>CAKAJA020000001.1:0-588826 GCA_916610235.2 Lasioglossum morio
GTACAACGTATAACGTATAACGTATAACGTATAACGTATAACGTATAACGTATAACGTATAACGTATAACGTATAACGTATAACGTATAACGTATAACGTATAACGTATAACGTACAACGTGTAACGTACAACGTATAACGTACAACGTATAACGTACAGCGTATAACGTACAGCGTATAACGTATAACGTATAACGTATAACGTATAACGTATAACGTATAACGTAAAACGTAAAACGTATAAAGTATAACGTATAACGTATAACGTATATCGTACAACGTGTAACGTACAACGTATAACGTACAACGTATAACGTACAGCGTATAACGTACAGCGTATAACGTATAATGTATAACGTATAACGTATAATGTATAACGTATAACGTATAACGTAAAACGTAAAACGTATAACGTATAACGTATAACGTATAACGTATATCGTATAACGTGTAACGTATAACGTATAACGTACAACGTTTAACGTACAACGTATAACGTATAACGTTCAACGTACAACGTGTACCGTATAACTTATAACGTATAACGTACAGCATATAACGTATAACGTATAACGTACAACGTATAACGTATAACGTATAACGTATAACGTATAACGTATAACGTATAACGTATAACGTATAACGTATAACGTATAACGTATAACGTATAACGTATCACGTACAGCGTATAACGTACAGCGTATAACGTACAGCGTATAACGTATAACGTATAACGTATAACGTATAACGTATAACGTATAACGTATAACGTATAACGTATAACGTACAACGTATAACGTACAACGTATAACGTATAACGTATAACGTATAACGTACAGCGTATAACGTACAGCGTATAACGTACAGCGTATAACGTATAACGTACAACGTTTAACGTACAACGTATAACGTATAACGTTCAACGTACAACGTGTACCGTATAACGTATAACGTATAACGTACAGCATATAACGTATAATGTATAACGTACAACGTATAACGTATAACGTATAACGTATAACGTATAACGTATAACGTATAACGTATAACGTATAACGTATAACGTATAACGTATAACGTATAACGTATAACGTATAACGTATAACGTATAACGTATAACGTATCACGTACAGCGTATAACGTACAGCGTATAACGTACAGCGTATAACGTATAACGTATAACGTATAACGTATAACGTATAACGTGTAACGTATAACGTATAACGTACAGCGTATAACGTACAGCGTATAACGTACAACGTATAACGTACAACGTATAACGTACAACGTACAACGTACAACGTGTAACGTATAACGTATAACGTATAACGTACAGCGTATAACGTACAGCGTATAACGTACAGCGTATAACGTATAACGTACAACGTATAACGTACAACGTATAACGTACAGCGTATAACGTACAGCGTATAACGTACAACGTACAACGTGTAACGTACAACGTATAACGTACAACGTATAACGTACAGCGTATAACGTACAGCGTATAACGTACAACGTTTAACGTACAACGTATAACGTATAACGTTCAACGTACAACGTGTACCGTATAACGTATAACGTATAACGTACAGCATATAACGTATAACGTATAACGTACAACGTATAACGTATAACGTATAACGTATAACGTATAACGTATAACGTATAACGTATAACGTATAACGTATAACGTATAACGTATAACGTATAACGTATAACGTATAACGTATAACGTACAACGTGTAACGTACAACGTATAACGTACAACGTATAACGTACAACGTATAACGTACAGCGTATAACGTATAATGTATAACGTATAACGTATAACGTATAACGTATAACGTAAAACGTAAAACGTATAAAGTATAACGTATAACGTATAACGTATATCGTACAACGTGTAACGTACAACGTATAACGTACAACGTATAACGTACAGCGTATAACGTACAGCGTATAACGTATAATGTATAACGTATAACGTATAATGTATAACGTATAACGTATAACGTAAAACGTAAAACGTATAACGTATAACGTATAACGTATAACGTATATCGTATAACGTGTAACGTATAACGTATAACGTACAACGTTTAACGTACAACGTATAACGTATAACGTTCAACGTACAACGTGTACCGTATAACTTATAACGTATAACGTACAGCATATAACGTATAACGTATAACGTACAACGTATAACGTATAACGTATAACGTATAACGTATAACGTATAACGTATAACGTATAACGTATAACGTATAACGTATAACGTATAACGTATAACGTATCACGTACAGCGTATAACGTACAGCGTATAACGTACAGCGTATAACGTATAACGTATAACGTATAACGTATAACGTATAACGTATAACGTATAACGTATAACGTATAACGTACAACGTATAACGTACAACGTATAACGTACAACGTATAACGTACAACGTACAACGTGTAACGTATAACGTATAACGTACAGCGTATAACGTACAGCGTATAACGTACAACGTATAACGTACAACGTATAACGTACAACGTACAACGTACAACGTGTAACGTATAACGTATAACGTATAACGTACAGCGTATAACGTACAGCGTATAACGTACAGCGTATAACGTATAACGTACAACGTTTAACGTACAACGTATAACGTATAACGTTCAACGTACAACGTGTACCGTATAACGTATAACGTATAACGTACAGCATATAACGTATAATGTATAACGTACAACGTATAACGTATAACGTATAACGTATAACGTATAACGTATAACGTATAACGTATAACGTATAACGTATAACGTATAACGTATAACGTATAACGTATAACGTATAACGTATAACGTATAACGTATAACGTATAACGTACAGCATATAACGTATAACGTATAACGTACAACGTATAACGTATAACGTATAACGTATAACGTATAACGTATAACGTATAACGTATAACGTATAACGTATAACGTATAACGTATAACGTATAACATATAACGTATAACGTACAACGTGTAACGTACAACGTATAACGTACAACGTATAACGTACAGCGTATAACGTACAGCGTATAACGTATAATGTATAACGTATAACGTATAACGTATAACGTATAACGTAAAACGTAAAACGTATAACGTATAACGTATAACGTATAACGTATATCGTATAACGTGTAACGTATAACGTATAACGTACAACGTTTAACGTACAACGTATAACGTATAACGTTCAACGTACAACGTGTACCGTATAACGTATAACGTATAACGTACAGCATATAACGTATAATGTATAACGTACAACGTATAACGTATAACGTATAACGTATAACGTATAACGTATAACGTATAACGTATAACGTATAACGTATAACGTATAACGTATAACGTATAACGTATAACGTATAACGTATAACGTATAACGTATAACGTATAACGTATAACGTATCACGTACAGCGTATAACGTACAGCGTATAACGTACAGCGTATAACGTATAACGTATAACGTATAACGTATAACGTATAACGTGTAACGTATAACGTATAACGTACAGCGTATAACGTACAGCGTATAACGTACAACGTATAACGTACAACGTATAACGTACAACGTACAACGTACAACGTGTAACGTATAACGTATAACGTATAACGTACAGCGTATAACGTACAGCGTATAACGTACAGCGTATAACGTATAACGTACAACGTATAACGTACAACGTATAACGTACAGCGTATAACGTACAGCGTATAACGTACAACGTACAACGTGTAACGTACAACGTATAACGTACAACGTATAACGTACAGCGTATAACGTACAGCGTATAACGTATAATGTATAACGTATAACGTATAACGTAAAACGTATAACGTATAACGTATAACGTATAACGTATAACGTATAACGTATATCGTATAACGTGTAACGTATAACGTATAACGTACAACGTTTAACGTACAACGTATAACGTATAACGTTCAACGTACAACGTGTACCGTATAACTTATAACGTATAACGTACAGCATATAACGTATAACGTATAACGTACAACGTATAACGTATAACGTATAAGGTATAACGTATAACGTATAACGTATAACGTATAACGTATAACGTATAACGTATAACGTATCACGTACAGCGTATAACGTACAGCGTATAACGTACAGCGTATAACGTATAACGTATAACGTATAACGTATAACGTATAACGTATAACGTATAACGTACAACGTATAACGTACAACGTATAACGTACAACGTATAACGTACAACGTACAACGTGTAACGTATAACGTATAACGTACAGCGTATAACGTACAGCGTATAACGTACAACGTATAACGTACAACGTATAACGTACAACGTACAACGTACAACGTGTAACGTATAACGTATAACGTATAACGTACAGCGTATAACGTACAGCGTATAACGTACAGCGTATAACGTATAACGTACAACGTATAACGTACAACGTATAACGTACAGCGTATAACGTACAGCGTATAACGTACAACGTACAACGTGTAACGTATAACGTATAACGTATAACGTACAGCGTATAACGTACAGCGTACAACGTATAACGTATAACGTATAACGTATAACGTACAGCGTATAAAGTATAACGTACAACGTATAACGTACAACGTATAACGTACAACGTACAACGTGTAACGTATATCGTATAACGTACTGCGTATAACGTATAACGTATAACGTATAACGTATAACGTACAGCGTATAACGTACAGCGTATAACGTACAGCGTATAACGTACAGCGTATAACGTATAACGTATAACGTATAGCGTATAACGTATAACGTATAACGTACAGCGTATAACGTACAGCGTATAACGTACAGCGTATAACGTACAGCGTATAACGTATAACGTATAACGTATAGCGTATAACGTATAACGTATAACGTACAGCGTATAACGTACAGCGTATAACGTATAACGTATAACGTATAAAGTACAGCGTATAACGTACAACGTATAACGTACAGCATATAACGTACAGCGTATAATGTACAACGTATAACGTACGACGTACAACGTGTAACGTATAATGTATAACGTATAACGTACAGCGTATAACGTACAGCGTGTAACGTACAGCGTATAACGTATAACGTATAACGTATAACGTATAACGTATAACGTACAACGTATAACGTACAGCATATAACGTACAGCGTATAATGTACAACGTATAACGTACGACGTACAACGTGTAACGTATAATGTATAACGTTAACGTACAGCGTATAACGTACAGCGTATAACGTACAGCGTATAACGTATAACGTATAACGTATAACGTATAACGTATAACGTATAACGTACAACGGATAACGTACAGCGTATAACGTATATCGTATAACATATAACGTATAACGTATAACGTACAACGGATAACGTACAGCGTATAACGTATAACGTATAACGTATAAAGTACAGCGTATTACGTACAACGTATAACGTACAGCGTATAACGTATAACGTATAACGTATAACGTATAACGTATAACGTATAACGTATAACGTATAACGTATAACGTATAACGTACAGCGTATAACGTATAACGTATAACGTATAACGTATAACGTACTGCGTATAACGTATAACGTATAACGTATAACGTATAACGTACAGCGTATAACGTACAGCGTATAACGTACAGCGTATAACGTACAGCGTATAACGTATAACGTATAACGTATAGCGTATAACGTATAACGTATAACGTACAGCGTATAACGTACAGCGTATAACGTACAGCGTATAACGTACAGCGTATAACGTATAACGTATAACGTATAGCGTATAACGTATAACGTATAACGTACAGCGTATAACGTACAGCGTATAACGTATAACGTATAACGTATAAAGTACAGCGTATAACGTACAACGTATAACGTACAGCATATAACGTACAGCGTATAATGTACAACGTATAACGTACGACGTACAACGTGTAACGTATAATGTATAACGTATAACGTACAGCGTATAACGTACAGCGTATAACGTACAGCGTATAACGTATAACGTATAACGTATAACGTATAACGTATAACGTACAACGTATAACGTACAGCATATAACGTACAGCGTATAATGTACAACGTATAACGTACGACGTACAACGTGTAACGTATAATGTATAACGTTAACGTACAGCGTATAACGTACAGCGTATAACGTACAGCGTATAACGTATAACGTATAACGTATAACGTATAACGTATAACGTATAACGTACAACGGATAACGTACAGCGTATAACGTATATCGTATAACATATAACGTATAACGTATAACGTACAACGGATAACGTACAGCGTATAACGTATAACGTATAACGTATAAAGTACAGCGTATTACGTACAACGTATAACGTACAGCGTATAACGTATAACGTATAACGTATAACGTATAACGTATAACGTATAACGTATAACGTATAACGTATAACGTATAACGTATAACGTATAACGTATAACGTACAGCGTATAACGTATAACGTATAACGTATAACGTATAACGTATAACGTATAACGTATAACGTATAACGTATAACGTATCACGTACAGCGTATAACGTACAGCGTATAACGTACAGCGTATAACGTATAACGTATAACGTATAACGTATAACGTATAACGTGTAACGTATAACGTATAACGTACAGCGTATAACGTACAGCGTATAACGTACAACGTATAACGTACAACGTATAACGTACAACGTACAACGTACAACGTGTAACGTATAACGTATAACGTATAACGTACAGCGTATAACGTACAGCGTATAACGTATAACGTATAACGTATAACGTATAACGTATAACGTATAACGTATAACGTATAACGTATAACGTATAACGTATAACGTATAACGTATAACGTATAACGTATAACGTATAACGTATAACGTATAACGTATAACGTATAACGTATAACGTATAACGTATAACGTATCACGTACAGCGTATAACGTACAGCGTATAACGTACAGCGTATAACGTATAACGTATAACGTATAACGTATAACGTGTAACGTATAACGTATAACGTACAGCGTATAACGTACAGCGTATAACGTACAACGTATAACGTACAACGTATAACGTACAACGTACAACGTACAACGTGTAACGTATAACGTATAACGTATAACGTACAGCGTATAACGTACAGCGTATAACGTACAGCGTATAACGTATAACGTACAACGTATAACGTACAACGTATAACGTACAGCGTATAACGTACAGCGTATAACGTACAACGTACAACGTGTAACGTACAACGTATAACGTACAACGTATAACGTACAGCGTATAACGTACAGCGTATAACGTATAATGTATAACGTATAACGTATAACGTAAAACGTATAACGTATAACGTATAACGTATAACGTATAACGTATATCGTATAACGTGTAACGTATAACGTATAACGTACAACGTTTAACGTACAACGTATAACGTATAACGTTCAACGTACAACGTGTACCGTATAACGTATAACGTATAACGTATAACGTACAGCATATAACGTATAACGTATAACGTACAACGTATAACGTATAACGTATAACGTATAACGTATAACGTATAACGTATAACGTACAACGTGTAACGTACAACGTATAACGTACAACGTATAACGTACAGCGTATAACGTACAGCGTATAACGTATAATGTATAACGTATAACGTATAATGTATAACGTATAACGTATAACGTAAAACGTAAAACGTATAACGTATAACGTATAACGTATATCGTATAACGTGTAACGTATAACGTATAACGTACAACGTTTAACGTACAACGTATAACGTATAACGTTCAACGTACAACGTGTACCGTATAACTTATAACGTATAACGTACAGCATATAACGTATAACGTATAACGTACAACGTATAAAGTATAACGTATAACGTATAACGTATAACGTATAACGTATAACGTATAACGTATAACGTATAACGTATAACGTATAACGTATAACGTATAACGTATAACGTATCACGTACAGCGTATAACGTACAGCGTATAACGTACAGCGTATAACGTATAACGTATAACGTATAACGTATAACGTATAACGTATAACGTATAACGTATAACGTATAACGTATAACGTATAACGTATAACGTACAACGTATAACGTACAACGTATAACGTACAACGTATAACGTACAACGTACAACGTGTAACGTATAACGTATAACGTACAGCGTATAACGTACAGCGTATAACGTACAACGTATAACGTACAACGTATAACGTACAACGTACAACGTACAACGTGTAACGTATAACGTATAACGTATAACGTACAGCGTATAACGTACAGCGTATAACGTACAGCGTATAACGTATAACGTACAACGTATAACGTACAACGTATAACGTACAGCGTATAACGTACAGCGTATAACGTACAACGTACAACGTGTAACGTATAACGTATAACGTATAACGTACAGCGTATAACGTACAGCGTACAACGTATAACGTATAACGTATAACGTATAACGTATAACGTACAGCGTATAAAGTATAACGTACAACGTATAACGTACAACGTATAACGTACAACGTACAACGTGTAACGTATATCGTATAACGTACTGCGTATAACGTATAACGTATAACGTATAACGTACAGCGTATAACGTACAGCGTATAACGTACAGCGTATAACGTACAGCGTATAACGTATAACGTATAACGTATAGCGTATAACGTATAACGTATAACGTACAGCGTATAACGTATAACGTATAACGTATAGCGTATAACGTATAACGTATAACGTACAGCGTATAACGTACAGCGTATAACGTATAACGTATAACGTATAAAGTACAGCGTATAACGTACAACGTATAACGTACAGCATATAACGTACAGCGTATAATGTACAACGTATAACGTACGACGTACAACGTGTAACGTATAATGTATAACGTATAACGTACAGCGTATAACGTACAGCGTATAACGTACAGCGTATAACGTATAACGTATAACGTATAACGTATAACGTATAACGTACAACGTATAACATACAGCATATAACGTACAGCGTATAATGTACAACGTATAACGTACGACGTACAACGTGTAACGTATAATGTATAACGTTAACGTACAGCGTATAACGTACAGCGTATAACGTACAGCGTATAACGTATAACGTATAACGTATAACGTATAACGTATAACGTATAACGTACAACGGATAACGTACAGCGTATAACGTATATCGTATAACATATAACGTATAACGTATAACGTACAACGGATAACGTACAGCGTATAACGTATAACGTATAACGTATAAAGTACAGCGTATTACGTACAACGTATAACGTACAGCGTATAACGTATAACGTATAACGTATAACGTATAACGTATAACGTATAACGTATAACGTATAACGTATAACGTATAACGTATAACGTATAACGTATAACGTATAACGTATAACCTACAGCGTATAACGTACAGCGTATAACGTACAGCGTATAACGTACAGCGTATAACGTATAACGTATAACGTATAACGTATAACGTATAACGTATAACGTATAACGTATAATGTATAACGTATAACGTACAACGGATAACGTACAGCGTATAACGTATAACGTATAACATATAACGTATAACGTATAACGTACAACGGATAACGTACAGCGTATAACGTATAACGTATAACGTATAAAGTACAGCGTATAACGTACAACGTATAACGTACAGCATATAACGTACAGCGTATAATGTACAACGTATAACGTACGACGTACAACGTGTAACGTATAATGTATAACGTATAACGTACAGCGTATAACGTACAGCGTATAACGTACAGCGTATAACGTATAACGTATAACGTATAACGTATAACGTACAACGTATAACGTACAGCATATAACGTACAGCGTATAATGTACAACGTATAACGTACGACGTACAACGTGTAACGTATAATGTATAACGTATAACGTACAGCGTATAACGTACAGCGTATAACGTACAGCGTATAACGTATAACGTATAACGTATAGCGTATAACGTATAACGTATAACGTATAACGTACGACGTACAACGTGTAACGTATAATGTATAACGTATAACGTACAGCGTATAACGTACAACGTATAACGTATAACGTATAACGTATAACGTATAACGTATAGCGTATAACGTATAACGTATAACGTACAACGTATAACGTACAACGTATAACGTACAACGTACAACGTGTAACGTGTAACGTACAACGTACAACGTGTAACGTGTAACGTATAACGTATAACGTATAACGTACAGCGTATAACGTACAGCGTATAACGTACAGCGTATAACGTATAACGTATAACGTACAACGTATAACGTACAACGTACAACGTGTAACGTGTAACGTACAACGTACAACGTGTAACGTGTAACGTATAACGTATAACGTATAACGTACAGCGTATAACGTACAGCGTATAACGTACAGCGTATAACGTATAACGTATAACGTACAACGTACAGCGTATAACGTACAGCGTATAACGTACAGCGTATAACGTATAACGTATAACGTATAACGTATATCGTATAACGTATAACTTATAACGTATAACGTAAACGTATAACGTACAACGTATAACGTATAACGTACGACGTATAACGTACGACGTACAACGTGTAACGTATAATGTATAACGTATAACGTACAGCGTATAACGTACAACGTATAACGTATAACGTATAACGTATAACGTATAACGTATAGCGTATAACGTATAACGTATAACGTACAACGTATAACGTACAACGTATAACGTACAACGTACAACGTGTAACGTGTAACGTACAACGTACAACGTGTAACGTGTAACGTATAACGTATAACGTATAACGTACAGCGTATAATGTACAACGTATAACGTACGACGTACAACGTGTAACGTATAATGTATAACGTATAACGTACAGCGTATAACGTACAGCGTATAACGTACAGCGTACAACGTATAACGTATAACGTATAGCGTATAACGTATAACGTATAACGTATAACGTACGACGTACAACGTGTAACGTATAATGTATAACGTATAACGTACAGCGTATAACGTACAACGTATAACGTATAACGTATAACGTATAACGTATAACGTATAACGTATAACGTATAACGTATAACGTACAACGTATAACGTACAGCGTATAACGTATAACGTATAACGTATAACGTATAAAGTACAGCGTATAACGTACAACGTATAACGTACAGCATATAACGTACAGCGTATAATGTACAACGTATAACGTACGACGTACAACGTGTAACGTATAACGTATAACGTATAACGTATAACGTATAACGTATAACGTATAACGTATAACGTACAGCGTATAACGTACAGCGTATAACGTACAGCGTATAACGTACGGCGTATAACGTATAACGTATAACGTATAACGTATAACGTATAACGTATAACGTATAACGTATAATGTATAACGTATAACGTACAACGGATAACGTACAGCGTATAACGTATAACGTATAACATATAACGTATAACGTATAACGTACAACGGATAACGTACAGCGTATAACGTATAACGTATAACGTATAAAGTACAGCGTATAACGTACAACGTATAACGTACAGCATATAACGTACAGCGTATAATGTACAACGTATAACGTACGACGTACAACGTGTAACGTATAATGTATAACGTATAACGTACAGCGTATAACGTACAGCGTATAACGTACAGCGTATAACGTATAACGTATAACGTATAACGTATAACGTACAACGTATAACGTACAGCATATAACGTACAGCGTATAATGTACAACGTATAACGTACGACGTACAACGTGTAACGTATAATGTATAACGTATAACGTACAGCGTATAACGTACAGCGTATAACGTACAGCGTATAACGTATAACGTATAACGTATAACGTATATCGTATAACGTATAACTTATAACGTATAACGTAAACGTATAACGTACAACGTATAACGTATAACGTACGACGTATAACGTACAACGTATAACGTACAACGTATAACGTACAACGTACAACGTGTAACGTATAACGTATAACGTACAGCGTATAACGTACAACGTATAAGGTATAACGTACAACGTATAACGTACAACGTATAACGTACAACGTACAGCGTATAACGTACAGCGTATAACGTACAGCGTATAACGTATAACGTATAACGTATAACATATAACATATAACGTATATCGTATAACGTATAACTTATAACGTATAACGTAAACGTACAACGTATAACGTATAACGTATAACGTATAACGTACAGCGTATAAAGTATAACGTACAACGTATAACGTACAACGTATAACGTACAACGTATAACGTACAACGTATAACATACAACGTACAACGTGTAACGAATAACGTATAACGTATAACGTACAGCATAGAACGTACAGCGTATAACGTATAACGTATAACGTATAACGTACAGCGTATAACGTATAACGTATAACGTATAACGTATAACGTATAACGTATAACGTAAAACGTATAACGTATAACGTATATCGTATAACGTGTAACGTATAACGTATAACGTACAACGTGTAACGTATATCGTATAACGTACTGTGTATAACGTACAGCGTATAACGTACAACGTATAACGTACAACGTATAACGTACAACGTACAACGTACAACGTGTAACGTATAACGTATAACGTATAACGTACAGCGTATAACGTACAGCGTATAACGTATAACGTACAGCGTATAACGTATAACGTATAACGTATAACGTATAACGTATAACGTATAACGTACAGCGTATAACGTACAGCGTATAACGTATAACGTATAACGTATAACGTATAACGTATAACGTATAACGTATAACGTATAACGTATAACGTATATCGTATAACGTATAACGTAGAGCGTATAACGTATAACGTATAACGTATAACGTACAGCGTATAACGTACAGCGTATAACGTATAACGTATAACGTATAACGTATAACGTATAACGTACAACGTATAACGTACAACGTCCAACGTACAACGTACAACGTACAACGTGTAACGTATAGCGTATAACGTATAACGTATAACGTACAACGTATAACGTACAACGTACAACGTATAACGTACAACGTATAACGTACAACGTACAACGTGTAACGTATAACGTATAACGTATAACGTACAACGTATAACGTACAACGTATAACGTACAACGTATAACGTATAACGTATAACGTATAACGTATAACGTATAACGTATAACGTATAACGTATAACGTATATCGTATAACGTATAATTTATAACGTATAACGTAAACGTATAACGTACAACGTATAACGTATAACGTACAACGTATAACGTACAACGTATAACGTACAACGTATAACGTACAACGTACAACGTGTAACGTATAACGTATAACGTACAGCGTATAACGTACAACGTATAAGGTATAACGTACAACGTATAACGTACAACGTATAACGTACAACGTACAGCGTATAACGTACAGCGTATAACGTACAGCGTATAACGTATAACGTATAACATATAACGTATATCGTATAACGTATAACTTATAACGTATAACGTAAACGTACAACGTATAACGTATAACGTATAACGTATAACGTACAGCGTATAAAGTATAACGTACAACGTATAACGTACAACGTATAACGTACAACGTATAACGTACAACGTATAACATACAACGTACAACGTGTGACGAATAACGTATAACGTATAACGTACAGCATAGAACGTACAGCGTATAACGTATAACGTATAACGTATAACGTATAACGTATAACGTATAACGTATAACGTATAACGTATAACGTATAACGTATAACGTATAACGTATAACGTATAACGTATAACGTATAACGTATAACGTATAACGTATAACGTATAACGTATAACGTATAACGTATAACGTATAACGTATAACGTATAACGTATAACGTATAACGTATAACGTATAACGTATAACGTATAACGTATAACGTATAACGTATAACGTATAACGTATAACGTATAACGTATAACGTATAACGTATAACGTATAACGTATAACGTATAACGTACAGCGTATAACGTATAACGTATAACGTATAACGTACAGCGTATAACGTACAGCGTATAGCGTATAACGTATAACGTATAACGTATAACGTGTAACGTATAACGTATAACGTACAACGTTTAACGTACAACATATAACGTATAACGTTCTACGTACAACGTGTACCGTATAACGTATAACGTATAACGTACAGCATATAACGTATAACGTATAACGTACAACGTATAACGTATAACGTATAACGTATAACGTATAACGTATAACGTATAACGTATAAGTATAACGTATAACGTATAACATACAGCGTATAACGTACAGCGTATAACGTACAGCGTATAACGTACAGCGTATAACGTATAACGTATAACGTATAACGTATAACGTACAACGTATAACGTACAGCATATAACGTACAGCGTATAATGTACAACGTATAACGTACGACGTACAACGTGTAACGTATAATGTATAACGTATAACGTACAGCGTATAACGTATAACGTATAACGTACAGCGTATAACGTATAACGTACAACGTATAACGTACAACGTATAATGTACAACGTATAACGTACGACGTACAACGTGTAACGTATAATGTATAACGTATAACGTACAGCGTATAACGTACAGCGTATAACGTACAGCGTATAACGTATAACGTATAACGTATAACGTATAACGTATAACGTATAACGTATAACGTAAAACGTATAACGTATAACGTATATCGTATAACGTGTAACGTATAACGTATAACGTATAACGTATAACGTATAACGTATAACGTATAACGTATAACGTATAACGTATAACGTATAACGTATAACGTATAACGTACATCGTATAACGTATAACGTATAACGTATAACGTACAGCGTATAACGTACAGCGTATAACGTATAACGTATAACGTATAACGTATAACGTATAACGTACAACGTATAACGTACAACGTACAACGTACAACGTACAACGTGTAACGTATAGCGTATAACGTATAACGTATAACGTACAACGTATAACGTACAACGTACAACGTATAACGTACAACGTATAACGTACAACGTACAACGTGTAACGTATAACGTATAACGTATAACGTACAACGTATAACGTACAACGTATAACGTACAACGTATAACGTATAACGTATAACGTATAACGTATAACGTATAACGTATATCGTATAACGTATAACTTATAACGTATAACGTAAACGTATAACGTACAACGTATAACGTATAACGTACAACGTATAACGTACAACGTATAACGTACAACGTATAACGTACAACGTACAACGTGTAACGTATAACGTATAACGTACAGCGTATAACGTACAACGTATAAGGTATAACGTACAACGTATAACGTACAACGTATAACGTACAACGTACAGCGTATAACGAACAGCGTATAACGTACAGCGTATAACGTATAACGTATAACGTATAACATATAACGTATATCGTATAACGTATAACTTATAACGTATAACGTAAACGTACAACGTATAACGTATAACGTATAACGTATAACGTACAGCGTATAAAGTATAACGTACAACGTATAACGTACAACGTATAACGTACAACGTATAACGTACAACGTATAACATACAACGTACAACGTGTGACGAATAACGTATAACGTATAACGTACAGCATAGAACGTACAGCGTATAACGTACAACGTACAACGTACAACGTACAACGTGTAACGTATAGCGTATAACGTATAACGTATAACGTACAACGTATAACGTACAACGTACAACGTATAACGTACAACGTATAACGTACAACGTACAACGTGTAACGTATAACGTATAACGTATAACGTACAACGTATAACGTACAACGTATAACGTACAACGTATAACGTATAACGTATAACGTATAACGTATAACGTATAACGTATATCGTATAACGTATAACTTATAACGTATAACGTAAACGTATAACGTACAACGTATAACGTATAACGTACAACGTATAACGTACAACGTATAACGTACAACGTATAACGTACAACGTACAACGTGTAACGTATAACGTATAACGTACAGCGTATAACGTACAACGTATAAGGTATAACGTACAACGTATAACGTACAACGTATAACGTACAACGTACAGCGTATAACGTACAGCGTATAACGTACAGCGTATAACGTATAACGTATAACGTATAACATATAACGTATATCGTATAACGTATAACTTATAACGTATAACGTAAACGTACAACGTATAACGTATAACGTATAACGTATAACGTACAGCGTATAAAGTATAACGTACAACGTATAACGTACAACGTATAACGTACAACGTATAACGTACAACGTATAACATACAACGTACAACGTGTGACGAATAACGTATAACGTATAACGTACAGCATAGAACGTACAGCGTATAACGTATAACGTATAACGTATAACGTATAACGTATAACGTATAACGTATAACGTATAACGTATAACGTATAACGTATAACGTATAACGTATAACGTATAACGTATAACGTATAACGTATAACGTATAACGTATAACGTATAACGTATAACGTATAACGTATAACGTATAACGTATAACGTATAACGTACAGCGTATAACGTATAACGTACAACGTATAACGTACAACGTATAATGTACAACGTATAACGTACGACGTACAACGTGTAACGTATAATGTATAACGTATAACGTACAGCGTATAACGTACAGCGTATAACGTACAGCGTATAACGTATAACGTATAACGTATAACGTATAACGTATAACGTATAACGTAAAACGTATAACGTATAACGTATATCGTATAACGTGTAACGTATAACGTATAACGTATAACGTATAACGTATAACGTACAGCGTATAACGTATAACGTACAACCTATAACGTACAACGTATAATGTACAACGTATAACGTACGACGTACAACGTACAACGTATAACATACAACGTACAACGTGTGACGAATAACGTATAATGTATAACGTACAGCATAGAACGTACAGCGTATAACGTATAACGTATAACGTATAACGTATAACGTATAACGTATAACGTATAACGTATAACGTATAACGTATAACGTATAACGTATAACGTATAACGTATAACGTATAACGTATAACGTATAACGTATAACGTATAACGTATAACGTATAACGTATAACGTATAACGTATAACGTATAACGTATAACGTACAGCGTATAACGTATAACGTACAACGTATAACGTACAACGTATAATGTACAACGTATAACGTACGACGTACAACGTGTAACGTATAATGTATAACGTATAACGTACAGCGTATAACGTACAGCGTATAACGTACAGCGTATAACGTATAACGTATAACGTATAACGTATAACGTAAAACGTATAACGTATAACGTATATCGTATAACGTGTAACGTATAACGTATAACGTACAACGTGTAACGTATATCGTATAACGTACTGCGTATAACGTACAGCGTATAACGTACAACGTATAACGTACAACGTATAACGTACAACGTACAACGTACAACGTGTAACGTATAACGTATAACGTATAACGTACAGCGTATAACGTACAGCGTATAACGTATAACGTACAGCGTATAACGTATAACGTATAACGTATAACGTACAGCGTATAACGTACAGCGTATAACGTACAGCGTATAACGTATAACGTACAGCGTATAACGTATAACGTATAACGTATAACGTACAGCGTATAACGTATAACGTATATCGTATAACGTGTAACGTATAACGTATAACGTATAACGTATAACGTATAACGTACAGCGTATAACGTATAACGTACAACCTATAACGTACAACGTATAATGTACAACGTATAACGTACGACGTACAACGTACAACGTATAACATACAACGTACAACGTGTGACGAATAACGTATAATGTATAACGTACAGCATAGAACGTACAGCGTATAACGTATAACGTATAACGTATAACGTATAACGTATAACGTATAACGTATAACGTATAACGTATAACGTATAACGTATAACGTATAACGTATAACGTATAACGTATAACGTATAACGTATAACGTATAACGTATAACGTATAACGTATAACGTATAACGTATAACGTATAACGTATAACGTATAACGTATAACGTATAACGTATAACGTATAACGTATAACGTACAGCGTATAACGTATAACGTACAACGTATAACGTACAACGTATAATGTACAACGTATAACGTACGACGTACAACGTGTAACGTATAATGTATAACGTATAACGTACAGCGTATAACGTACAGCGTATAACGTACAGCGTATAACGTATAACGTATAACGTATAACGTATAACGTAAAACGTATAACGTATAACGTATATCGTATAACGTGTAACGTATAACGTATAACGTACAACGTGTAACGTATATCGTATAACGTACTGCGTATAACGTACAGCGTATAACGTACAACGTATAACGTACAACGTATAACGTACAACGTACAACGTACAACGTGTAACGTATAACGTATAACGTATAACGTACAGCGTATAACGTACAGCGTATAACGTATAACGTACAGCGTATAACGTATAACGTATAACGTATAACGTACAGCGTATAACGTACAGCGTATAGCGTATAACGTATAACGTATAACGTATAACGTGTAACGTATAACGTATAACGTACAACGTTTAACGTACAACATATAACGTATAACGTTCTACGTACAACGTGTACCGTATAACGTAAACGTATAACGTACAACGTATAACGTATAACGTACAACGTATAACGTACAACGTATAACGTACAACGTATAACGTACAACGTACAACGTGTAACGTATAACGTATAACGTACAGCGTATAACGTACAACGTATAAGGTATAACGTACAACGTATAACGTACAACGTATAACGTACAACGTACAGCGTATAACGTACAGCGTATAACGTACAGCGTATAACGTATAACGTATAACGTATAACATATAACGTATATCGTATAACGTATAACTTATAACGTATAACGTAAACGTACAACGTATAACGTATAACGTATAACGTACAGCGTATAAAGTATAACGTACAACGTATAACGTACAACGTATAACGTACAACGTATAACGTACAACGTATAACATACAACGTACAACGTGTGACGAATAACGTATAACGTATAACGTACAGCATAGAACGTACAGCGTATAACGTATAACGTATAACGTATAACGTATAACGTATAACGTATAACGTATAACGTATAACGTATAACGTATAACGTATAACGTATAACGTATAACGTATAACGTATAACGTATAACGTATAACGTATAACGTATAACGTATAACGTATAACGTATAACGTATAACGTATAACGTATAACGTACAGCGTATAACGTATAACGTACAACGTATAACGTACAACGTATAATGTACAACGTATAACGTACGACGTACAACGTGTAACGTATAATGTATAACGTATAACGTACAGCGTATAACGTACAGCGTATAACGTACAGCGTATAACGTATAACGTATAACGTATAACGTATAACGTATAACGTAAAACGTATAACGTATAACGTATATCGTATAACGTGTAACGTATAACGTATAACGTATAACGTATAACGTATAACGTACAGCGTATAACGTATAACGTACAACGTATAACGTACAACGTATAATGTACAACGTATAACGTACGACGTACAACGTACAACGTATAACATACAACGTACAACGTGTGACGAATAACGTATAACGTATAACGTACAGCATAGAACGTACAGCGTATAACGTATAACGTATAACGTATAACGTATAACGTATAACGTATAACGTATAACGTATAACGTATAACGTATAACGTATAACGTATAACGTATAACGTATAACGTATAACGTATAACGTATAACGTATAACGTATAACGTATAACGTATAACGTATAACGTATAACGTATAACGTATAACGTATAACGTATAACGTATAACGTATAACGTATAACGTATAACGTATAACGTATAACGTACAGCGTATAACGTATAACGTACAACGTATAACGTACAACGTATAATGTACAACGTATAACGTACGACGTACAACGTGTAACGTATAATGTATAACGTATAACGTACAGCGTATAACGTACAGCGTATAACGTACAGCGTATAACGTATAACGTATAACGTATAACGTAAAACGTATAACGTATAACGTATATCGTATAACGTGTAACGTATAACGTATAACGTACAACGTGTAACGTATATCGTATAACGTACTGCGTATAACGTACAGCGTATAACGTACAACGTATAACGTACAACGTATAACGTACAACGTACAACGTACAACGTGTAACGTATAACGTATAACGTATAACGTACAGCGTATAACGTACAGCGTATAACGTATAACGTACAGCGTATAACGTATAACGTATAACGTATAACGTACAGCGTATAACGTACAGCGTATAGCGTATAACGTATAACGTATAACGTATAACGTGTAACGTATAACGTATAACGTACAACGTTTAACGTACAACATATAACGTATAACGTTCTACGTACAACGTGTACCGTATAACGTATAACGTATAACGTACAGCATATAACGTATAACGTATAACGTACAACGTATAACGTATAACGTATAACGTATAACGTATAACGTATAACGTATAACGTATAAGTATAACGTATAACGTATAACGTACAGCGTATAACGTACAGCGTATAACGTACAGCGTATAACGTACAGCGTATAACGTATAACGTATAACGTATAACGTATAACGTATAACGTATAACGTATAACGTATAATGTATAACGTATAACGTACAACGGATAACGTACAGCGTATAACGTATAACGTATAACATATAACGTATAACGTATAACGTACAACGGATAACGTACAGCGTATAACGTATAACGTATAACGTATAAAGTACAGCGTATAACGTACAGCGTATAACGTACAGCGTATAACGTATAACGTATAACGTATAACGTATAACGTATAACGTATAACGTACAACGTATAACGTACAGCATATAACGTACAGCGTATAATGTACAACGTATAACGTACGACGTACAACGTGTAACGTATAATGTATAACGTATAACGTACAGCGTATAACGTATAACGTATAACGTACAGCGTATAACGTATAACGTACAACGTATAACGTACAACGTATAATGTACAACGTATAACGTACGACGTACAACGTGTAACGTATAATGTATAACGTATAACGTACAGCGTATAACGTACAGCGTATAACGTACAGCGTATAACGTATAACGTATAACGTATAACGTATAACGTATAACGTATAACGTATAACGTAAAACGTATAACGTATAACGTATAACGTATATCGTATAACGTGTAACGTATAACGTATAACGTATAACGTATAACGTATAACGTATAACGTATAACGTATAACGTATAACGTATAACGTATAACGTATAACGTATAACGTATAACGTATAACGTATAACGTATAACGTATAACGTATAACGTATAACGTATAACGTATAACGTATAACGTATAACGTATAACGTATAACGTATAACGTATAACGTATAACGTATAACGTATAACGTATAACGTATAACGTATAACGTATAACGTATAACGTATAACGTATAACGTATAACGTATAACGTATAACGTATAACGTATAACGTATAACGTATAACGTATAACGTATAACGTATAACGTATAACGTATAACGTATAACGTATAACGTATAACGTATAACGTACATCGTATAACGTATAACGTATAACGTATAACGTACAGCGTATAACGTACAGCGTATAACGTATAACGTATAACGTATAACGTATAACGTATAACGTACAACGTATAACGTACAACGTACAACGTACAACGTACAACGTGTAACGTATAGCGTATAACGTATAACGTATAACGTACAACGTATAACGTACAACGTACAACGTATAACGTACAACGTATAACGTACAACGTACAACGTGTAACGTATAACGTATAACGTATAACGTACAACGTATAACGTACAACGTATAACGTACAACGTATAACGTATAACGTATAACGTATAACGTATAACGTATAACGTATAACGTATATCGTATAACGTATAACTTATAACGTATAACGTAAACGTATAACGTACAACGTATAACGTATAACGTACAACGTATAACGTACAACGTATAACGTACAACGTATAACGTACAACGTACAACGTGTAACGTATAACGTATAACGTACAGCGTATAACGTACAACGTATAAGGTATAACGTACAACGTATAACGTACAACGTATAACGTACAACGTACAGCGTATAACGTACAGCGTATAACGTACAGCGTATAACGTATAACGTATAACGTATAACATATAACGTATATCGTATAACGTATAACTTATAACGTATAACGTAAACGTACAACGTATAACGTATAACGTATAACGTATAACGTACAGCGTATAAAGTATAACGTACAACGTATAACGTACAACGTATAACGTACAACGTATAACGTATAACGTACAACGTATAACGTACAACGTATAATGTACAACGTATAACGTACGACGTACAACGTGTAACGTATAATGTATAACGTATAACGTACAGCGTATAACGTACAGCGTATAACGTACAGCGTATAACGTATAACGTATAACGTATAACGTATAACGTATAACGTATAACGTAAAACGTATAACGTATAACGTATATCGTATAACGTGTAACGTATAACGTATAACGTATAACGTATAACGTATAACGTATAACGTATAACGTATAACGTATAACGTATAACGTATAACGTATAACGTATAACATATAACGTATAACGTATAACGTATAACGTATAACGTATAACGTATAACGTATAACGTATAACGTATAACGTATAACGTATAACGTATAACGTATAACGTATAACGTATAACGTATAACGTATAACGTATAACGTATAACGTACAGCGTATAACGTATAACGTATAACGTATAACGTACAGCGTATAACGTACAGCGTATAACGTATAACGTATAACGTATAACGTATAACGTATAACGTATAACGTATAACGTACAACGATAAACGTACAACGTACAACGTACAACGTACAACGTACAACGTGTAACGTATAGCGTATAACGTATAACGTATAACGTATAACGTACAACGTATAACGTACAAGGTACAACGTATACCGTACAACGTACAACGTACAACGTACAACGTGTAACGTATAACGTATAACGTATAACGTACAACGTATAACGTACAACGTATAACGTATAACGTATAACGTAAACGTATAACGTACAACGTATAACGTATAACGTACAACGTATAACGTACAACGTATAACGTACAACGTATAACGTACAACGTACAACGTGTAACGTATAACGTATAACGTACAGCGTATAACGTACAACGTATAAGGTATAACGTACAACGTATAACGTACAACGTATAACGTACAACGTACAGCGTATAACGTACAGCGTATAACGTACAGCGTATAACGTATAACGTATAACGTATAACATATAACGTATAACGTATAACGTATAACGTATAACGTATAACGTATAACGTATAACGTATAACGTATAACGTATAACGTATAACGTATAACGTACAGCGTATAACGTATAACGTACAACGTATAACGTACAACGTATAATGTACAACGTATAACGTACGACGTACAACGTGTAACGTATAATGTATAACGTATAACGTACAGCGTATAACGTACAGCGTATAACGTACAGCGTATAACGTATAACGTATAACGTATAACGTATAACGTATAACGTATAACGTATAACGTATAACGTATAACGTATAACGTATAACGTATAACGTATAACGTATAACGTATAACATATAACGTATAACGTATAACGTATAACGTATAACGTATAACGTATAACGTATAACGTATAACGTATAACGTATAACGTATAACGTATAACGTATAACGTATAACGTATAACGTACAGCGTATAACGTATAACGTATAACGTATAACGTACAGCGTATAACGTACAGCGTATAACGTATAACGTATAACGTATAACGTATAACGTATAACGTATAACGTATAACGTATAACGTACAACGATAAACGTACAACGTACAACGTACAACGTACAACGTGTAACGTATAGCGTATAACGTATAACGTATAACGTACAACGTATAACGCACAAGGTACAACGTATACCGTACAACGTATAACGTACAACGTACAACGTGTAACGTATAACGTATAACGTATAACGTACAACGTATAACGTACAACGTATAACGTATAACGTATAACGTATAACGTATAACGTATAACGTATATCGTATAACGTATAACTTATAACGTATAACGTAAACGTATAACGTACAACGTATAACGTATAACGTACAACGTATAACGTACAACGTATAACGTACAACGTATAACGTACAACGTACAACGTGTAACGTATAACGTATAACGTACAGCGTATAACGTACAACGTATAAGGTATAACGTACAACGTATAACGTATAACATATAACGTATATCGTATAACGTATAACTTATAACGTATAACGTAAACGTACAACGTATAACGTATAACGTATAACGTATAACGTATAACGTACAGCGTGTAACGTGTAACGTACAACGTACAACGTATAACGTATAACGTATAACGTACAGCGTATAACGTACAGCGTATAACGTACAGCATATAACGTATAACGTATAACGTACAACGTATAACGTATAACGTATAACGTATAACGTATAACGTATAACGTATAACGTATAACGTATAACGTATAACGTATAACGTATAACGTACAGCGTATAACGTACAGCGTATAACGTACAGCATATAACGTATAACGTATAACGTACAACGTATAACGTATAACGTATAACGTATAACGTATAACGTATAACGTATAACGTATAACGTATAACGTATAACGTATAACGTATAACGTATAACGTATAACGTACAACGTATAACGTATAACGTATAACGTATAACGTACAGCGTATAAAGTATAACGTACAACGTATAACGTACAACGTGTAACGTGTAACGTACAACGTACAACGTATAACGTATAACGTATAACGTACAGCGTATAACGTACAGCGTATAACGTACAACATATAACGTGTAACGTATAACGTACAACGTATAACGTATAACGTATAACGTATAACGTATATCGTATAACGTATAACGTATAACGTATAACGTATAACGTATAACGTACAGCGTATAACGTACAGCGTATAACGTACAGCGTATAACGTACAGCGTATAACGTATAACGTATAACGTATAACGTATAACGTATAACGTATAACGTATAACGTATAATGTATAACGTATAACGTACAACGGATAACGTACAGCGTATAACGTATAACGTATAACATATAACGTATAACGTATAACGTACAACGGATAACGTACAGCGTATAACGTATAACGTATAACGTATAAAGTACAGCGTATAACGTAGAACGTATAACGTACAGCATATAACGTACAGCGTATAATGTACAACGTATAACGTACGACGTACAACGTGTAACGTATAATGTATAACGTATAACGTACAGCGTATAACGTACAGCGTATAACGTACAGCGTATAACGTATAACGTATAACGTATAACGTATAACGTATAACGTATAACGTATAACGTATAACGTATAACGTATAACGTATAACGTATAACGTATAACGTATAACGTATAACGTATAACGTATAACGTATAACGTATAACGTATAACGTATAACGTATAACGTTCAGCGTATAACGTATAACGTACAACGTATAACGTACAACGTATAATGTACAACGTATAACGTACGACGTACAACGTGTAACGTATAATGTATAACGTATAACGTACAGCGTATAACGTACAACGTATAACGTACAGCGTATAACGTATAACGTATAACGTATAACGTATAACGTATAACGTATAACGTATAACGTATAACGTATAACGTATAACGTATAACGTATAACGTATAACGTATAACGTATAACGTATAACGTATAACGTATAACGTATAACGTATAACGTACAACGTATAACGTACAACGTACAACGTACAACGTGTAACGTGTAACGTACAACGTACAACGTGTAACGTGTAACGTATAACGTATAACGTATAACGTACAGCGTATAACGTACAGCGTATAACGTACAGCGTATAACGTATAACGTATATCGTACAACGTACAGCGTATAACGTACAGCGTATAACGTACAGCGTATAACGTATAACGTATAACGTATAACGTATAACGTATATCGTATAACGTATAACTTATAACGTATAACGTAAACGTATAACGTACAACGTATAACGTATAACGTACAACGTATAACGTACAACGTATAACGTACAACGCATAACGTACAACGTACAACGTGTAACGTATAACGTATAACGTACAGCGTATAACGTACAACGTATAAGGTATAACGTACAACGTATAACGTACAACGTATAACGTACAACGTACAGCCTATAACGTACAGCGTATAACGTACAGCGTATAACGTATAACGTATAACGTATAACATATAACGTATATCGTATAACGTATAACTTATAACGTATAACGTAAACGTACAACGTATAACGTATAACGTATAACGTATAACGTACAACGTATAACGTATAACGTATAACGTATAACGTATAACGTATAACGTATATCGTATAACGTATAACTTATAACGTATAACGTAAACGTATAACGTACAACGTATAACGTATAACGTACAACGTATAACGTACAACGTATAACGTACAACGTATAACGTACAACGTACAACGTGTAACGTATAACGTATAACGTACAGCGTATAACGTACAACGTATAAGGTATAACGTACAACGTATAACGTACAACGTATAACGTACAACGTACAGCGTATAACGTACAGCGTATAACGTACAGCGTATAACGTATAACGTATAACGTATAACATATAACGTATATCGTATAACGTATAACTTATAACGTATAACGTAAACGTACAACGTATAACGTATAACGTATAACGTATAACGTACAGCGTATAAAGTATAACGTACAACGTATAACGTACTACGTGTAACGTGTAACGTACAACGTACAACGTATAACGTATAACGTATAACGTACAACGTATAACGTACAGCGTATAACGTACAGCATATAACGTATAACGTATAACGTACAACGTATAACGTATAACGTATAACGTACAACGTATAACGTACAACGTATAACGTACAACGTATAACGTACAACGTACAACGTGTAACGTATAACGTATAACGTACAGCGTATAACGTACAACGTATAAGGTATAACGTACAACGTATAACGTACAACGTATAACGTACAACGTACAGCGTATAACGTACAGCGTATAACGTACAGCGTATAACGTATAACGTGTAACGTATAACATATAACGTATATCGTATAACGTATAACTTATAACGTATAACGTAAACGTACAACGTATAACGTATAACGTATAACGTATAACGTACAGCGTATAAAGTATAACGTACAACGTATAACGTACAACGTATAACGTACAACGTATAACGTACAACGTATAACATACAACGTACAACGTGTAACGAATAACGTATAACGTATAACGTACAGCGTATAACGTACAGCGTATAACGTATAACGTATAACGTATAACGTATAACGTATAACGTATAACGTATAACGTATAAAGTATAACGTATAACGTATAACGTATAACGTATAACGTATAACGTATAACGTATAACGTATAACGTATAACGTACAGCGTATAACGTATAACGTACAACGTATAACGTACAACGTATAATGTACAACGTATAACGTACGACGTACAACGTGTAACGTATAATGTATAACGTATAACGTACAGCGTATAACGTACAGCGTATAACGTACAGCGTATAACGTATAACGTATAACGTATAACGTATAACGTATAACGTATAACGTATAACGTATAACGTATAACGTATAACGTATAACGTATAACGTATAACGTATAACGTATAACGTATAACGTATAACGTATAACGTATAACGTATAACGTATAACGTATAACGTATAACGTACAGCGTATAACGTATAACGTATAACGTATAACGTACAGCGTATAACGTACAGCGTATAACGTATAACGTATAACGAATAACGTATAACGTATAACGTACAACGTATAACGTACAACGTACAACGTACAACGTACAACGTGTAACGTATAGCGTATAACGTATAACGTATAACGTACAACGTATAACGTACAACGTACAACGTATAACGTACAACGTATAACGTACAACGTACAACGTGTAACGTATAACGTATAACGTATAACGTATATAGTATAACGTATAACGTATAACGTACAACGTATAACGTACAACGTATAACGTACAACGTATAACGTACAACGTACAACGTGTAACGTATAACGTATAACGTACAGCGTATAACGTACAGCGTATAACGTACAACGTATAACGTACAACGTATAACGTACAACGTACAACGTACAACGTGTAACGTATAACGTATAACGTATAACGTATAACGTATAACGTACAGCGTATAACGTACAGCGTATAACGTACAACGTATAACGTACAACGTACAATTTACAACGTGTAACGTATAACGTATAACGTATAACGTATAACGTACAACGTATAACGTACAACGTATAACGTATAACGTTCAACGTACAACGTGTACCGTATAACGTATAACGTATAACGTACAGCGTATAACGTACAGCGTATAACGTACAACGTATAACGTACAACGTACAACGTACAACGTGTAACGTATAACGTATAACGTATAACGTATAACGTACAACGTATAACGTACAACGTATAACGTATAACGTTCAACGTACAACGTGTACCGTATAACGTACAACGTATAACATACAGCATATAACGTATAACGTATAACGTACAACGTATAACGTACAACGTATAACGTTCAACGTACAACGTGTACCGTATAACGTATAACGTATAACATACAGCATATAACGTATAACGTATAACGTACAACGTATAACGTATATCGTATAACGTATAACGTATAACGTATAACGTACAGCGTATAACGTACAGCGTATAACGTACAGCGTATAACGTACAGCGTATAACGTACAGCATATAACGTACAACGTATAACGTACAACGTATAACGTACAACGTACAACGTACAACGTGTAACGTATAACGTATAACGTATAACGTATAACGTACAGCGTATAACGTACAGCGTATAACGTACAGCGTATAACGTACAGCGTATAACGTACAGCATATAACGTACAACGTATAACGTACAACGTATAACGTACAACGTACAACGTACAACGTGTAACGTATAACGTATAACGTATAACGTATAACGTACAGCGTATAACGTACAGCGTATAACGTACAGCGTATAACGTATAACGTACAACGTATAACGTACAACATATAACGTACAGCGTATAACGTACAGCGTATAACGTACAACGTACAACGTGTAACGTATAACGTATAACGTATAACGTACAGCGTATAACGTACAGCGTACAACGTATAACGTATAAGGTATAACGTATAACGTATAACGTACAGCGTATAAAGTATAACGTACAACGTATGACGTACAACGTATAACGTACAGCGTATAACGTATAACGTATAACGTATAACGTATAACGTATAACGTATAACGTATAACGTATAACGTATAACGTATAACGTATAACGTATAACGTACAACGTATAACGTATAACGTACAACGTACAACGTATAACGTATAACGTATAACGTATAACGTATAACGTATAACGTATAACGTATAACGTATAACGTATAACGTATAACGTATAACGTATAACGTATAACGTATAACGTATAACGTATAAAGTATAACGTACAACGTATAACGTATAAAGTATAACGTATAACGTATAACGTATAACGTATAACGTACAGCGTATAACGTACAGCGTATAACGTATAACGTATAACGTATAACGTACAACGGATAACGTACAGCGTATAACGTATAACGTATAACATATAACGTATAACGTATAACGTATAACGTATAACGTATAACGTACAGCGTATAACGTATAACGTACAACGTATAACGTACAACGTATAATGTACAACGTATAACGTACGACGTACAACGTGTAACGTATAATGTATAACGTATAACGTACAGCGTATAACTTACAGCGTATAACGTACAGCGTATAACGTATAACGTATAACGTATAACGTATAACGTATAACGTATAACGTATAACGTATAACGTATAACGTATAACGTATAACGTATAACGTATTACGTATAACGTATAACGTATAACGTATAACGTATAACGTATAACGTACAACGTATAACGTACAACGTATAACGTACAACGTACAGCGTATAACGTACAGCGTATAACGTACAGCGTATAACGTATAACGTACAACGTATAACGTACAACATATAACGTACAGCGTATAACGTACAGCGTATAACGTACAACGTACAACGTATAACGTATAACGTATAACGTATAACGTATAACGTATAACGTATATCGTATAACGTATAACTTATAACGTATAACGTAAACGTATAACGTACAACGTATAACGTATAACGTTCAACGTACAACGTGTATCGTATAACGTATAACGTATAACGTACAGCGTATAACGTATAACGTATAACGTATAACGTATAACGTATAACGTATAACGTACAACGTATAACGTACAACGTATAACGTACAACGTACAGCGTATAACGTACAGCGTATAACGTACAGCGTATAACGTATAACGTACAACGTATAACGTACAACATATAACGTACAGCGTATAACGTACAGCGTATAACGTACAACGTACAACGTATAACGTATAACGTATAACGTATAACGTATAACGTATAACGTATATCGTATAACGTATAACTTATAACGTATAACGTAAACGTATAACGTACAACGTATAACGTATAACGTTCAACGTACAACGTGTATCGTATAACGTATAACGTATAACGTACAGCGTATAACGTATAACGTATAACGTACAACGTATAACGTATAACGTATAACGTACAGCGTATAAAGTATAACGTACAACGTATAGCGTACAACGTATAACGTACAACGTATAACGTACAACGTATAACATACAACTACAACGTACAACGTGTAACGAATAACGTATAACGAATAACGTACAGCATAGAACGTACAGCGTATAACGTATAACGTATAACGTATAACGTATAACGTATAACGTATAACGTATAACGTACAACGTGTAACGTATAACGTATAACGTATAACGTACAACGTATAACGTACAACGAATAACGTACAACGTATAACGTATAACGTATAACGTGTAACGTATAACGTATAACGTATAACGTATAACGTATAACGTATATCGTATAACGTATAACGTATAACGTATAACGTATAACGTACAGCGTATAACGTATAACGTACAACGTATAACGTACAACGTATAATGTACAACGTATAACGTACGACGTACAACGTGTAACGTATAATGTATAACGTATAACGTACAGCGTATTACTTACAGCGTATAACGTACAGCGTATAACGTATAACGTATAACGTATAACGTATAACGTATAACGTATAACGTATAACGTATAACGTATAACGTATAACGTATAACGTATTACGTATAACGTATAACGTATAACGTATAACGTATAACGTACAACGTATAACGTACAACGTATAACGTACAACGTACAACGTGTAACGTGTAACGTATAACGTATAACGTATAACGTACAGCGTATAACGTACAGCGTATAACGTACAGCGTATAACGTATAACGTATAACGTACAACGTACAGCGTATAACGTACAGCGTATAACGTACAGCGTATAACGTATAACGTATAACGTATAACGTATATCGTATAACGTATAACTTATAACGTATAACGTAAACGTATAACGTACAACGTATAACGTATAACGTACAACGTATAACGTACAACGTATAACGTACAACGTATAACGTACAACGTACAACGTGTAACGTATAACGTATAACGTACAGCGTATAACGTACAACGTATAAGGTATAACGTACAACGTATAACGTACAACGTATAACGTACAACGTACAGCGTATAACGTACAGCGTATAACGTACAGCCTATAACGTATAACGTATAACGTATAACGTATATCGTATAACGTATAACTTATAACGTATAACGTAAACGTATAACGTACAACGTATAACGTATAACGTTCAACGTACAACGTGTATCGTATAACGAATAACGTATAACGTACAGCGTATAACGTATAACGTATAACGTATAACGTATAACGTATAACGTATAACGTACAACGTGTAACGTATAACGTATAACGTATAACGTACAACGTATAACGTACAACGAATAACGTACAACGTATAACGTATAACGTATAACGTATAACGTATAACGTATAACGTATAACGTATATCGTATAACGTATAACGTATAACGTATAACGTATAACGTATAACGTATAACGTACAGCGTATAACGTATAACGTACAACGTATAACGTACAACGTATAATGTACAACGTATAACGTACGACGTACAACGTGTAACGTATAATGTATAACGTATAACGTACAGCGTATAACGTACAGCGTATAACGTATAACGTATAACGTATAACGTATAACGTATAACGTATAACGTATAACGTATAACGTATAACGTATAACGTATAACGTATAACGTATTACGTATAACGTATAACGTATAACGTATAACGTATAACGTACAACGTATAACGTACAACGTATAACGTACAACGTACAACGTGTAACGTGTAACGTATAACGTATAACGTATAACGTACAGCGTATAACGTACAGCGTATAACGTACAGCGTATAACGTATAACGTATAACGTACAACGTACAGCGTATAACGTACAGCGTATAACGTACAGCGTATAACGTATAACGTATAACGTATAACGTATATCGTATAACGTATAACTTATAACGTATAACGTAAACGTATAACGTACAACGTATAACGTATAACGTACAACGTATAACGTACAACGTATAACGTACAACGTATAACGTACAACGTACAACGTGTAACGTATAACGTATAACGTACAGCGTATAACGTACAACGTATAAGGTATAACGTACAACGTATAACGTACAACGTATAACGTACAACGTACAGCGTATAACGTACAGCGTATAACGTATAACGTATAACGTATAACGTATAACGTATAACGTATAACGTACAACGTGTAACGTATAACGTATAACGTATAACGTACAACGTATAACGTACAACGAATAACGTACAACGTATAACGTATAACGTATAACGTATAACGTATAACGTATAACGTATAACGTATATCGTATAACGTATAACGTATAACGTATAACGTATAACGTATAACGTATAACGTACAGCGTATAACGTATAACGTACAACGTATAACGTACAACGTATAATGTACAACGTATAACGTACGACGTACAACGTGTAACGTATAATGTATAACGTATAACGTACAGCGTATAACGTACAGCGTATAACGTATAACGTATAACGTATAACGTATAACGTATAACGTATAACGTACAACGTATAACGTATAAAGTATAACGTATAACGTATAACGTATAACGTATAACGTACAGCGTATAACGTACAGCGTATAACGTATAACGTATAACGTATAACGTACAACGGATAACGTACAGCGTATAACGTATAACGTATAACATATAACGTATAACGTATAACGTATAACGTATAACGTATAACGTACAGCGTATAACGTATAACGTACAACGTATAACGTACAACGTATAATGTACAACGTATAACGTACGACGTACAACGTGTAACGTATAATGTATAACGTATAACGTACAGCGTATAACTTACAGCGTATAACGTACAGCGTATAACGTATAACGTATAACGTATAACGTATAACGTATAACGTATAACGTATAACGTATAACGTATAACGTATAACGTATAACGTATTACGTATAACGTATAACGTATAACGTATAACGTATAACGTATAACGTACAACGTATAACGTACAACGTATAACGTACAACGTACAGCGTATAACGTACAGCGTATAACGTACAGCGTATAACGTATAACGTACAACGTATAACGTACAACATATAACGTACAGCGTATAACGTACAGCGTATAACGTACAACGTACAACGTATAACGTATAACGTATAACGTATAACGTATAACGTATAACGTATATCGTATAACGTATAACTTATAACGTATAACGTAAACGTATAACGTACAACGTATAACGTATAACGTTCAACGTACAACGTGTATCGTATAACGTATAACGTATAACGTACAGCGTATAACGTATAACGTATAACGTATAACGTATAACGTATAACGTATAACGTACAACGTATAACGTACAACGTATAACGTACAACGTACAGCGTATAACGTACAGCGTATAACGTACAGCGTATAACGTATAACGTACAACGTATAACGTACAACATATAACGTACAGCGTATAACGTACAGCGTATAACGTACAACGTACAACGTATAACGTATAACGTATAACGTATAACGTATAACGTATAACGTATATCGTATAACGTATAACTTATAACGTATAACGTAAACGTATAACGTACAACGTATAACGTATAACGTTCAACGTACAACGTGTATCGTATAACGTATAACGTATAACGTACAGCGTATAACGTATAACGTATAACGTACAACGTATAACGTATAACGTATAACGTACAGCGTATAAAGTATAACGTACAACGTATAGCGTACAACGTATAACGTACAACGTATAACGTACAACGTATAACATACAACTACAACGTACAACGTGTAACGAATAACGTATAACGAATAACGTACAGCATAGAACGTACAGCGTATAACGTATAACGTATAACGTATAACGTATAACGTATAACGTATAACGTATAACGTACAACGTGTAACGTATAACGTATAACGTATAACGTACAACGTATAACGTACAACGAATAACGTACAACGTATAACGTATAACGTATAACGTGTAACGTATAACGTATAACGTATAACGTATAACGTATAACGTATATCGTATAACCTATAACGTATAACGTATAACGTATAACGTACAGCGTATAACGTATAACGTACAACGTATAACGTACAACGTATAATGTACAACGTATAACGTACGACGTACAACGTGTAACGTATAATGTATAACGTATAACGTACAGCGTATAACTTACAGCGTATAACGTACAGCGTATAACGTATAACGTATATCGTATAACGTATAACTTATAACGTATAACGTAAACGTATAACGTACAACGTATAACGTATAACGTTCAACGTACAACGTGTATCGTATAACGAATAACGTATAACGTACAGCGTATAACGTATAACGTATAACGTATAACGTATAACGTATAACGTATAACGTACAACGTGTAACGTATAACGTATAACGTATAACGTACAACGTATAACGTACAACGAATAACGTACAACGTATAACGTATAACGTATAACGTATAACGTATAACGTATAACGTATAACGTATATCGTATAACGTATAACGTATAACGTATAACGTATAACGTATAACGTATAACGTACAGCGTATAACGTATAACGTACAACGTATAACGTACAACGTATAATGTACAACGTATAACGTACGACGTACAACGTGTAACGTATAATGTATAACGTATAACGTACAGCGTATAACGTACAGCGTATAACGTATAACGTATAACGTATAACGTATAACGTATAACGTATAACGTATAACGTATAACGTATAACGTATAACGTATTACGTATAACGTATAACGTATAACGTATAACGTATAACGTACAACGTATAACGTACAACGTATAACGTACAACGTACAACGTGTAACGTGTAACGTATAACGTATAACGTATAACGTACAGCGTATAACGTACAGCGTATAACGTACAGCGTATAACGTATAACGTATAACGTACAACGTACAGCGTATAACGTACAGCGTATAACGTACAGCGTATAACGTATAACGTATAACGTATAACGTATATCGTATAACGTATAACTTATAACGTATAACGTAAACGTATAACGTACAACGTATAACGTATAACGTACAACGTATAACGTACAACGTATAACGTACAACGTATAACGTACAACGTACAACGTGTAACGTATAACGTATAACGTACAGCGTATAACGTACAACGTATAAGGTATAACGTACAACGTATAACGTACAACGTATAACGTACAACGTACAGCGTATAACGTACAGCGTATAACGTACAGCCTATAACGTATAACGTATAACGTATAACGTATATCGTATAACGTATAACTTATAACGTATAACGTAAACGTATAACGTACAACGTATAACGTATAACGTTCAACGTACAACGTGTATCGTATAACGTATAACGTATAACGTACAGCGTACAACGTATAACGTATAACGTACAACGTATAACGTACAACGTACAACGTGTAACGTATAACGTATAACGTACAGCGTATAACGTACAACGTATAAGGTATAACGTACAACGTATAACGTATAACGTATAACGTATAACGTATAACGTATAACGTATAACGTATAACGTATAACGTATAACGTATAACGTATAACGAATAACGTGTAACGTATAACGTATAACGTATAACGTATAACGTATAACGTATAACGTATAACGTATAACGTATAACGTATAACGTATAACGTATAACGTACAGCGTATAACGTACAGCGTACAACGTATAACGTATAAGGTATAACGTATAACGTACAGCGTATAAAGTATAACGTACAACGTATAACGTACAACGTATGACGTACAACGTATAACGTACAGCGTATAACGTATAACGTATAACGTATAACGTATAACGTATAACGTATAACGTATAACGTATAACGTATAACGTATAACGTATAACGTATAACGTATAACGTATAACGTATAACGTATAACGTACAACGTATAACGTATAACGTACAACGTACAACGTATAACGTATAACGTACAACGTATAACGTACAACGTATAACGTACAACGTACAGCGTATAACGTACAGCGTATCACCTACAGCGTATAACGTATAACGTATAACGTATAACGTATATCGTATAACGTATAACTTATAACGTATAACGTAAACGTATAACGTACAACGTATAACGTATAACGTTCAACGTACAACGTGTATCGTATAACGTATAACGTATAACGTACAGCGTATAACGTATAACGTATAACGTACAGCGTATAACGTACAGCGTACAACGTATAACGTATAACGTATAACGTATAACGTATAACGTATAACGTATAACGTATAACGTATAACGTATAACGTATAACGTATAACGTATAACGTATAACGTATAACGTACAACGTATAACGTATAACGTACAACGTACAACGTATAACGTATAACGTACAACGTATAACGTACAACGTATAACGTACAACGTACAGCGTATAACGTACAGCGTATCACCTACAGCGTATAACGTATAACGTATAACGTATAACGTATATCGTATAACGTATAACGTATAACGTATAACGTACAACGTACAACGTTTAACGTACAACGTATAACGTATAACGTTCAACGTACAACGTGTACCGTATAACGTATAACGTATAACATACAGCATATAACGTGTAACGTATAACGTACAACGTATAACGTATAACGTATAACGTATAACGTATAACGTATAACGTATATCGTATAACGTATAACGTATAACGTATAACGTACAGCGTATAACTTACAGCGTATAACGTACAGCGTATAACGTACAACGTATAACGTACAACGTATAACGTACAACATACAACGTACAACGTGTAACGTATAACGTATAACGTATAACGTACAGCGTATAACGTACAACGTACAACGTGTAACGTATAACGTATAACGTATAACGTACAGCGTATAACGTACAGCGTACAACGTATAACGTATAAGGTATAACGTATAACGTATAACGTACAGCGTATAAAGTATAACGTACAACGTATAACGTACAACGTATGACGTACAACGTATAACGTACAGCGTATAACGTATAACGTATAACGTATAACGTATAACGTATAACGTATAACGTATAACGTATAACGTATAACGTATAACGTATAACGTATAACGTATAACGTATAACGTATAACGTATAACGTATAACGTATAACGTATAACGTATAACGTATAACGTATAACGTATAACGTATAACGTATAACGTATAACGTATAACGTATAACGTATAACGTATAACGTATAACGTACAACGTATAACGTATAACGTATAACGTACAATGTATAACGTATAACGTATAACGTATAACGTATAACGTATAACGTACAGCGTATAACGTACAGCGTATAACGTATAACGTATAACGTATAACGTATAACGTATAACGTATAACGTATAACGTATAACGTATAACGTATAACGTATAACGTATAACGTATAACGTATAACGTATAACGTATAACGTATAACGTATAACGTATAACGTATAACGTATAACGTATAACGTACAATGTATAACGTATAACGTATAACGTATAACGTATAATGTATAACGTACAGCGTATAACGTACAGCGTATAACGTATAACGTATAACGTATAACGTACAACGGATAACGTACAGCGTATAACGTATAACATATAACGTATAACGTATAACGTATAACGTATAACGTATAACGTATAACGTATAACGTATAACGTACAGCGTATAACGTATAACGTACAACGTATAACGTACAACGTATAATGTACAACGTATAACGTACGACGTACAACGTGTAACGTATAATGTATAACGTATAACGTACAGCGTATAACTTACAGCGTATAACGTACAGCGTATAACGTATAACGTATAACGTATAACGTATAACGTATATCGTATAACGTATAACTTATAACGTATAACGTAAACGTATAACGTACAACGTATAACGTATAACGTACAACGTATAACGTACAACGTATAACGTACAACGTATAACGTACAACGTACAACGTGTAACGTATAACGTATAACGTACAGCGTATAACGTACAACGTATAAGGTATAACGTACAACGTATAACGTACAATGTATAACGTACAACGTACAGCGTATAACGTACAGCGTGTAACGTACAGCGTATAACGTATAACGTATAACGTATAACGTATATCGTATAACGCATAACTTATAACGTATAACGTAAACGTATAACGTACAACGTATAACGTATAACGTTCAACGTACAACGTGTATCGTATAACGTATAACGTATAACGTACAGCGTATAACGTATAACGTATAACGTACAACGTATAACGTATAACGTATAACGTATAACGTACAGCGTATAAAGTATAACGTACAACGTATAGCGTACAACGTATAACGTACAACGTATAACGTACAACGTATAACATACAACGTACAACGTACAACGTGTAACGAATAACGTATAACGTATAACGTACAGCATAGAACGTACAGCGTATAACGTATAACGTATAACGTATAACGGATAACGTATAACGTATAACGTATAACGTATAACGTATAACGTATAACGTATAACGTATAACGTATAACGTATAACGTATAACGTATAACGTATAACGTATAACGTATAACGTATAACGTATAACGTATAACGTACAGCGTATAACGTATAACGTACAACGTATAACGTACAACGTATAATGTACAACGTATAACGTACGACGTACAACGTGTAACGTATAATGTATAACGTATAACGTACAGCGTATAACGTACAGCGTATAACGTACAGCGTATAACGTATAACGTATAACGTATAACGTATAACGTATAACGTATAACGTATAACGTATAACGTATAACGTATAACGTATAACGAATAACGTATAACGTATAACGTATAACGTATAACGTATAACGTATAACGTATAACGTATAACGTATAACGTATAACGTATAACGTATAACGTACAGCGTATAACGTACAGCGTACAACGTATAACGTATAAGGTATAACGTATAACGTACAGCGTATAAAGTATAACGTACAACGTATAACGTACAACGTATGACGTACAACGTATAACGTACAGCGTATAACGTATAACGTATAACGTATAACGTATAACGTATAACGTATAACGTATAACGTATAACGTATAACGTATAACGTATAACGTATAACGTATAACGTATAACGTATAACGTATAACGTATAACGTATAACGTACAACGTATAACGTATAACGTACAACGTACAACGTATAACGTATAACGTACAACGTATAACGTACAACGTATAACGTACAACGTACAGCGTATAACGTACAGCGTATCACCTACAGCGTATAACGTATAACGTATAACGTATAACGTATATCGTATAACGTATAACTTATAACGTATAACGTAAACGTATAACGTACAACGTATAACGTATAACGTTCAACGTACAACGTGTATCGTATAACGTATAACGTATAACGTACAGCGTATAACGTATAACGTATAACGTACAGCGTATAACGTACAGCGTACAACGTATAACGTATAACGTATAACGTATAACGTATAACGTATAACGTATAACGTATAACGTATAACGTATAACGTATAACGTATAACGTATAACGTATAACGTACAACGTATAACGTATAACGTACAACGTACAACGTATAACGTATAACGTACAACGTATAACGTACAACGTATAACGTACAACGTACAGCGTATAACGTACAGCGTATCACCTACAGCGTATAACGTATAACGTATAACGTATAACGTATATCGTATAACGTATAACTTATAACGTCTAACGTAAACGTATAACGTACAACGTATAACGTATAACGTTCAACGTACAACGTGTATCGTATAACGTATAACGTATAACGTACAGCGTATAACGTATAACGTATAACGTACAGCGTATAACGTACAGCGTACAACGTATAACGTATAAGGTATAACGTATAACGTATAACGTATAACGTATAACGTATAACGTATAACGTATAACGTATAACGTATAACGTATAACGTATAACGTATAACGTATAACGTATAACGTATAACGTATAACGTATAACGTATAACGTATAACGTATAACGTATAACGTATAACGTATAACGTATAACGTATAACGTATAACGTATAACGTATAACGTATAACGTATAACGTATAACGTATAACGTATAACGTATAACGTATAACGTAGAACGTATAACGTATAACGTATAACGTATAACGTATAACGTATAACGTATAACGTATAACGTATAACGTATAACGTACAGCGTATAACGTACAGCGTACAACGTATAACGTATAAGGTATAACGTATAACGTACAGCGTATAAAGTATAACGTACAACGTATAACGTACAACGTATGACGTACAACGTATAACGTACAGCGTATGACGTATAACGTATAACGTATAACGTATAACGTATAACGTATAACGTATAACGTATAACGTATAACGTATAACGTATAACGTATAACGTACAACGTATAACGTATAACGTACAACGTACAACGTATAACGTATAACGTACAACGTATAACGTACAACGTATAACGTACAACGTACAGCGTATAACGTACAGCGTATCACCTACAGCGTATAACGTATAACGTATAACGTATAACGTATATCGTATAACGTATAACTTATAACGTATAACGTATAACGTAAACGTATAACGTACAACGTATAACGTATAACGTATAACGTATAACGTATAACGTATAACGTATAACGTATAACGTATAACGTATAACGTACAACGTATAACGTATAACGTATAACGTACAACGTGTATCGTATAACGTATAACGTATAACGTACAGCGTATAACGTATAACGTATAACGTACAGCGTATAACGTACAGCGTACAACGTATAACGTATAAGGTATAACGTATAACGTATAACGTATAACGTATAACGTATAACGTATAACGTATAACGTATAACGTATAACGTATAACGTATAACGTATAACGTATAACGTATAACGTATAACGTATAACGTATAACGTATAACGTATAACGTATAACGTATAACGTATAACGTATAACGTATAACGTATAACGTATAACGTATAACGTATAACGTACAGCGTATAACGTACAGCGTATAACGTACAGCGTACAACGTATAACGTATAAGGTATAACGTATAACGTACAGCGTATAAAGTATAACGTACAACGTATAACGTACAACGTATGACGTACAACGTATAACGTACAGCGTAGAACGTATAACGTATAACGTATAACGTATAACGTATAACGTATAACGTATAACGTATAACGTATAACGTATAACGTATAACGTATAACGTATAACGTATAACGTATAACGTATAACGTATAACGTATAACGTATAACGTATAACGTATAACGTATAACGTATAACGTATAACGTATAACGTATAACGTATAACGTATAACGTATAACGTATAACGAATAAAGTATAACGTATAACGTATAACGTATAACGTATAACGTATAACGTACAGCGTATAACGTACAGCGTACAACGTATAACGTATAAGGTATAACGTATAACGTACAGCGTATAAAGTATAACGTACAACGTATAACGTACAACGTATGACGTACAACGTATAACGTACAGCGTATAACGTATAACGTATAACGTATAACGTATAACGTATAACGTATAACGTATAACGTATAACGTATAACGTATAACGTATAACGTATAACGTATAACGTATAACGTATAACGTATAACGTATAACGTATAACGTACAACGTATAACGTATAACGTACAACGTACAACGTATAACGTATAACGTACAACGTATAACGTATAACGTTCAACGTACAACGTGTATCGTATAACGTATAACGTATAACGTACAGCGTATAACGTATAACGTATAACGTACAGCGTATAACGTACAGCGTACAACGTATAACGTATAAGGTATAACGTATAACGTATAACGTATAACGTATAACGTATTACGTATAACGTATAACGTATAACGTATAACGTATAACGTATAACGTATAACGTATAACGTATAACGTATAACGTATAACGTATAACGTATAACGTATAACGTATAACGTATAACGTATAACGTATAACGTATAACGTATAACGTATAACGTATAACGTATAACGTATAACGTATAACGTATAACGTATAACGTATAACGTATAACGTATAACGTATAACGTATAACGTATAACGTATAACGTATAACGTATAACGTATAACGTATAACGTATAACGTATAACGTATAACGTATAACGTATAACGTATAACGTATAACGTACAGCGTATAACGTACAGCGTACAACGTATAACGTATAAGGTATAACGTATAACGTACAGCGTATAAAGTATAACGTACAACGTATAACGTACAACGTATGACGTACAACGTATAACGTACAGCGTATAACGTATAACGTATAACGTATAACGTATAACGTATAACGTATAACGTATAACGTATAACGTATAACGTATAACGTATAACGTATAACGTATAACGTATAACGTATAACGTATAACGTATAACGTATAACGTATAACGTACAACGTATAACGTATAACGTACAACGTACAACGTATAACGTATAACGTACAACGTATAACGTACAACGTATAACGTACAACGTACAGCGTATTACGTACAGCGTATCACCTACAGCGTATAACGTATAACGTATAACGTATAACGTATATCGTATAACGTATAACTTATAACGTATAACGTAAACGTATAACGTACAACGTATAACGTATAACGTTCAACGTACAACGTGTATCGTATAACGTATAACGTATAACGTACAGCGCATAACGTATAACGTATAACGTACAGCGTATAACGTACAGCGTACAACGTATAACGTATAAGGTATAACGTATAACGTATAACGTATAACGTATAACGTATAACGTATAACGTATAACGTATAACGTATAACGTATAACGTATAACGTATAACGTATAACGTATAACGTATAACGTATAACGTATAACGTATAACGTATAACGTATAACGTATAACGTATAACGTATAACGTATAACGTATAACGTATAACGTATAACGTATAACGTATAACGTATAACGTATAACGTATAACGTATAACGTATAACGTATAACGTATAACGTATAACGTATAACGTATAACGTATAACGTATAACGTATAACGTATAACGTACAACGTATAACGTATAACGTACAACGTACAACGTATAACGTATAACGTACAACGTATAACGTACAACGTATAACGTACAACGTACAGCGTATAACGTACAGCGTATCACCTACAGCGTATAACGTATAACGTATAACGTATAACGTATATCGTATAACGTATAACTTATAACGTATAACGTAAACGTATAACGTACAACGTATAACGTATAACGTTCAACGTACAACGTGTATCGTATAACGTATAACGTATAACGTACAGCGTATAACGTATAACGTATAACGTACAGCGTATAACGTACAGCGTACAACGTATAACGTATAAGGTATAACGTATAACGTATAACGTATAACGTATAACGTACCACGCATAACGTATAACGTATAACGTATAACGTATAACGTATAACGTATAACGTATAACGTATAACGTATAACGTATAACGTATAACGTATAACGTATAACGTATAACGTATAACGTATAACGTATAACGTATAACGTATAACGTATAACGTATAACGTATAACGTATAACGTATAACGTATAACGTATAACGTATAACGTATAACGTATAACGTATAACGTATAACGTATAACGTATAACGTACAGCGTATAACGTACAGCGTACAACGTATAACGTATAAGGTAGAACGTATAACGTACAGCGTATAAAGTATAACGTACAACGTATAACGTACAACGTATGACGTACAACGTATAACGTACAGCGTATAACGTATAACGTATAACGTATAACGTATAACGTATAACGTATAACGTATAACGTATAACGTATAACGTATAACGTATAACGTATAACGTACAACGTATAACGTATAACGTACAACGTACAACGTATAACGTATAACGTACAACGTATAACGTACAACGTATAACGTACAACGTACAGCGTATAACGTACAGCGTATCACCTACAGCGTATAACGTATAACGTATAACGTATAACGTATATCGTATAACGTATAACTTATAACGTATAACGTGAACGTATAACGTACAACGTATAACGTATAACGTTCAACGTACAACGTGTATCGTATAACGTATAACGTATAACGTACAGCGTATAACGTATAACGTATAACGTACAGCGTATAACGTACAGCGTACAACGTATAACGTATAAGGTATAACGTATAACGTATAACGTATAACGTATAACGTATAACGTATAACGTATAACGTATAACGTAAAACGTATAACGTATAACGTATAACGTATAACGTATAACGTATAACGTATAACGTATAACGTATAACGTATAACGTATAACGTATAACGTATAACGTATAACGTATAACGTATAACGTATAACGTATAACGTATAACGTATAACGTATAACGTATAACGTATAACGTATAACGTATAACGTATAACGTACAGCGTATAACGTACAGCGTATAACGTACAGCGTACAACGTACAGCGTATAAGGTATAACGTATAACGTACAGCGTATAAAGTATAACGTACAACGTATAACGTACAACGTATGACGTACAACGTATAACGTACAGCGTATAACGTATAACGTATAACGTATAACGTATAACGTATAACGTATAACGTATAACGTATAACGTATAACGTATAACGTATAACGTATAACGTATAACGTATAACGTATAACGTATAACGTATAACGTATAACGTATAACGTATAACGTATAACGTATAACGTATAACGTATAACGTATAACGTATAACGTATAACGTACAGCGTATAACGTACAGCGTACAACGTATAACGTATAAGGTATAACGTATAACGTACAGCGTATAAAGTATAACGTACAACGTATAACGTACAACGTACAGCGTATAACGTACAGCGTATCACCTACAGCGTATAACGTATAACGTATAACGTATAACGTATATCGTATAACGTATAACTTATAACGTATAACGTAAACGTATAACGTACAACGTATAACGTATAACGTTCAACGTACAACGTGTATCGTATAACGTATAACGTATAACGTACAGCGTATAACGTATAACGTATAACGTACAGCGTATAACGTACAGCGTACAACGTATAACGTATAAGGTATAACGTATAACGTATAACGTATAACGTATAACGTATAACGTATAACGTATAACGTATAACGTATAACGTATAACGTATAACGTATAACGTATAACGTATAACGTATAACGTATAACGTATAACGTATAACGTATAACGTATAACGTATAACGTATAACGTATAACGTATAACGTATAACGTATAACGTATAACGTATAACGTATAACGTATAACGTATAACGTATAACGTATAACGTATAACGTATAACGTATAACGTATAACGTATAACGTATAACGTATAACGTATAACGTATAACGTATAACGTATAACGTATAACGTATAACGTATAACGTATAACGTATAACGTATAACGTATAACGTATAACGTATAACGTATAACGTATAACGTATAACGTATAACGTATAACGTATAACGTATAACGTATAACGTATAACGTATAACGTATAACGTATAACGTATAACGTATAACGTATAACGTATAACGTATAACGTATAACGTATAACGTATAACGTATAACGTATAACGTACAACGTATAACGTATAACGTATAACGTATAACGTATAACGTATAACGTACAACGTATAACGTACAACGTATAACGTATAACGTATAACGTATAACGTATAACGTACAGCGTATAACGTACAACGTATAAAGTACAACGTACAACGTGTAACGTGTAACGTATAACGTATAACGTATAACGTACAGCGTATAACGTACAGCGTATAACGTACAGCGTATAACGTATAACGTATAACGTACAACGTACAGCGTATAACGTACAGCGTATAACGTACAGCGTATAACGTATAACGTATAACGTATAACGTATAACGTATAACGTATATCGTATAACGTATAACTTATAACGTATAACGTAAACGTATAACGTACAACGTATAACGTATAACGTACAACGTATAACGTACAACGTATAACGTACAACGTATAACGTACAACGTACAACGTGTAACGTATAACGTATAACGTACAGCGTATAACGTACAACGTATAAGGTATAACGTACAACGTATAACGTACAACGTATAACGTACAACGTACAGCGTATAACGTACAGCGTGTAACGTACAGCGTATAACGTATAACGTATAACGTATAACGTATATCGTATAACGTATAACTTATAACGTATAACGTAAACGTATAACGTACAACGTATAACGTATAACGTTCAACGTACAACGTGTATCGTATAACGTATAACGTATAACGTACAGCGTATAACGTATAACGTATAACGTACAACGTATAACGTATAACGTATAACGTATAACGTACAGCGTATAAAGTATAACGTATAACGTATAACGTATAACGTATAACGTATAACGTATAACGTATAATGTATAACGTATAACGTATAACGTATAACGTATAACGTATAACGTATAACGTATAACGTATAACGTATAACGTATAACGTATAACGTATAACGTATAACGTACAGCGTATAACGTACAGCGTATAACGTACAGCGTACAACGTATAACGTATAAGGTATAACGTATAACGTACAGCGTATAAAGTATAACGTACAACGTATAACGTACAACGTATGACGTACAACGTATAACGTACAGCGTATAACGTATAACGTATAACGTATAACGTATAACGTATAACGTATAACGTATAACGTATAACGTATAACGTATAACGTATAACGTATAACGTATAACGTATAACGTATAACGTATAACGTATAACGTATAACGTATAACGTATAACGTATAACGTATAACGTATAACGTATAACGTATAACGTATAACGTATAACGTATAACGTATAACGTATAACGTATAACGTATAACGTACAGCGTATAACGTACAGCGTACAACGTATAACGTATAAGGTATAACGTATAACGTACAGCGTATAAAGTATAACGTACAACGTATAACGTACAACGTATAACGTACAACGTACAGCGTATAACGTACAGCGTATCACCTACAGCGTATAACGTATAACGTATAACGTATAACGTATATCGTATAACGTATAACTTATAACGTATAACGTAAACGTATAACGTACAACGTATAACGTATAACGTTCAACGTACAACGTGTATCGTATAACGTATAACGTATAACGTACAGCGTATAACGTATAACGTATAACGTACAGCGTATAACGTACAGCGTACAACGTATAACGTATAAGGTATAACGTATAACGTATAACGTATAACGTATAACGTATAACGTATAACGTATAACGTATAACGTATAACGTATAACGTATAACGTATAACGTATAACGTATAACGTATAACGTATAACGTATAACGTATAACGTATAACGTATAACGTATAACGTATAACGTATAACGTATAACGTATAACGTATAACGTATAACGTATAACGTATAACGTATAACGTATAACGTATAACGTATAACGTATAACGTATAACGTATAACGTATAACGTACAACGTATAACGTATAACGTACAACGTACAACGTATAACGTATAACGTACAACGTATAACGTACAACGTATAACGTACAACGTACAGCGTATAACGTACAGCGTATCACCTACAGCGTATAACGTATAACGTATAACGTATAACGTATATCGTATAACGTATAACTTATAACGTATAACGTAAACGTATAACGTACAACGTATAACGTATAACGTTCAACGTACAACGTGTATCGTATAACGTATAACGTATAACGTACAGCGTATAACGTATAACGTATAACGTACAGCGTATAACGTACAGCGTACAACGTATAACGTATAAGGTATAACGTATAACGTATAACGTATAACGTATAACGTATAACGTATAACGTATAACGTATAACGTATAACGTATAACGTATAACGTATAACGTATAACGTATAACGTATAACGTATAACGTATAACGTATAACGTATAACGTATAACGTATAACGTATAACGTATAGCGTATAACGTATAACGTATAACGTATAACGTATAACGTATAACGTATAACGTATAACGTATAACGTATAACGTATAACGTATAACGTATAACGTATAACGTATAACGTATAACGTATAACGTATAACGTATAACGTATAACGTATAACGTATAACGTATAACGTATAACGTACAGCGTATAACGTACAGCGTACAACGTATAACGTATAAGGTATAACGTATAACGTACAGCGTATAAAGTATAACGTACAACGTATAACGTACAACGTATGACGTACAACGTATAACGTACAGCGTATAACGTATAACGTATAACGTATAACGTATAACGTATAACGTATAACGTATAACGTATAACGTATAACGTATAACGTATAACGTATAACGTATAACGTATAACGTACAACGTATAACGTATAACGTACAACGTACAACGTATAACGTATAACGTACAACGTATAACGTACAACGTATAACGTACAACGTACAGCGTATAACGTACAGCGTATCACCTACAGCGTATAACGTATAACGTATAACGTATAACGTATATCGTATAACGTATAACTTATAACGTATAACGTAAACGTATAACGTACAACGTATAACGTATAACGTTCAACGTACAACGTGTATCGTATAACGTATAACGTATAACGTACAGCGTATAACGTATAACGTATAACGTACAGCGTATAACGTACAGCGTACAACGTATAACGTATAAGGTATAACGTATAACGTATAACGTATAACGTATAACGTATAACGTATAACGTATAACGTATAACGTATAACGTATAACGTATAACGTATAACGTATAACGTATAACGTATAACGTATAACGTATAACGTATAACGTATAACGTATAACGTATAACGTATAACGTATAACGTATAACGTATAACGTATAACGTATAACGTATAACGTATAACGTATAACGTATAACGTATAACGTATAACGTATAACGTATAACGTATAACGTATAACGTATAACGTATAACGTATAACGTATAACGTATAACGTATAACGTATAACGTATAACGTACAGCGTATAACTTACAGCGTATAACGTACAGCGTATAACGTATAACGTATAACGTATAACGTATAACGTATAACGTATTACGTATAACGTATAACGTATAACGTATAACGTATAACGTACAACGTATAACGTACAACGTATAACGTACAACGTACAACGTGTAACGTGTAACGTATAACGTATAACGTATAACGTACAGCGTATAACGTACAGCGTATAACGTACAGCGTATAACGTATAACGTATAACGTACAACGTACAGCGTATAACGTACAGCGTATAACGTACAGCGTATAACGTATAACGTATAACGTATAACGTATAACGTATAACGTATATCGTATAACGTATAACTTATAACGTATAACGTAAACGTATAACGTACAACGTATAACGTATAACGTACAACGTATAACGTACAACGTATAACGTACAACGTATAACGTACAACGTACAACGTGTAACGTATAACGTATAACGTACAGCGTATAACGTACAACGTATAAGGTATAACGTACAACGTATAACGTACAACGTATAACGTACAACGTACAGCGTATAACGTACAGCGTGTAACGTACAGCGTATAACGTATAACGTATAACGTATAACGTATATCGTATAACGTATAACTTATAACGTATAACGTAAACGTATAACGTACAACGTATAACGTATAACGTTCAACGTACAACGTGTATCGTATAACGTATAACGTATAACGTACAGCGTATAACGTATAACGTATAACGTACAACGTATAACGTATAACGTATAACGTATAACGTACAGCGTATAAAGTATAACGTACAACGTATAGCGTACAACGTATAACGTACAACGTATAACGTACAACGTATAACATACAACGTACAACGTACAACGTGTAACGAATAACGTATAACGTATAACGTACAGCATAGAACGTACAGCGTATAACGTATAACGTATAACGTATAACGGATAACGTATAACGTATAACGTATAACGTATAACGTATAACGTATAACGTATAACGTATAACGTATAACGTATAACGTATAACGTATAACGTATAACGTATAACGTATAACGTATAACGTATAACATATAACGTACAGCGTATAACGTATAACGTACAACGTATAACGTACAACGTATAATGTACAACGTATAACGTACGACGTACAACGTGTAACGTATAATGTATAACGTATAACGTACAGCGTATAACGTACAGCGTATAACGTACAGCGTATAACGTATAACGTATAACGTATAACGTATAACGTATAACGTATAACGTATAACGTATAACGAATAACGTATATCGTATAACGTATAACGTATAACGTATAACGTAAAACGTATAACGTATAACGTATATCGTGTAACGTATAACGTATAACGTATAACGTACAGCGTATAACGTACAGCGTACAACGTATAACGTATAAGGTATAACGTATAACGTACAGCGTATAAAGTATAACGTACAACGTATAACGTACAACGTATGACGTACAACGTATAACGTACAGCGTATAACGTATAACGTATAACGTATAACGTATAACGTATAACGTATAACGTATAACGTATAACGTATAACGTATAACGTATAACGTATAACGTATAACGTATAACGTATAACGTATAACGTATAACGTATAACGTACAACGTATAACGTATAACGTACAACGTACAACGTATAACGTATAACGTACAACGTATAACGTACAACGTATAACGTACAACGTACAGCGTATAACGTACAGCGTATCACCTACAGCGTATAACGTATAACGTATAACGTATAACGTATATCGTATAACGTATAACTTATAACGTATAACGTAAACGTATAACGTACAACGTATAACGTATAACGTTCAACGTACAACGTGTATCGTATAACGTATAACGTATAACGTACAGCGTATAACGTATAACGTATAACGTACAGCGTATAACGTACAGCGTACAACGTATAACGTATAAGGTATAACGTATAACGTACAGCGTATAAAGTATAACGTACAACGTATAACGTACAACGTATGACGTACAACGTATAACGTACAGCGTATAACGTATAACGTATAACGTATAACGTATAACGTATAACGTATAACGTATAACGTATAACGTATAACGTATAACGTATAACGTATAACGTATAACGTATAACGTATAACGTATAACGTATAACGTATAACGTATAACGTATAACGTATAACGTATAACGTATAACGTATAACGTATAACGTATAACGTATATCGTATAACGTATAACTTATAACGTATAACGTAAACGTATAACGTACAACGTATAACGTATAACGTTCAACGTACAACGTGTATCGTATAACGTATAACGTATAACGTACAGCGTATAACGTATAACGTATAACGTACAGCGTATAACGTACAGCGTACAACGTATAACGTATAAGGTATAACGTATAACGTATAACGTATAACGTATAACGTATAACGTATAACGTATAACGTATAACGTATAACGTATAACGTATAACGTATAACGTATAACGTATAACGTATAACGTATAACGTATAACGTATAACGTATAACGTATAACGTATAACGTATAACGTATAACGTATAACGTATAACGTATAACGTATAACGTATAACGTATAACGTACAACGTATAACGTATAACGTACAACGTACAACGTATAACGTATAACGTACAACGTATAACGTACAACGTATAACGTACAACGTACAGCGTATAACGTACAGCGTATCACCTACAGCGTATAACGTATAACGTATAACGTATAACGTATATCGTATAACGTATAACTTATAACGTATAACGTAAACGTATAACGTACAACGTATAACGTATAACGTTCAACGTACAACGTGTATCGTATAACGTATAACGTATAACGTACAGCGTATAACGTATAACGTATAACGTACAGCGTATAACGTACAGCGTACAACGTATAACGTATAAGGTATAACGTATAACGTATAACGTATAACGTATAACGTATAACGTATAACGTATAACGTATAACGTATAACGTATAACGTATAACGTATAACGTATAACGTATAACGTATAACGTATAACGTATAACGTATAACGTATAACGTATAACGTATAACGTATAACGTATAACCTATAACGTATAACGTATAACGTATAACGTATAACGTATAACGTATAACGTACAACGTATAACGTATAACGTACAACGTACAACGTATAACGTATAACGTACAACGTATAACGTACAACGTATAACGTACAACGTACAGCGTATAACGTACAGCGTATCACCTACAGCGTATAACGTATAACGTATAACGTATAACGTATATCGTATAACGTATAACTTATAACGTATAACGTAAACGTATAACGTACAACGTATAACGTATAACGTATAACGTTCAACGTACAACGTGTATCGTATAACGTATAACGTATAACGTACAGCGTATAACGTATAACGTATAACGTACAGCGTATAACGTACAGCGTACAACGTATAACGTATAAGGTATAACGTATAACGTATAACGTATAACGTATAACGTATAACGTATAACGTATAACGTATAACGTATAACGTATAACGTATAACGTATAACGTATAACGTATAACGTATAACGTATAACGTATAACGTATAACGTATAACGTATAACGTATAACGTATAACGTATAACGTATAACATATAACGTATAACGTATAACGTATAACGTATAACGTATAACGTATAACGTATAACGTATAACGTACAGCGTATAACGTACAGCGTACAACGTATAACGTATAACGTATAACGTATAACGTATAACGTACAACGTATAACGTATAACGTACAACGTACAACGTATAACGTATAACGTACAACGTATAACGTACAACGTATAACGTACAACGTACAGCGTATAACGTACAGCGTATCACCTACAGCGTATAACGTATAACGTATAACGTATAACGTATAACGTATAACGTATAACGTATAACGTATAACGTATAACGTATAACGTATAACGTATAACGTATAACGTATAACGTATAACGTATAACGTATAACGTATAACGTATAACGTATAACGTATAACGTATAACGTATAACGTATAACGTATAACGTATAACATATAACGTATAACGTATAACGTATAACGTATAACGTATAACGTATAACGTATAACGTATAACGTACAGCGTATAACGTACAGCGTACAACGTATAACGTATAAGGTATAACGTATAACGTACAGCGTATAAAGTATAACGTACAACGTATAACGTACAACGTATGACGTACAACGTATAACGTACAGCGTATAACGTATAACGTATAACGTATAACGTATAACGTATAACGTATAACGTATAACGTATAACGTATAACGTATAACGTATAACGTATAACGTATAACGTATAACGTATAACGTATAACGTATAACGTATAACGTATAACGTATAACGTACAACGTATAACGTATAACGTACAACGTACAACGTATAACGTATAACGTACAACGTATAACGTACAACGTATAACGTACAACGTACAGCGTATAACGTACAGCGTATCACCTACAGCGTATAACGTATAACGTATAACGTATAACGTATAACGTATAACGTATAACGTATAACGTATAACGTATAACGTATAACGTACAACGTATAACGTACAACGTATAACGTACAACGTACAGCGTATAACGTACAGCGTATCACCTACAGCGTATAACGTATAACGTATAACGTATAACGTATAACGTATAACGTATAACGTATAACGTATAACGTATAACATATAACGTATAACGTATAACGTATAACGTATAACGTATAACGTATAACGTATAACGTATAACGTACAGCGTATAACGTACAGCGTACAACGTATAACGTATAAGGTATAACGTATAACGTACAGCGTATAAAGTATAACGTACAACGTATAACGTACAACGTATGACGTATAACGTATAACGTATAACGTATAACGTATAACGTATAACGTATAACGTATAACGTATAACGTATAACGTATAACGTATAACGTATAACGTATAACGTACAACGTATAACGTACAACGTACAACGTACAACGTGTAACGTATAACGTATAACGTATAACGTATAACGTACAACGTATAACGTACAACGTACAACGTATAACGTACAACGTATAACGTAAAACGTACAACGTGTAACGTATAACGTATAACGTATAACGTACAACGTATAACGTACAACGTATAACGTACAACGTATAACGTACAACGTATAACGTACAACGTATAACGTACAACGTACAACGTACAACGTGTAACGTATAACGTATAACGTATAACTTACAGCGTATAACGTACAGCGTATAACATACAGCGTATAACGTATAACGTACAACGTACAACGTACAACGTATAACGTACAGCGTATAACGTACAGCGTATAACGTACAACGTACAACGTGTAACGTATAATGTATAACGTATAACGTACAGCGTATAACGTATAACGTATAACGTACAGCATATAACGTATAACGTATAACGTATAACGTACAACGTACAACGTATAACGTACAACGTATAACGTAAAACGTACAACGTGTAACGTATAACGTACAACGTACAACGTGTAACGTGTAACGTATAACGTATAACGTATAACGTACAGCGTATAACGTACAACGTATAACGTACAACGTACAACGTATAACGTACAATGTATAACGTACAACGTACAACGTGTAACGTATAACGTATAACGTATAACGTACAACGTATAACGTACAACGTATAACGTACAACGTATAACGTACAACGTACAACGTGTAACGTATAACGTATAACGTACAGCGTATAACGTACAGCGTATAACGTACAACGTATAACGTATAACGTATAACGTATAACGTATAACGTATAACGTATAACGTATAACGTATAACGTATAACGTATAACGTATAACGTATAACGTATAACGTATAACGTATAACGTATAACGTATAACGTACAGCGTATAACGTATAACGTACAACGTATAACGTACAACGTATAATGTACAACGTATAACGTACGACGTACAACGTGTACCGTATAACGTATAACGTATAACATACAGCATATAACGTATAACGTATAACGTACAACGTATAACGTATAACGTATAACGTATAACGTATAACGTATATCGTATAACGTATAACGTACAACGTATAACGTACAACGTATAACGTACAACGTATAACGTACAACGTACAACGTGTAACGTATAACGTATAACGTATATCGTATAACGTATAACGTATAACGTATAACGTATAACGTATAACGTACAGCGTATAACGTACAGCGTATAACGTACAGCGTATAACGTACAACGTATAACGTATAACGTATATAGTATAACGTATAACGTATAACGTACAACGTATAACGTATAACGTACAACGTATAACGTACAACGTACAACGTACAACGTGTAACGTATAACGTATAACGTATAACGTACAACGTATAACGTACAACGTATAACGTACAACGTATAACGTACAACGTATAACGTACAACGTACAACGTGTTACGTGTAAGGTATAACGTATAACGTATAACGTACAGCGTATAACGTACAACGTATAACGTACAACGTATAACGTACAACGTACAGCGTATAACGTACAGCGTATCACCTACAGCGTATAACGTATAACGTATAACGTATAACGTATATCGTATAACGTATAACTTATAACGTATAACGTAAACGTATAACGTACAACGTATAACGTATAACGTATAACGTTCAACGTACAACGTGTATCGTATAACGTATAACGTATAACGTACAGCGTATAACGTATAACGTATAACGTACAGCGTATAACGTACAGCGTACAACGTATAACGTATAAGGTATAACGTATAACGTATAACGTATAACGTATAACGTATAACGTATAACGTATAACGTATAACGTATAACGTATAACGTATAACGTATAACGTATAACGTATAACGTATAACGTATAACGTATAACGTATAACGTATAACGTATAACGTATAACGTATAACGTATAACATATAACGTATAACGTATAACGTATAACGTATAACGTATAACGTATAACGTATAACGTATAACGTACAGCGTATAACGTACAGCGTACAACGTATAACGTATAAGGTATAACGTATAACGTACAGCGTATAAAGTATAACGTACAACGTATAACGTACAACGTATGACGTACAACGTATAACGTACAGCGTATAACGTATAACGTATAACGTATAACGTATAACGTATAACGTATAACGTATAACGTATAACGTATAACGTATAACGTATAACGTATAACGTATAACGTATAACGTATAACGTATAACGTATAACGTATAACGTATAACGTATAACGTACAACGTATAACGTATAACGTACAACGTACAACGTATAACGTATAACGTACAACGTATAACGTACAACGTATAACGTACAACGTACAGCGTATAACGTACAGCGTATCACCTACAGCGTATAACGTATAACGTATAACGTATAACGTATAACGTATAACGTATAACGTATAACGTATAACGTATAACGTATAACGTATAACGTATAACGTATAACGTATAACGTATAACGTATAACGTATAACGTATAACGTATAACGTATAACGTATAACGTATAACGTATAACGTATAACGTATAACGTATAACGTATAACGTATAACATATAACGTATAACGTATAACGTATAACGTATAACGTATAACGTATAACGTATAACGTATAACGTACAGCGTATAACGTACAGCGTACAACGTATAACGTATAAGGTATAACGTATAACGTACAGCGTATAAAGTATAACGTACAACGTATAACGTACAACGTATGACGTACAACGTATAACGTACAGCGTATAACGTATAACGTATAACGTATAACGTATAACGTATAACGTATAACGTATAACGTATAACGTATAACGTATAACGTATAACGTATAACGTATAACGTATAACGTATAACGTATAACGTATAACGTATAACGTATAACGTATAACGTATAACGTATAACGTATAACGTACAACGTATAACGTATAACGTACAACGTACAACGTATAACGTATAACGTACAACGTATAACGTACAACGTATAACGTACAACGTACAGCGTATAACGTACAGCGTATCACCTACAGCGTATAACGTATAACGTATAACGTATAACGTATAACGTATAACGTATAACGTATAACGTATAACGTATAACGTATAACGTACAACGTATAACGTACAACGTATAACGTACAACGTACAGCGTATAACGTACAGCGTATCACCTACAGCGTATAACGTATAACGTATAACGTATAACGTATAACGTATAACGTATAACGTATAACGTATAACGTATAACATATAACGTATAACGTATAACGTATAACGTATAACGTATAACGTATAACGTATAACGTATAACGTACAGCGTATAACGTACAGCGTACAACGTATAACGTATAAGGTATAACGTATAACGTACAGCGTATAAAGTATAACGTACAACGTATAACGTACAACGTATGACGTATAACGTATAACGTATAACGTATAACGAATAACGTATAACGTATAACGTATAACGTATAACGTATAACGTATAACGTATAACGTATAACGTATAACGTATAACGTATAACGTACAACGTATAACGTACAACGTACAACGTACAACGTGTAACGTATAACGTATAACGTATAACGTATAACGTACAACGTATAACGTACAACGTACAACGTATAACGTACAACGTATAACGTAAAACGTACAACGTGTAACGTATAACGTATAACGTATAACGTACAACGTATAACGTACAACGTATAACGTACAACGTATAACGTACAACGTATAACGTACAACGTATAACGTACAACGTACAACGTACAACGTGTAACGTATAACGTATAACGTATAACTTACAGCGTATAACGTACAGCGTATAACATACAGCGTATAACGTATAACGTACAACGTACAACGTACAACGTATAACGTACAGCGTATAACGTACAGCGTATAACGTACAACGTACAACGTGTAACGTATAATGTATAACGTATAACGTACAGCGTATAACGTACAGCGTATAACGTACAGCGTATAACGTATAACGTATAACGTACAGCATATAACGTATAACGTATAACGTATAACGTACAACGTACAACGTATAACGTACAACGTATAACGTAAAACGTACAACGTGTAACGTATAACGTATAACGTATAACGTACAACGTATAACGTACAACGTATAACGTACAACGTATAACGTACAACGTATAACGTACAACGTACAACGTGTAACGTGTAACGTATAACGTATAACGTATAACGTACAGCGTATAACGTACAACGTATAACGTACAACGTACAACGTATAACGTACAATGTATAACGTACAACGTACAACGTGTAACGTATAACGTATAACGTATAACGTACAACGTATAACGTACAACGTATAACGTACAACGTATAACGTACAACGTACAACATGTAACGTATAACGTATAACGTACAGCGTATAACGTACAGCGTATAACGTACAACGTATAACGTATAACGTATAACGTATAACGTATAACGTATAACGTATAACGTATAACGTATAACGTATAACGTATAACGTATAACGTATAACGTATAACGTATAACGTATAACGTATAACGTACAGCGTATAACGTATAACGTACAACGTATAACGTACAACGTATAATGTACAACGTATAACGTACGACGTACAACGTGTACCGTATAACGTATAACGTATAACATACAGCATATAACGTATAACGTATAACGTACAACGTATAACGTATAACGTATAACGTATAACGTATAACGTATATCGTATAACGTATAACGTACAACGTATAACGTACAACGTATAACGTACAACGTATAACGTACAACGTACAACGTGTAACGTATAACGTATAACGTATATCGTATAACGTATAACGTATAACGTATAACGTATAACGTATAACGTACAGCGTATAACGTACAGCGTATAACGTACAGCGTATAACGTACAACGTATAACGTATAACGTATATAGTATAACGTATAACGTATAACGTACAACGTATAACGTATAACGTACAACGTATAACGTACAACGTACAACGTACAACGTGTAACGTATAACGTATAACGTATAACGTACAACGTATAACGTACAACGTATAACGTACAACGTATAACGTACAACGTATAACGTACAACGTACAACGTGTTACGTGTAAGGTATAACGTATAACGTATAACGTACAGCGTATAACGTACAACGTATAACGTACAACGTACAACGTATAACGTACAACGTATAACGTACAACGTACAACGTGTAACGTATAACGTATAACGTATAACGTATAACGTACAACGTATAACGTACAACGTATAACGTACAACGTATAACGTACAACGTACAACGTGTAACGTATAACGTATATCGTACAGCGTATAACGTACAGCGTATAACGTACAACGTATAACGTATAACGTATAACGTATAACGTATAACGTATAACGTATAACGTATAACGTATAACGTATAACGTATAACGTATAACGTATAACGTACAGCGTATAACGTATAACGTACAACGTATAACGTACAACGTATAATGTACAACGTATAACGTACGACGTACAACGTGTACCGTATAACCTATAACGTATAACATACAGCATATAACGTATAACGTATAACGTACAACGTATAACGTATAACGTATAACGTATAACGTATAACGTATAACGTATAACGTACAGCGTATAACGTACAGCGTATAACGTATAACGTATAACGTATAACGTATATCGTATAACGTATAACGTATAACGTATAACGTACAGCGTATAACGTACAGCGTATAACGTACAACGTATAACGTACAACGTATAACGTACAACGTACAACGTGTAACGTCTAACGTATAACGTACAGCGTATAACGTACAGCGTATAACGTACAACGTGTAACGTATAACGTATAACGTACAACGTTTAACGTACAACGTATAACGTATAACGTACAGCGTATAACGTACAGCGTATAACGTATAACGTATAACGTATAACGTATATCGTATAACGTATAACGTATAACGTATAAAGTACAGCGTATAACGTACAGCGTATAACGTACAACGTATAACGTACAACGTATAACGTACAACGTACAACGTGTAACGTCTAACGTATAACGTACAGCGTATAACGTACAGCGTATAACGTACAACGTGTAACGTATAACGTATAACGTACAACGTTTAACGTACAGCGTATAACGTATAACGTACAACGTATAACGTACAACGTATAATGTACAACGTATAACGTACGACGTACAACGTGTACCGTATAACGTATAACGTATAACATACAGCATATAACGTATAACGTATAACGTACAACGTATAACGTATAACGTATAACGTATAACGTATAACGTATAACGTATATCGTATAACGTATAACGTACAACGTATAACGTACAACGTATAACGTACAACGTATAACGTACAACGTACAACGTGTAACGTATAACGTATAACGTATATCGTATAACGTATAACGTATAACGTATAACGTATAACGTATAACGTACAGCGTATAACGTACAGCGTATAACGTACAGCGTATAACGTATAACGTATAACGTATAACGTATATAGTATAACGTATAACGTATAACGTACAACGTATAACGTATAACGTACAACGTATAACGTACAACGTACAACGTACAACGTGTAACGTATAACGTATAACGTATAACGTACAACGTATAACGTACAACGTATAACGTACAACGTATAACGTACAACGTATAACGTACAACGTACAACGTGTAACGTGTAAGGTATAACGTATAACGTATAACGTACAGCGTATAACGTACAACGTATAACGTACAACGTACAACGTATAACGTACAACGTATAACGTACAACGTACAACGTGTAACGTATAACGTATAACGTATAACGTACAACGTATAACGTACAACGTATAACGTACAACGTATAACGTACAACGTACAACGTGTAACGTATAACGTATAACGTACAGCGTATAACGTACAGCGTATAACGTACAACGTATAACGTATAACGTATAACGTATAACGTATAACGTATAACGTATAACGTATAACGTATAACGTATAACGTATAACGTATAACGTATAACGTATAACGTATAACGTACAGCGTATAACGTATAACGTACAACGTATAACGTACAACGTATAATGTACAACGTATAACGTACGACGTACAACGTGTACCGTATAACCTATAACGTATAACATACAGCATATAACGTATAACGTATAACGTACAACGTATAACGTATAACGTATAACGTATAACGTATAACGTATAACGTATAACGTATAACGTATAACGTACAGCGTATAACGTACAGCGTATAACGTATAACGTATAACGTATAACGTATATCGTATAACGTATAACGTATAACGTATAACGTACAGCGTATAACGTACAGCGTATAACGTACAACGTATAACGTACAACGTATAACGTACAACGTACAACGTGTAACGTCTAACGTATAACGTACAGCGTATAACGTACAGCGTATAACGTACAACGTGTAACGTATAACGTATAACGTACAACGTTTAACGTACAACGTATAACGTATAACGTTCAACGTACAACGTGTACCGTATAACGTATAACGTATAACGTACAGCATATAACGTATAACGTATAACGTACAACGTATAACGTATAACGTATAACTTATAACGTATAACGTACAACGTATAACGTACAACGTATAACGTACAACGTATAACGTACAACGTACAACGTACAACGTGTAACGTATAACGTATAACGTATAACGTACAGCGTATAACGTACAGCGTATAACGTACAGCGTATAACGTATAACGTACAACGTATAACGTACAACGTATAACGTACAGCGTATAACGTACAGCGTATAACGTACAACGTACAACGTGTAACGTATAATGTATAACGTATAACGTATAACGTATAACGTATAACGTATAACGTATAACGTATAACGTATAACGTATAACGTATAACGTATAACGTATAACGTATAACGTATAACGTATAACGTATAACGTATAACGTATAACGTATAACGTATAACGTATAACGTATAACGTACAGCGTATAACTTATAACGTACAACGTATAACGTACAACGTATAACGTACAACGTGTAACGAATAACGTATAACGTATAACGTAGAGCATATAACGTACAGCGTATAACGTATAACGTATAACGTATAACGTATAACGTATAACGTATAACGTATAACGTATAACGTATAACGTATAACGTATAACGTATAACGTATAACGTATAACGTATAACGTATAACGTATAACGTATAACGTATAACGTACAACGTATAACGTACAACGTACAACGTACAACGTGTAACGTATAACGTATAACGTATAACGTATAACGTACAACGTATAACGTACAACGTACAACGTATAACGTACAACGTATAACGTAAAACGTACAACGTGTAACGTATAACGTATAACGTATAACGTACAACGTATAACGTACAACGTATAACGTACAACGTATAACGTACAACGTATAACGTACAACGTACAACGTGTAACGTGTAACGTATAACGTATAACGTATAACGTACAGCGTATAACGTACAACGTATAACGTACAACGTACAACGTATAACGTACAATGTATAACGTACAACGTACAACGTGTAACGTATAACGTATAACGTATAACGTACAACGTATAACGTACAACGTATAACGTACAACGTATAACGTACAACGTACAACGTGTAACGTATAACGTATAACGTACAGCGTATAACGTACAGCGTATAACGTACAACGTATAACGTATAACGTATAACGTATAACGTATAACGTATAACGTATAACGTATAACGTATAACGTATAACGTATAACGTATAACGTATAACGTATAACGTATAACGTATAACGTACAGCGTATAACGTATAACGTACAACGTATAACGTACAACGTATAATGTACAACGTATAACGTACGACGTACAACGTGTACCGTATAACGTATAACGTATAACATACAGCATATAACGTATAACGTATAACGTACAACGTATAACGTATAACGTATAACGTATAAGGTATAACGTATAACGTATATCGTATAACGTATAACGTACAACGTATAACGTACAACGTATAACGTACAACGTATAACGTACAACGTACAACGTGTAACGTATAACGTATAACGTATATCGTATAACGTATAACGTATAACGTATAACGTATAACGTACAGCGTATAACGTACAGCGTATAACGTACAGCGTATAACGTATAACGTATAACGTATAACGTATATAGTATAACGTATAACGTATAACGTACAACGTATAACGTATAACGTACAACGTATAACGTACAACGTACAACGTACAACGTGTAACGTATAACGTATAACGTATAACGTACAACGTATAACGTACAACGTATAACGTACAACGTATAACGTACAACGTATAACGTACAACGTACAACGTGTAACGTGTAACGTATAACGTATAACGTATAACGTACAGCGTATAACGTACAACGTATAACGTACAACGTACAACGTATAACGTACAACGTATAACGTACAACGTACAACGTGTAACGTATAACGTATAACGTATAACGTACAACGTATAACGTACAACGTATAACGTACAACGTATAACGTACAACGTACAACGTGTAACGTATAACGTATAACGTACAGCGTATAACGTACAGCGTATAACGTACAACGTATAACGTATAACGTATAACGTATAACGTATAACGTATAACGTATAACGTATAACGTATAACGTATAACGTATAACGTATAACGTATAACGTATAACGTATAACGTATAACGTACAGCGTATAACGTATAACGTACAACGTATAACGTACAACGTATAATGTACAACGTATAACGTACGACGTACAACGTGTACCGTATAACCTATAACGTATAACATACAGCATATAACGTATAACGTATAACGTACAACGTATAACGTATAACGTATAACGTATAACGTATAACGTATAACGTATAACGTATAACGTATAACGTATAACGTATAACGTATAACGTATAACGTACAGCGTATAACGTACAGCGTATAACGTATAACGTATAACGTATAACGTATATAGTATAACGTATAACGTATAACGTACAACGTATATAGTATAACGTATAACGTATAACGTACAACGTATAACGTACAACGTATAACGTAAAACGTATAACGTACAACGTACAACGTGTAACGTATAACGTATAACGTACAGCGTATAACGTACAGCGTATAACGTACAACGTATAACGTACAACGTATAACGTATAACATACAGCATATAACGTATAACGTATAACGTACAACGTATAACGTATAACGTATAACGTATAACGTATAACGTATAACGTATAACGTATATCGTATAACGTATAACGTATAACGTATAACGTACAGCGTATAACGTACAGCGTATAACGTACAACGTATAACGTACAACGTATAACGTACAACGTACAACGTGTAACGTCTAACGTATAACGTACAGCGTATAACGTACAGCGTATAACGTACAACGTGTAACGTATAACGTATAACGTACAACGTTTAACGTACAACGTATAACGTATAACGTTCAACGTACAACGTGTACCGTATAACGTATAACGTATAACGTACAGCATATAACGTATAACGTATAACGTACAACGTATAACGTATAACGTATAACTTATAACGTATAACGTACAACGTATAACGTACAACGTATAACGTACAACGTATAACGTACAACGTACAACGTACAACGTGTAACGTATAACGTATAACGTATAACGTACAGCGTATAACGTACAGCGTATAACGTACAGCGTATAACGTATAACGTACAACGTATAACGTACAACGTATAACGTACAGCGTATAACGTACAGCGTATAACGTACAACGTACAACGTGTAACGTATAATGTATAACGTATAACGTACAGCGTATAACGTACAGCGTATAACGTACAGCGTATAACGTATAACGTATAACGTACAGCATATAACGTACAGCGTATAACGTATAACGTATAACGTATAACGTATAACGTATAACGTATAACGTATAACGTATAACGTATAACGTATAACGTATAACGTATAACGTATAACGTATAACGTATAACGTATAACGTATAACGTATAACGTATAACGTATAACGTATAACGTATAACGTATAACGTATAACGTATAACGTATAACGTATAACGTATAACGTACAGCGTATAACGTATAACGTACAACGTATAACGTACAACGTGTAACGAATAACGTATAACGTATAACGTACAGCATATAACGTACAGCGTATTACGTATAACGTATAACGTATAACGTATAACGTATAACGTATAACGTATAACGTATAACGTATAACGTATAACGTATAACGTATAACGTACAACGTATAACGTACAACGTATAACGTACAACGTATAACGTACAACGTATAACGTACAACGTACAACGTGTAACGTGTAACGTGTAACGTATAACGTATAACGTATAACGTACAGCGTATAACGTATAACGTATAACGTATAACGTATAACGTATAACGTATAACGTATAACGTATAACGTATAACGTATAACGTATAACGTATAACGTATAACGTATAACGTATAACGTATAACGTATAACGTATAACGTACAGCGTATAACTTATAACGTACAACGTATAACGTACAACGTATAACGTACAACGTGTAACGAATAACGTATAACGTACAACGTACAACGTATAACGTACAACGTATAACGTACAACGTACAACGTGTAACGTATAACGTATAACGTATAACGTACAACGTATAACGTACAACGTATAACGTACAACGTATAACGTACAACGTACAACGTGTAACGTATAACGTATAACGTACAGCGTATAACGTACAGCGTATAACGTACAACGTATAACGTATAACGTATAACGTATAACGTATAACGTATAACGTATAACGTATAACGTATAACGTATAACGTATAACGTATAACGTATAACGTATAACGTATAACGTATAACGTATAACGTATAACGTATAACGTATAACGTATAACGTATAACGTACAGCGTATAACGTATAACGTACAACGTATAACGTACAACGTATAATGTACAACGTATAACGTACGACGTACAACGTGTACCGTATAACGTATAACGTATAACATACAGCATATAACGTATAACGTATAACGTACAACGTATAACGTATAACGTATAACGTATAACGTATAACGTATAACGTATATCGTACAACGTATAACGTACAACGTATAACGTACAACGTATAACGTACAACGTATAACGTACAACGTACAACGTGTAACGTATAACGTATAACGTATATCGTATAACGTATAACGTATAACGTATAACGTACAGCGTATAACGTACAGCGTATAACGTACAGCGTATAACGTATAACGTATAACGTATAACGTATATAGTATAACGTATAACGTATAACGTACAACGTATAACGTACAACGTATAACGTACAACGTATAACGTACAACGTACAACGTGTAACGTCTAACGTATAACGTACAGCGTATAACGTACAGCGTATAACGTACAACGTATAACGTATAACGTATAACTTATAACGTATAACGTATAACGTATAACGTATAACGTATAACGTATAACGTATAACGTATAACGTATAACGTACAGCGTATAACGTATAACGTACAACGTATAACGTACAACGTATAATGTACAACGTATAACGTACGACGTACAACGTGTACCGTATAACGTATAACGTATAACGTATAACGTACAGCGTATAACGTACAGCGTATAACGTACAGCGTATAACGTATAACGTATAACGTATAACGTATATAGTATAACGTATAACGTATAACGTACAACGTATAACGTACAACGTATAACGTACAACGTATAACGTACAACGTACAACGTGTAACGTATAACGTATAACGTATAACGTATAACGTATAACGTATAACGTATAACGTACAGCGTATAACGTACAGCGTATAACGTACAGCGTATAACGTATAACGTACAACGTATAACGTACAACGTATAACGTACAGCGTATAACGTACAGCGTATAACGTACAGCGTATAACGTACAACGTATAACGTACAACGTATAACGTACAACGTACAACGTGTAACGTCTAACGTATAACGTACAGCGTATAACGTACAGCGTATAACGTACAACGTGTAACGTATAACGTATAACGTACAACGTTTAACGTACAACGTATAACGTATAACGTTCAACGTACAACGTGTACCGTATAACGTATAACGTATAACGTACAGCATATAACGTATAACGTATAACGTACAACGTATAACGTATAACGTATAACTTATAACGTATAACGTACAACGTATAACGTACAACGTATAACGTACAACGTATAACGTACAACGTACAACGTACAACGTGTAACGTATAACGTATAACGTATAACGTACAGCGTATAACGTACAGCGTATAACGTACAGCGTATAACGTATAACGTACAACGTATAACGTACAACGTATAACGTACAGCGTATAACGTACAGCGTATAACGTACAACGTACAACGTGTAACGTATAATGTATAACGTATAACGTACAGCGTATAACGTACAGCGTATAACGTACAGCGTATAACGTATAACGTATAACGTACAGCATATAACGTACAGCGTATAACGTATAACGTATAACGTATAACGTATAACGTATAACGTATAACGTATAACGTATAACGTATAACGTATAACGTATAACGTATAACGTATAACGTATAACGTATAACGTATAACGTATAACGTATAACGTATAACGTATAACGTATAACGTATAACGTATAACGTATAACGTAAAGCGTATAACTTATAACGTACAACGTATAACGTACAACGTATAACGTACAACGTGTAACGAATAACGTATAACGTATAACGTACAGCATATAACGTACAGCGTATAACGTATAACGTATAACGTATAACGTATAACGTATAACGTATAACGTATAACGTATAACGTATAACGTATAACGTATAACGTATAACGTATAACGTACAGCGTATAACGTATAACGTACAACGTATAACGTACAACGTATAACGTACAACGTATAACGTACAACGTATAACGTACAGCGTATAACGTACAGCGTATAACGTATAATGTATAACGTATAACGTATAATGTATAACGTATAACGTATAACGTAAAACGTATAACGTATAACGTATAACGTATAACGTATAACGTATATCGTATAACGTGTAACGTATAACGTATAACGTACAACGTTTAACGTACAACGTATAACGTATAACGTTCAACGTACAACGTGTACCGTATAACGTATAACGTATAACGTACAGCATATAACGTATAACGTATAACGTACAACGTACAACGTATAACGTAAAACGTATAACGTACAGCGTATAACGTACAGCGTATAACGTAGAACGTACAACGTGTAACGTATAACGTATAACGTATAACGTACAGCGTATAACGTACAGCGTACAACGTATAACGTATAACGTATAACGTATAACGTATAACGTACAGCGTATAAAGTATAACGTACAACGTATAACGTACAACGTATGACGTACAACGTATAACGTTCAACGTATAACGTATAACGTTAAACGTATAACGTATAACGTATATCGCATAACGTGTAACGTATAACGTATAACGTACAACGTTTAACGTACAACATATAACGTATAACGTTCAACGTACAACGTGTACCGTATAACGTATAACGTATAACGTACAGCATATAACGTATAACGTACAACGTATAACGTATAACGTATAACGTATAACGTATAACGTACAGCGTATAACGTACAGCGTATAACGTACAGCGTATAACGTATAACGTATAACGTATAACGTATAACGTATAACGTATAACGTATAACGTATAACGTACAACGTACAACGTATAACGTAAAACGTATAACGTACAGCGTATAACGTACAGCGTATAACGTACAACGTACAACGTGTAACGTATAACGTATAACGTATAACGTACAGCGTATAACGTACAGCGTACAACGTATAACGTATAACGTATAACGTATAACGTATAACGTATAACGTACAGCGTATAAAGTATAACGTACAACGTATAACGTACAACGTATGACGTACAACGTATAACGTTCAACGTATAACGTATAACGTATAACGTATAACGTATAACGTATATCGCATAACGTGTAACGTATAACGTATAACGTACAACGTTTAACTGTGACGTGGCAGATTATGCCAGCGTCAATCCGAACCCTAGGCGAAGGACCGGGCCAACGACGGCCAATAAAATAACGTACCGTTAGTCGCGATCGCTCTCCCAGGAACGTCCGAAATCCAGCGGAACAAATTTATCGCGTTTAAATGTCGCGCCGCTGGGCGCGACACGAAGTTTCAGGAACGATCGGAGTACGAAAGGAACCCGGTACCTATCTCCTGCCGTGATTGGCGCAAAGTCTCGGGAAGAGGCGCTCGGAGGACCTATCGCAGAACGTCATTGCCGAACCAGACGGTCGAGCTAGGATCGAGCCCGGATTTACCAACCGGGGAGACCGATGAGGGAAATCGGAATACGGGACGTACATCAACCCAACCTCACCGTCTTTCGCCCAGGAATTGCGCCGAGAACAATCCTGGGGCGGCTCGAATGCCTACCGATATAATTTGCAGCTGTATCGCCCGACTCCGGGAAATCAGTAAATTACCGGGGAACCGGGACCGAAAAGATGGAATTCGTCCCTGCCGCGAGGAACCACGCGATAGGCCCGAGCGTCGCCTAGGAGGAGATAGATGAGGGAGTAGGGGGACGCCTCGCTTCCGCGTTCCCGAGCCATTGCGAAGTAGGTCACTGGGTCGAAGGACTGCGAAGCGCTAAGTCGTGCCGCCATTTTGCCGCGTATTTGAATTAAGTACCGTAGTGCCGATCGAGACGACCGTGTTCATCGCTTGGTAAGTGCCGATCAGGCTTTATTCCGACACAATTATTCGTGATTTACCATTCGCGTTGGCTCGGGGCGTATTTGCGTGTTCTTGTTTAACTTCGTGCCGTGCACCACGTGCCCGCCAGTGTTGCCGACGACCGAGGGTAGCTCCCTCGAGAGGGACACGAGGCCGTGGGTCGTATCGTTGCCGATTGTCCGCGGGACGGAATATTCGGGACGTGCGATATTCGACGAAATTCTAAGAGTTCTACTCGAGACGTTCCTCGGTGGGACGACGTGACGGTTCGTTTCGTTTTCGCGACTTTGCCGTATCCTCGTCCAGTCCAGTCTAAATCCGCGTCCGTCACCCGAGCTCGGCGGAATTCGTGCCGTAAAGGCTTGTATAACACGCGAAGTCCTGTGACCGCCGAGTTCAACGCGATAGAATAAATAAGCGCGAGCGACCGAATAACCGTCGAACACTTTGTTCTCGCGCCGGCAAATTCTCGCTGCCGTCGGTGACCACCGACGGGCTATTGAATGTCATCTCGTTAATAAACGATTGTCGTTGCCGAATCTTATTTGAATTATTCTACCCTCGAGAAACGTTCCCGTCGCGGGGAATGCCCCGTTCCTTCTCTCCACGTGGAACCCTGACCATTTTCGCGGCTATTTCAGGTTATCGCGCAGCCCTCGCGGAAGCGGAATTATTTTGCGGGATTCGCGTAAACGAATCGCTTCGCGTGACACTTTACGTGTCTGGCGCCCGAAAGAATTTCGAAATAACTTCGATATCGTGATCCAGATCCGCGAAGGGTTGTTTGTCCCGGGAGGACCACGTGTCGCGCGACCGAGCGTGGCCCGGTCTTCAAGCCGTAATTTCCCGTGCTCGTCTTCGGTTCGGAACCGACCCGAAAACGACGTGACATAACGTACAACATATAACGTATAACGTTCAACGTACAACGTGTACCGTATAACGTATAACGTATAACGTACAGCATATAACGTATAACGTACAACGTATAACGTATAACGTATAACGTATAACGTATAACGTATAACGTATAACGTACAGCGTATAACGTACAGCGTATAACGTACAGCGTATAACGTATAACGTATAACGTATAACGTATAACGTATAACGTATAACGTATAACGTATAACGTATAACGTATAACGTATAACGTATAACGTATAACGTATAACGTATAACGTATAACGTATAACGTATAACGTATAACGTATAACGTATAACGTATAACGTATAACGTACAGCGTATAACGTATAACGTATAACGTATAAAGTACAGCGTATAACGTACAACGTATAACGTACAGCATATAACGTACAGCGTATAACGTGTAACGTATAACGTATAACGTATAACGTACAGCGTATAACGTATAACGTACAACGTATAACGTACAACGTATAACGTACAACGTATAACGTACAACGTATAACGTACAACGTATAACGTACAACGTGTAACGTATAACGTACAACGTATAACGTACAACGTATAACGTATAACGTACAACGTATAACGTACAACGTATAACGTACAACGTACAACGCGTAACGTATAACGTATAACGTACAGCGTATAACGTACAGCGTATAACGTACAACGTATAACGTATAACGTATAACTTATAACGTATAACGTACAACGTATAACGTACAACGTATAACGTACAACGTATAACGTACAACGTACAACGTACAACGTGTAACGTATAACGTATAACGTATAACGTACAGCGTATAACGTACAGCGTATAACGTACAGCGTATAACGTATAACGTACAACGTATAACGTACAACGTATAACGTACAGCGTATAACGTACAGCGTATAACGTACAACGTACAACGTGTAACGTATAATGTATAACGTATAACGTACAGCGTATAACGTACAGCGTATAACGTACAGCGTATAACGTATAACGTATAACGTACAGCATATAACGTACAGCGTATAACGTATAACGTATAACGTATAACGTATAACGTATAACGTATAACGTATAACGTATAACGTATAACGTATAACGTATAACGTATAACGTATAACGTATAACGTATAACGTATAACGTATAACGTATAACGTATAACGTATAACGTATAACGTATAACGTATAACGTATAACGTATAACGTATAACGTATAACGTATAACGTATAACGTATAACGTACAGCGTATAACTTATAACGTACAACGTATAACGTACAACGTATAACGTACAACGTGTAACGTATAACGTACAACGTATAACGTACAACGTATAACGTATAACGTACAACGTATAACGTACAACGTATAACGTACAACGTACAACGTATAACGTTCAACGTACAACGTGTACCGTATAACGTATAACGTATAACGTACAGCATATAACGTATAACGTATAACGTACAACGTACAACGTATAACGTAAAACGTATAACGTATAACGTATAACGTATAACGTATAACGTATAACGTATAACGTACAGCGTATAACTTATAACGTACAACGTATAACGTACAACGTATAACGTACAACGTGTAACGTATAACGTACAACGTATAACGTACAACGTATAACGTACAACGTACAACGTATAACGTACAACGTATAACGTATAACGTACAACGTATAACGTACAACGTTTAACGTACAACGTATAACGTATAACGTTCAACGTACAACGTGTACCGTATAACGTATAACGTATAACGTACAGCATATAACGTATAACGTATAACGTACAACGTACAACGTATAACGTAAAACGTATAACGTACAGCGTATAACGTACAGCGTATAACGTAGAACGTACAACGTGTAACGTATAACGTATAACGTATAACGTACAGCGTATAACGTACAGCGTACAACGTATAACGTATAACGTATAACGTATAACGTATAACGTACAGCGTATAAAGTATAACGTACAACGTATAACGTACAACGTATGACGTACAACGTATAACGTTCAACGTATAACGTATAACGTTAAACGTATAACGTATAACGTATATCGCATAACGTGTAACGTATAACGTATAACGTACAACGTTTAACGTACAACATATAACGTATAACGTTCAACGTACAACGTGTACCGTATAACGTATAACGTATAACGTACAGCATATAACGTATAACGTACAACGTATAACGTATAACGTATAACGTATAACGTATAACGTACAGCGTATAACGTACAGCGTATAACGTACAGCGTATAACGTATAACGTATAACGTATAACGTATAACGTATAACGTATAACGTATAACGTATAACGTACAACGTACAACGTATAACGTAAAACGTATAACGTACAGCGTATAACGTACAGCGTATAACGTACAACGTACAACGTGTAACGTATAACGTATAACGTATAACGTACAGCGTATAACGTACAGCGTACAACGTATAACGTATAACGTACAGCGTATAACGTATAACGTATAACGTATAACGTATAACGTATAACGTATAACGTATAACGTATAACGTATAACGTATAACGTATAACGTATAACGTATAACGTATAACGTATAACGTATAACGTATAACGTATAACGTATAACGTATAACGTATAACGTATAACGTATAACGTACAGCGTATAACGTATAACGTATAACGTATAAAGTACAGCGTATAACGTACAACGTATAACGTACAGCATATAACGTACAGCGTATAACGTGTAACGTATAACGTATAACGTATAACGTACAGCGTATAACGTATAACGTACAACGTATAACGTACAACGTATAACGTACAACGTATAACGTACAACGTATAACGTACAACGTATAACGTACAACGTGTAACGTATAACGTACAACGTATAACGTACAACGTATAACGTATAACGTACAACGTATAACGTACAACGTATAACGTACAACGTACAACGCGTAACGTATAACGTATAACGTACAGCGTATAACGTACAGCGTATAACGTACAACGTATAACGTATAACGTATAACTTATAACGTATAACGTACAACGTATAACGTACAACGTATAACGTACAACGTATAACGTACAACGTACAACGTATAACGTATAACGTATAACGTATAACGTATAACGTACAGCGTATAACGTACAGCGTATAACGTACAGCGTATAACGTATAACGTACAACGTATAACGTACAACGTATAACGTACAGCGTATAACGTACAGCGTATAACGTACAACGTACAACGTGTAACGTATAATGTATAACGTATAACGTACAGCGTATAACGTACAGCGTATAACGTACAGCGTATAACGTATAACGTATAACGTACAGCATATAACGTACAGCGTATAACGTATAACGTATAACGTATAACGTATAACGTATAACGTATAACGTATAACGTATAACGTATAACGTATAACGTATAACGTATAACGTATAACGTATAACGTATAACGTATAACGTATAACGTATAACGTATAACGTATAACGTATAACGTATAACGTATAACGTATAACGTATAACGTATAACGTATAACGTATAACGTATAACGTATAACGTACAGCGTATAACTTATAACGTACAACGTATAACGTACAACGTATAACGTACAACGTGTAACGTATAACGTACAACGTATAACGTACAACGTATAACGTATAACGTACAACGTATAACGTACAACGTATAACGTACAACGTACAACGTATAACGTTCAACGTACAACGTGTACCGTATAACGTATAACGTATAACGTACAGCATATAACGTATAACGTATAACGTACAACGTACAACGTATAACGTAAAACGTATAACGTATAACGTATAACGTATAACGTATAACGTATAACGTATAACGTACAGCGTATAACTTATAACGTACAACGTATAACGTACAACGTATAACGTACAACGTGTAACGTATAACGTACAACGTATAACGTACAACGTATAACGTACAACGTACAACGTATAACGTACAACGTATAACGTATAACGTACAACGTATAACGTACAACGTTTAACGTACAACGTATAACGTATAACGTTCAACGTACAACGTGTACCGTATAACGTATAACGTATAACGTACAGCATATAACGTATAACGTATAACGTACAACGTACAACGTATAACGTAAAACGTATAACGTACAGCGTATAACGTACAGCGTATAACGTAGAACGTACAACGTGTAACGTATAACGTATAACGTATAACGTACAGCGTATAACGTACAGCGTACAACGTATAACGTATAACGTATAACGTATAACGTATAACGTACAGCGTATAACGTATAACGTACAACGTATAACGTACAACGTATAACGTACAACGTATAACGTTCAACGTATAACGTACAACGTTAAACGTATAACGTATAACGTATATCGCATAACGTGTAACGTATAACGTATAACGTACAACGTTTAACGTACAACATATAACGTATAACGTTCAACGTACAACGTGTACCGTATAACGTATAACGTATAACGTACAGCATATAACGTATAACGTACAACGTATAACGTATAACGTATAACGTATAACGTATAACGTACAGCGTATAACGTACAGCGTATAACGTACAGCGTATAACGTATAACGTATAACGTATAACGTATAACGTATAACGTATAACGTATAACGTATAACGTACAACGTACAACGTATAACGTAAAACGTATAACGTACAGCGTATAACGTACAGCGTATAACGTACAACGTACAACGTGTAACGTATAACGTATAACGTATAACGTACAGCGTATAACGTACAGCGTACAACGTATAACGTATAACGTATAACGTATAACGTATAACGTATAACGTACAGCGTATAAAGTATAACGTACAACGTATAACGTACAACGTATGACGTACAACGTATAACGTTCAACGTATAACGTATAACGTATAACGTATAACGTATAACGTATATCGCATAACGTGTAACGTATAACGTATAACGTACAACGTTTAACGTACAACATATAACGTATAACGTTCAACGTACAACGTGTACCGTATAACGTATAACGTATAACGTACAGCATATAACGTATAACGTACAACGTATAACGGATAACGTATAACGTATAACGTATAACGTATAACGTACAGCGTATAACGTACAGCGTATAACGTACAGCGTATAACGTATAACGTATAACGTATAACGTATAACGTATAACGTATAACGTATAACGTATAACGTATAACGTATAACGTATAACGTATAACGTATAACGTATAACGTATAACGTATAACGTATAACGTATAACGTATAACGTATAACGTATAACGTATAACGTATAACGTATAACGTACAGCGTATAACGTATAACGTATAACGTATAAAGTACAGCGTATAACGTACAACGTATAACGTACAGCATATAACGTACAGCGTATAACGTGTAACGTATAACGTATAACGTATAACGTACAGCGTATAACGTATAACGTACAACGTATAACGTACAACGTATAACGTACAACGTATAACGTACAACGTATAACGTACAACGTATAACGTACAACGTGTAACGTATAACGTACAACGTATAACGTACAACGTATAACGTATAACGTACAACGTATAACGTACAACGTATAACGTACAACGTACAACGCGTAACGTATAACGTATAACGTACAGCGTATAACGTACAGCGTATAACGTACAACGTATAACGTATAACGTATAACTTATAACGTATAACGTACAACGTATAACGTACAACGTATAACGTACAACGTATAACGTACAACGTACAACGTACAACGTGTAACGTATAACGTATAACGTATAACGTACAGCGTATAACGTACAGCGTATAACGTACAGCGTATAACGTATAACGTACAACGTATAACGTACAACGTATAACGTACAGCGTATAACGTACAGCGTATAACGTACAACGTACAACGTGTAACGTATAATGTATAACGTATAACGTACAGCGTATAACGTACAGCGTATAACGTACAGCGTATAACGTATAACGTATAACGTACAGCATATAACGTACAGCGTATAACGTATAACGTATAACGTATAACGTATAACGTATAACGTATAACGTATAACGTATAACGTATAACGTATAACGTATAACGTATAACGTATAACGTATAACGTATAACGTATAACGTATAACGTATAACGTATAACGTATAACGTATAACGTATAACGTATAACGTATAACGTATAACGTATAACGTATAACGTATAACGTATAACGTATAACGTATAACGTATAACGTATAACGTACAGCGTATAACTTATAACGTACAACGTATAACGTACAACGTATAACGTACAACGTGTAACGTATAACGTACAACGTATAACGTACAACGTATAACGTATAACGTACAACGTATAACGTACAACGTATAACGTACAACGTACAACGCGTAACGTATAACGTATAACGTACAGCGTATAACGTACAGCGTATAACGTACAACGTATAACGTATAACGTATAACGTATAACTTATAACGTATAACGTACAACGTATAACGTACAACGTATAACGTACAACGTATAACGTACAACGTACAACGTACATCGTGTAACGTATAACGTATAACGTATAACGTACAGCGTATAACGTACAGCGTATAACGTACAGCGTATAACGTATAACGTATAACGTACAGCATATAACGTACAGCGTATAACGTATAACGTATAACGTATAACGTATAACGTATAACGTATAACGTATAACGTATAACGTATAACGTATAACGTATAACGTATAACGTATAACGTATAACGTATAACGTACAGCGTATAACTTATAACGTACAACGTATAACGTACAACGTATAACGTACAACGTGTAACGAATAACGTATAACGTATAACGTACAGCATATAACGTACAGCGTATAACGTATAACGTATAACGTATAACGTATAACGTATAACGTATAACGTATAACGTATAACGTATAACGTATAACGTATAACGTACAACGTATAACGTACAACGTATAACGTACAACGTATAACGTACAACGTATAACGTACAACGTACAACGTGTAACGTGTAACGTATAACGTATAACGTATAACGTACAGCGTATAACGTACAACGTATAACGTACAACGTACAACGTATAACGTACAACGTATAACGTACAACGTACAACGTGTAACGTATAACGTATAACGTATAACGTACAACGTATAACGTACAACGTATAACGTACAACGTATAACGTACAACGTACAACGTGTAACGTATAACGTATAACGTACAGCGTATAACGTACAGCGTATAACGTACAACGTATAACGTATAACCTATAACGTATAACGTATAACGTATAACGTATAACGTATAACGTATAACGTATAACGTATAACGTATAACGTATAACGTACAGCGTATAACGTATAACGTACAACGTATAACGTACAACGTATAACGTACAACGTATAATGTACAACGTATAACGTACGACGTACAACGTGTACCGTATAACGTATAACGTATAACATACAGCATATAACGTATAACGTATAACGTACAACGTATAACGTATAACGTATAACGTATAACGTATAACGTATAACGTATATCGTATAACGTATAACGTACAACGTATAACGTACAACGTATAACGTACAACGTATAACGTACAACGTACAACGTGTAACGTATAACGTATAACGTATATCGTATAACGTATAACGTATAACGTATAACGTACAGCGTATAACATACAGCGTATAACGTACAGCGTATAACGTATAACGTATAACGTATAACGTATATAGTATAACGTATAACGTATAACGTACAACGTATAACGTATAACGTACAACGTATAACGTACAACGTACAACGTACAACGTGTAACGTATAACGTATAACGTATAACGTATAACGTACAACGTATAACGTACAACGTACAACGTACAACGTATAACGTACAACGTATAACGTAAAACGTACAACGTGTAACGTATAACGTATAACGTATAACGTACAACGTATAACGTACAACGTATAACGTACAACGTATAACGTACAACGTATAACGTACAACGTACAACGTGTAACGTGTAACGTATAACGTATAACGTATAACGTACAGCGTATAACGTACAACGTATAACGTACAACGTACAACGTATAACGTACAACGTATAACGTACAACGTACAACGTGTAACGTATAACGTATAACGTATAACGTACAACGTATAACGTACAACGTATAACGTACAACGTATAACGTACAACGTACAACGTGTAACGTATAACGTATAACGTACAGCGTATAACGTACAGCGTATAACGTACAACGTATAACGTATAACGTATAACGTATAACGTATAGCGTATAACGTATAACGTATAACGTATAACGTATAACGTATAACGTATAACGTATAACGTATAACGTATAACGTATAACGTACAGCGTATAACGTATAACGTACAACGTATAACGTACAACGTATAATGTACAACGTATAACGTACGACGTACAACGTGTACCGTATAACGTATAACGTATAACATACAGCATATAACGTATAACGTATAACGTACAACGTATAACGTATAACGTATAACGTATAACGTATAACGTATAACGTATATCGTATAACGTATAACGTACAACGTATAACGTACAACGTATAACGTACAACGTATAACGTACAACGTACAACGTGTAACGTATAACGTATAACGTATATCGTATAACGTATAACGTATAACGTATAACGTACAACGTATAACGTACAGCGTATAACGTACAGCGTATAACGTACAACGTATAACGTATAACGTATAACTTATAACGTATAACGTACAACGTATAACGTACAACGTATAACGTACAACGTATAACGTACAACGTACAACGTACAACGTGTAACGTATAACGTATAACGTATAACGTACAGCGTATAACGTACAGCGTATAACGTACAGCGTATAACGTATAACGTACAACGTATAACGTACAACGTATAACGTACAGCGTATAACGTACAGCGTATAACGTACAACGTACAACGTGTAACGTATAATGTATAACGTATAACGTACAGCGTATAACGTACAGCGTATAACGTACAGCGTATAACGTATAACGTATAACGTACAGCATATAACGTACAGCGTATAACGTATAACGTATAACGTATAACGTATAACGTATAACGTATAACGTATAACGTATAACGTATAACGTATAACGTATAACGTATAACGTATAACGTATAACGTATAACGTATAACGTATAACGTATAACGTATAACGTATAACGTATAACGTATAACGTATAACGTATAACGTATAACGTATAACGTATAACGTATAACGTATAACGTATAACGTATAACGTATAACGTATAACGTATAACGTATAACGTATAACGTACAGCGTATAACTTATAACGTACAACGTATAACGTACAACGTATAACGTACAACGTGTAACGAATAACGTATAACGTATAACGTACAGCATATAACGTACAGCGTATAACGTATAACGTATAACGTATAACGTATAACGTATAACGTATAACGTATAACGTATAACGTATAACGTATAACGTACAACGTATAACGTACAACGTATAACGTACAACGTATAACGTACAACGTATAACGTACAACGTACAACGTGTAACGTGTAACGTATAACGTATAACGTATAACGTACAGCGTATAACGTACAACGTATAACGTACAACGTACAACGTATAACGTACAACGTATAACGTACAACGTACAACGTGTAACGTATAACGTATAACGTATAACGTACAACGTATAACGTACAACGTATAACGTACAACGTATAACGTACAACGTACAACGTGTAACGTATAACGTATAACGTACAGCGTATAACGTACAGCGTATAACGTACAACGTATAACGTATAACGTATAACGTATAACGTATAACGTATAACGTATAACGTATAACGTATAACGTATAACGTATAACGTACAGCGTATAACGTATAACGTACAACGTATAACGTACAACGTATAATGTACAACGTATAACGTACGACGTACAACGTGTACCGTATAACGTATAACGTATAACATACAGCATATAACGTATAACGTATAACGTACAACGTATAACGTATAACGTACAACGTATAACGTATAACGTATAACGTATATCGTATAACGTATAACGTACAACGTATAACGTACAACGTATAACGTACAACGTATAACGTACAACGTACAACGTGTAACGTATAACGTATAACGTATATCGTATAACGTATAACGTATAACGTATAACGTACAGCGTATAACGTACAGCGTATAACGTACAGCGTATAACGTATAACGTATAACGTATAACGTATATAGTATAACGTATAACGTATAACGTACAACGTATAACGTATAACGTACAACGTATAACGTACAACGTACAACGTACAACGTGTAACGTATAACGTATAACGTATAACGTATAACGTATAACGTATAACGTACAACGTATAACGTACAACGTACAACGTATAACGTACAACGTATAACGTAAAACGTACAACGTGTAACGTATAACGTATAACGTATAACGTACAACGTATAACGTACAACGTATAACGTACAACGTATAACGTACAACGTATAACGTACAACGTACAACGTGTAACGTGTAACGTATAACGTATAACGTATAACGTACAGCGTATAACGTACAACGTATAACGTAGAACGTACAACGTATAACGTACAACTTATAACGTACAACGTACAACGTGTAACGTATAACGTATAACGTATAACGTACAACGTATAACGTACAACGTATAACGTACAACGTATAACGTACAACGTACAACGTGTAACGTATAACGTATAACGTACAGCGTATAACGTACAGCGTATAACGTACAACGAATAACGTATAACGTATAACGTATAACGTATAACGTATAACGTATAACGTATAACGTATAACGTATAACGTATAACGCATAACGTATAACGTATAACGTATAACGTATAACGTATAACGTATAACGTATAACGTATAACGTATAACGTATAACGTATAACGTATAACGTATAACGTACAGCGTATAACGTATAACGTACAACGTATAACGTACAACGTATAATGTACAACGTATAACGTACGACGTACAACGTGTACCGTATAACGTATAACGTATAACATACAGCATATAACGTATAACGTATAACGTACAACGTATAACGTATAACGTATAACGTATAACGTATAACGTATAACGTATATCGTATAACGTATAACGTACAACGTATAACGTACAACGTATAACGTACAACGTATAACGTACAACGTACAACGTGTAACGTATAACGTATAACGTATATCGTATAACGTATAACGTATAACGTATAACGTACAGCGTATAACGTACAGCGTATAACGTACAGCGTATAACGTATAACGTATAACGTATAACGTATATAGTATAACGTATAACGTATAACGTATATCGTATAACGTATAACGTATAACGTATAACGTACAGCGTATAACGTACAGCGTATAACGTACAACGTATAACGTACAACGTTTAACGTACAACGTACAACGTGTAACGTCTAACGTATAACGTACAGCGTATAACGTACAGCGTATAACGTACAACGTGTAACGTATAACGTATAACGTATAACGTACAACGTTTAACGTACAACGTATAACGTACAACGTTTAACGTACAACGTACAACGTGTAACGTCTAACGTATAACGTACAGCGTATAACGTACAGCGTATAACGTACAACGTGTAACGTATAACGTATAACGTATAACGTACAACGTTTAACGTACAACGTATAACGTACAACGTACAACGTACAACGTGTAACGTATAACGTATAACGTATAACATACAGCGTATAACGTACAGCGTATAACGTACAGCGTATAACGTATAACGTACAACGTATAACGTACAACGTATAACGTACAGCATATAACGTACAGCGTGTAACGAATAACGTATAACGTATAACGTACAGCATATAACGTACAGCGTATAACGTATAACGTATAACGTATAACGTATAACGTATAACGTATAACGTATAACGTATAACGTATAACGTATAACGTATAACGTATAACGTATAACGTATAACGTATAACGTATAACGTATAACGTATAACGTATAACGTATAACGTACAGCGTATAACGTATAACGTACAACGTATAACGTACAACGTATAACGTACAACGTATAACGTACAACGTATAACGTACAGCGTATAACGTACAGCGTATAACGTATAATGTATAACGTATAACGTATAATGTATAACGTATAACGTATAACGTAAAACGTATAACGTATAACGTATAACGTATAACGTATATCGTATAACGTGTAACGTATAACGTATAACGTACAACGTTTAACGTACAACGTATAACGTATAACGTTCAACGTACAACGTGTACCGTATAACGTATAACGTATAACGTACAGCATATAACGTATAACGTATAACGTACAACGTACAACGTATAACGTAAAACGTATAACGTACAGCGTATAACGTACAGCGTATAACGTACAACGTACAACGTGTAACGTATAACGTATAACGTATAACGTACAGCGTATAACGTACAGCGTACAACGTATAACGTATAACGTATAACGTATAACGTATAACGTACAGCGTATAAAGTATAACGTACAACGTATAACGTACAACGTATGACGTACAACGTATAACGTTCAACGTATAACGTATAACGTTAAACGTATAACGTATAACGTATATCGCATAACGTGTAACGTATAACGTATAACGTACAACGTTTAACGTACAACATATAACGTATAACGTTCAACGTACAACGTGTACCGTATAACGTATAACGTATAACGTACAGCATATAACGTATAACGTACAACGTATAACGTATAACGTATAACGTATAACGTATAACGTATAACGTACAGCGTATAACGTACAGCGTATAACGTACAGCGTATAACGTATAACGTATAACGTATAACGTATAACGTATAACGTATAACGTATAACGTACAACGTACAACGTATAACGTAAAACGTATAACGTACAGCGTATAACGTACAGCGTATAACGTACAACGTACAACGTGTAACGTATAACGTATAACGTATAACGTACAGCGTATAACGTACAGCGTACAACGTATAACGTATAACGTATAACGTATAACGTATAACGTACAGCGTATAAAGTATAACGTACAACGTATAACGTACAACGTATGACGTACAACGTATAACGTTCAACGTATAACGTATAACGTATAACGTATAACGTATAACGTATATCGCATAACGTGTAACGTATAACGTATAACGTACAACGTTTAACGTACAACATATAACGTATAACGTTCAACGTACAACGTGTACCGTATAACGTATAACGTATAACGTACAGCATATAACGTATAACGTATAACGTACAGCGTATAACGTATAACGTACAACGTATAACGTACAACGTATAACGTACAACGTATAACGTACAACGTATAACGTACAGCGTATAACGTACAGCGTATAACGTATAATGTATAACGTATAACGTATAATGTATAACGTATAACGTATAACGTAAAACGTATAACGTATAACGTATAACGTATAACGTATATCGTATAACGTGTAACGTATAACGTATAACGTATAACGTACAGCGTATAACGTACAGCGTATAACGTACAACGTATAACGTACAACGTTTAACGTACAACGTACAACGTGTAACGTCTAACGTATAACGTACAGCGTATAACGTACAGCGTATAACGTACAACGTGTAACGTATAACGTATAACGTACAACGTTTAACGTACAACGTATAACGTATAACGTTCAACGTACAACGTGTACCGTATAACGTATAACGTATAACGTACAGCATATAACGTATAACGTATAACGTACAACGTATAACGTATAACGTATAACGTATAACGTACAGCATATAACGTACAGCGTGTAACGAATAACGTATAACGTATAACGTACAGCATATAACGTACAGCGTATAACGTATAACGTATAACGTATAACGTATAACGTATAACGTATAACGTATAACGTATAACGTATAACGTATAACGTATACCGTATAACGTATAACGTATAACGTATAACGTATAACGTACAGCGTATAACGTATAACGTACAACGTATAACGTACAACGTATAACGTACAACGTATAACGTACAACGTATAACGTACAGCGTATAACGTACAGCGTATAACGTATAATGTATAACGTATAACGTATAATGTATAACGTATAACGTATAACGTATAACGTAAAACGTATAACGTATAACGTATAACGTATAACGTATATCGTATAACGTGTAACGTATAACGTATAACGTACAACGTTTAACGTACAACGTATAACGTATAACGTTCAACGTACAACGTGTACCGTATAACGTATAACGTATAACGTACAGCATATAACGTATAACGTATAACGTACAACGTACAACGTATAACGTAAAACGTATAACGTACAGCGTATAACGTACAGCGTATAACGTACAACGTACAACGTGTAACGTATAACGTATAACGTATAACGTACAGCGTATAACGTACAGCGTACAACGTATAACGTATAACGTATAACGTATAACGTATAACGTACAGCGTATAAAGTATAACGTACAACGTATAACGTACAACGTATGACGTACAACGTATAACGTTCAACGTATAACGTATAACGTTAAACGTATAACGTATAACGTATATCGCATAACGTGTAACGTATAACGTATAACGTACAACGTTTAACGTACAACATATAACGTATAACGTTCAACGTACAACGTGTACCGTATAACGTATAACGTATAACGTACAGCATATAACGTATAACGTACAACGTATAACGTATAACGTATAACGTATAACGTATAACGTATAACGTACAGCGTATAACGTACAGCGTATAACGTACAGCGTATAACGTATAACGTATAACGTATAACGTATAACGTATAACGTATAACGTATAACGTATAACGTACAACGTACAACGTATAACGTAAAACGTATAACGTACAGCGTATAACGTACAGCGTATAACGTACAACGTACAACGTGTAACGTATAACGTATAACGTATAACGTACAGCGTATAACGTACAGCGTACAACGTATAACGTATAACGTATAACGTATAACGTATAACGTACAGCGTATAAAGTATAACGTACAACGTATAACGTACAACGTATGACGTACAACGTATAACGTTCAACGTATAACGTATAACGTATAACGTATAACGTATAACGTATATCGCATAACGTGTAACGTATAACGTATAACGTACAACGTTTAACGTAAAACATATAACGTATAACGTTCAACGTACAACGTGTACCGTATAACGTATAACGTATAACGTACAGCATATAACGTATAACGTACAACGTATAACGTATAACGTATAACGTATAACGTATAACGTATAACGTACAGCGTATAACGTACAGCGTATAACGTACAGCGTATAACGTATAACGTATAACGTATAACGTATAACGTATAACGTATAACGTACAGCGTATAACGTACAGCGTATAACGTACAGCGTATAACGTATAACGTATAACGTATAACGTATAACGTATAACGTATAACGTATAACGTATAACGTATAACGTATAACGTATAACGTATAACGTATAACGTATAACGTATAACGTATAACGTATAACGTATAACGTATAACGTATAACGTATAACGTACAGCGTATAACGTATAACGTATAACGTATAAAGTACAGCGTATAACGTACAACGTATAACGTACAGCATATAACGTACAGCGTATAACGTGTAACGTATAACGTATAACGTATAACGTATAAAGTACAGCGTATAACGTACAGCGTATAACGTACAGCGTATAACGTATAACGTATAACGTATAACGTATAACGTATAACGTATAACGTATAACGTATAACGTATAACGTATAACGTATAACGTATAACGTATAACGTATAACGTATAACGTATAACGTATAACGTAAAACGTATAACGTATAACGTATAACGTATAACGTATATCGTATAACGTGTAACGTATAACGTATAACGTACAACGTTTAACGTACAACGTATAACGTATAACGTTCAACGTACAACGTGTACCGTATAACGTATAACGTATAACGTACAGCATATAACGTATAACGTATAACGTACAACGTACAACGTATAACGTAAAACGTATAACGTACAGCGTATAACGTACAGCGTATAACGTACAACGTACAACGTGTAACGTATAACGTATAACGTATAACGTACAGCGTATAACGTACAGCGTACAACGTATAACGTATAACGTATAACGTATAACGTATAACGTACAGCGTATAAAGTATAACGTACAACGTATAACGTACAACGTATGACGTACAACGTATAACGTTCAACGTATAACGTATAACGTTAAACGTATAACGTATAACGTATATCGCATAACGTGTAACGTATAACGTATAACGTACAACGTTTAACGTACAACATATAACGTATAACGTTCAACGTACAACGTGTACCGTATAACGTATAACGTATAACGTACAGCATATAACGTATAACGTACAACGTATAACGTATAACGTATAACGTATAACGTATAACGTACAGCGTATAACGTACAGCGTATAACGTACAGCGTATAACGTATAACGTATAACGTATAACGTATAACGTATAACGTATAACGTATAACGTATAACGTATAACGTACAACGTACAACGTATAACGTAAAACGTATAACGTACAGCGTATAACGTACAGCGTATAACGTACAACGTACAACGTGTAACGTATAACGTATAACGTATAACGTACAGCGTATAACGTACAGCGTACAACGTATAACGTATAACGTATAACGTATAACGTATAACGTACAGCGTATAAAGTATAACGTACAACGTATAACGTACAACGTATGACGTACAACGTATAACTTTCAACGTATAACGTATAACGTATAACGTATAACGTATAACGTATATCGCATAACGTGTAACGTATAACGTATAACGTACAACGTTTAACGTACAACATATAACGTATAACGTTCAACGTACAACGTGTACCGTATAACGTATAACGTATAACGTACAGCATATAACGTATAACGTACAACGTATAACGTATAACGTATAACGTATAACGTATAACGTATAACGTATAACGTATAACGTATAACGTATAACGTACAGCGTATAACGTACAGCGTATAACGTACAGCGTATAACGTATAACGTATAACGTATAACGTATAACGTATAACGTATAACGTATAACGTATAACGTATAATGTATAACGTATAACGTATAACGTATAACGTATAACGTACAGCGTATAACGTATAACGTATAACGTATAAAGTACAGCGTATAACGTACAACGTATAACGTACAGCATATAACGTACAGCGTATAACGTGTAACGTATAACGTATAACGTATAACGTATAAAGTACAGCGTATAACGTACAACGTATAACGTACAGCATATAACGTACAGCGTATAACGTGTAACGTATAACGTATAACGTATAACGTATAACGTACAACGTACAACGTATAACGTAAAACGTATAACGTACAGCGTATAACGTACAGCGTATAACGTACAACGTACAACGTGTAACGTATAACGTATAACGTATAACGTACAGCGTATAACGTACAGCGTACAACGTATAACGTATAACGTATAACGTATAACGTATAACGTACAGCGTATAAAGTATAACGTACAACGTATAACGTACAACGTATGACGTACAACGTATAACGTTCAACGTATAACGTATAACGTATAACGTACAGCGTATAACGTACAGCGTATAACGTACAGCGTATAACGTATAACGTATAACGTACAGCATATAACGTACAGCGTATAACGTATAACGTATAACGTATAACGTATAACGTATAACGTATAACGTATAACGTATAACGTATAACGTATAACGTATAACGTATAACGTATAACGTATAACGTACAGCGTATAACGTATAACGTACAACGTATAACGTACAACGTATAACGTACAACGTATAACGTACAACGTGTAACGAATAACGTATAACGTATAACGTACAGCATATAACGTACAGCGTATAACGTATAACGTATAACGTATAACGTATAACGTATAACGTATAACGTATAACGTATAACGTATAACGTATAACGTATAACGTATAACGTATAACGTATAACGTATAACGTATAACGTATAACGTATAACGTATAACGTATAACGTATATCGTACAGCGTATAACGTATAACGTACAACGTATAACGTACAACGTATAACGTACAACGTATAACGTACAACGTATAACGTACAGCGTATAACGTACAGCGTATAACGTATAATGTATAACGTATAACGTATAATGTATAACGTATAACGTATAACGTAAAACGTATAACGTATAACGTATAACGTATAACGTATATTGTATAACGTGTAACGTATAACGTATAACGTACAACGTATAACGTACAACGTATAATGTACAACGTATAACGTACGACGTACAACGTGTACCGTATAACGTATAACGTATAACATACAGCATATAACGTATAACGTATAACGTACAACGTATAACGTATAACGTATAACGTATAACGTATAACGTATAACGTATAACGTATATCGTATAACGTATAACGTACAACGTATAACGTACAACGTATAACGTACAACGTATAACGTACAACGTACAACGTGTAACGTATAACGTATAACGTATATCGTATAACGTATAACGTATAACGTATAACGTACAGCGTATAACGTACAGCGTATAACGTACAGCGTATAACGTATAACGTATAACGTATAACGTATATAGTATAACGTATAACGTATAACGTACAACGTATAACGTACAACGTATAACGTACAACGTATAACGACAACGTACAACGTGTAACGTCTAACGTATAACGTACAGCGTATAACGTACAGCGTATAACGTACAACGTATAACGTATAACGTATAACTTATAACGTATAACGTATAACGTATAACGTATAACGTATAACGTATAACGTATAACGTATAACGTATAACGTACAGCGTATAACGTATAACGTACAACGTATAACGTACAACGTATAATGTACAAAGTATAACGTACGACGTACAACGTGTACCGTATAACGTATAACGTATAACATACAGCATATAACGTATAACGTATAACGTACAACGTATAACGTATAACGTATAACGTATAACGTATAACGTATAACGTATAACGTATATCGTATAACGTATAACGTATAACGTACAGCGTATAACGTACAGCGTATAACGTACAACGTATAACGTACAACGTATAACGTATAACATACAGCATATAACGTATAACGTATAACGTACAACGTATAACGTATAACGTATAACGTATAACGTATAACGTATAACGTATAACGTATAACGTATATCGTATAACGTATAACGTATAACGTATAACGTACAGCGTATAACGTACAGCGTATAACGTACAACGTATAACGTACAACGTATAACGTACAACGTACAACGTGTAACGTCTAACGTATAACGTACAGCGTATAACGTACAGCGTATAACGTACAACGTGTAACGTATAACGTATAACGTACAACGTTTAACGTACAACGTATAACGTATAACGTTCAACGTACAACGTGTACCGTATAACGTATAACGTATAACGTACAGCATATAACGTATAACGTATAACGTACAACGTATAACGTATAACGTATAACTTATAACGTATAACGTACAACGTATAACGTACAACGTATAACGTACAACGTATAACGTACAACGTACAACGTACAACGTGTAACGTATAACGTATAACGTATAACGTACAGCGTATAACGTACAGCGTATAACGTACAGCGTATAACGTATAACGTACAACGTATAACGTACAACGTATAACGTACAGCGTATAACGTACAGCGTATAACGTACAACGTACAACGTGTAACGTATAATGTATAACGTATAACGTACAGCGTATAACGTACAGCGTATAACGTACAGCGTATAACGTATAACGTATAACGTACAGCATATAACGTACAGCGTATAACGTATAACGTATAACGTATAACGTATAACATATAACGTATAACGTATAACGTATAACGTATAACGTATAACGTATAACGTATAACGTATAACGTATAACGTATAACGTATAACGTATAACGTATAACGTATAACGTATAACGTATAACGTATAACGTATAACGTATAACGTATAACGTATAACGTATAACGTATAACGTATAACGTACAGCGTATAACGTATAACGTACAACGTATAACGTATAACGTATAACGTACAGCGTATAACGTACAACGTGTAACGAATAACGTATAACGTATAACGTACAGCATATAACGTACAGCGTATAACGTATAACGTATAACGTATAACGTATAACGTATAACGTATAACGTATAACGTATAACGTATAACGTATAACGTATAACGTATAACGTATAACGTATAACGTATAACGTATAACGTACAGCGTATAACGTATAACGTACAACGTATAACGTACAACGTATAACGTACAACGTATAACGTACAACGTATAACGTACAGCGTATAACGTACAGCGTATAACGTATAATGTATAACGTATAACGTATAATGTATAACGTATAACGTATAACGTAAAACGTATAACGTATAACGTATAACGTATATCGCATAACGTGTAACGTATAACGTATAACGTACAACGTTTAACGTACAACATATAACGTATAACGTTCAACGTACAACGTGTACCGTATAACGTATAACGTATAACGTACAGCATATAACGTATAACGTACAACGTATAACGTATAACGTATAACGTATAACGTATAACGTACAGCGTATAACGTACAGCGTATAACGTACAGCGTATAACGTATAACGTATAACGTGTAACGTATAACGTATAACGTATAACGTATAACGTATAACGTATAACGTATAACGTATAACGTATAACGTATAACGTATAACGTATAACGTATAACGTACAGCGTATAACGTATAACGTATAACGTATAAAGTACAGCGTATAACGTACAACGTATAACGTATAACGTACAACGTATAACGTACAACGTACAACGCGTAACGTATAACGTATAACGTACAGCGTATAACGTACAGCGTATAACGTACAGCGTATAACGTACAACGTATAACGTACAACGTATAACGTACAACGTACAACGTACAACGTGTAACGTATAACGTATAACGTATAACGTTCAACGTACAACGTGTACCGTATAACGTATAACGTATAACGTACAGCATATAACGTATAACGTATGACGTACAACGTATAACGTTCAACGTATAACGTATAACGTATAACGTATAACGTATAACGTATATCGCATAACGTGTAACGTATAACGTATAACGTACAACGTTTAACGTACAACATATAACGTATAACGTTCAACGTACAACGTGTACCGTATAACGTATAACGTATAACGTACAGCATATAACGTATAACGTACAACGTATAACGTATAACGTATAACGTATAACGTACAGCGTATAACGTACAGCGTATAACGTACAACGTATAACGTACAACGTATAACGTACAACGTACAACGTGTAACGTCTAACGTATAACGTACAGCGTATAACGTACAGCGTATAACGTACAACGTGTAACGTATAACGTATAACGTACAACGTTTAACGTACAACGTATAACGTATAACGTTCAACGTACAACGTGTACCGTATAACGTATAACGTATAACGTACAGCATATAACGTATAACGTATAACGTACAACGTATAACGTATAACGTATAACTTATAACGTATAACGTACAACGTATAACGTACAACGTATAACGTACAACGTATAACGTACAACGTACAACGTACAACGTGTAACGTATAACGTATAACGTATAACGTACAGCGTATAACGTACAGCGTATAACGTACAGCGTATAACGTATAACGTACAACGTATAACGTACAACGTATAACGTACAGCGTATAACGTACAGCGTATAACGTACAACGTACAACGTACAGCGTATAACGTACAGCGTATAACGTACAGCGTATAACGTATAGCGTATAACGTACAGCGTATAACGTATAACGTATAACGTACAGCATATAACGTACAGCGTATAACGTATAACGTATAACGTATAACGTATAACGTATAACGTATAACGTATAACGTATAACGTATAACGTATAACGTATAACGTATAACGTATAACGTATAACGTATAACGTATAACGTATAACGTATAACGTATAACGTATAACGTATAACGTATAACGTATAACGTATAACGTACAGCGTATAACGTATAACGTACAACGTATAACGTACAACGTATAACGTACAACGTATAACGTACAACGTGTAACGAATAACGTATAACGTATAACGTACAGCATATAACGTACAGCGTATTACGTATAACGTATAACGTATAACGTATAACGTATAACGTATAACGTATAACGTATAACGTATAACGTATAACGTATAACGTATAACGTATAACGTATAACGTATAACGTATAACGTACAGCGTATAACGTATAACGTACAACGTATAACGTACAACGTATAACGTACAACGTATAACGTACAACGTATAACGTACAGCGTATAACGTACAGCGTATAACGTATAATGTATAACGTATAACGTATAATGTATAACGTATAACGTATAACGTAAAACGTATAACGTATAACGTATAACGTATATCGCATAACGTGTAACGTATAACGTATAACGTACAACGTTTAACGTACAACATATAACGTATAACGTTCAACGTACAACGTGTACCGTATAACGTATAACGTATAACGTACAGCATATAACGTATAACGTACAACGTATAACGTATAACGTATAACGTATAACGTATAACGTACAGCGTATAACGTACAGCGTATAACGTACAGCGTATAACGTATAACGTATAACGTGTAACGTATAACGTATAACGTATAACGTATAACGTATAACGTATAACGTATAACGTATAACGTATAACGTATAACGTATAACGTATAACGTACAGCGTATAACGTATAACGTATAACGTATAAAGTACAGCGTATAACGTACAACGTATAACGTATAACGTACAACGTATAACGTACAACGTACAACGCGTAACGTATAACGTATAACGTACAGCGTATAACGTACAGCGTATAACGTACAGCGTATAACGTACAACGTATAACGTACAACGTATAACGTACAACGTACAACGTACAACGTGTAACGTATAACGTATAACGTATAACGTATAACGTATAACGTTCAACGTACAACGTGTACCGTATAACGTATAACGTATAACGTACAGCATATAACGTATAACGTATGACGTACAACGTATAACGTTCAACGTATAACGTATAACGTATAACGTATAACGTATAACGTATATCGCATAACGTGTAACGTATAACGTATAACGTACAACGTTTAACGTACAACATATAACGTATAACGTTCAACGTACAACGTGTACCGTATAACGTATAACGTATAACGTACAGCATATAACGTATAACGTACAACGTATAACGTATAACGTATAACGTATAACGTATAACGTACAACGGATAACGTACAGCGTATAACGTATAACGTATAACATATAACGTATAACGTATAACGTACAACGTATAACGTACAACGTATAACGTACAACGTATAACGTACAACGTATAACGTACAACGTACAGCATATAACGTATAACGTACAACGTACAACGTGTAACGTGTAACGTATAACGTATAACGTATAACGTACAGCGTATAACGTACAGCGTATAACGTACAACGTATAACGTACAACGTACAACGTACAACGTGTAACGTATAACGTATAACGTATAACGTATAACGTTCAACGTACAACGTGTACCGTATAACGTATAACGTATAACGTACAGCATATAACGTATAACGTATGACGTACAACGTATAACGTTCAACGTATAACGTATAACGTATAACGTATAACGTATAACGTATATCGCATAACGTGTAACGTATAACGTATAACGTACAACGTTTAACGTACAACATATAACGTATAACGTTCAACGTACAACGTGTACCGTATAACGTATAACGTACAGCATATAACGTATAACGTACAACGTATAACGTATAACGTATAACGTATAACGTATAACGTACAGCGTATAACGTACAGCGTATAACGTACAGCGTATAACGTATAACGTATAACGTATAACGTATAACGTATAACGTATAACGTATAACGTATAACGTATAACGTATAACGTATAACGTATAACGTATAACGTATAACGTATAACGTATAACGTATAACGTATAACGTACAGCGTATAACGTATAACGTATAACGTATAACGTATAACGTACAACGTACAACGTATAACGTACAACGTATAACGTACAACGTATAACGTACAACGTACAGCATATAACGTATAACGTACAACGTACAACGTGTAACGTGTAACGTATAACGTATAACGTATAACGTACAGCGTATAACGTACAGCGTATAACGTATAACGTATAACGTATAACGTACAACGGATAACGTACAGCGTATAACGTATAACGTATAACATATAACGTATAACGTATAACGTACAACGTATAACGTACAACGTATAACGTACAACGTATAACGTACAACGTACAACGTGTAACGTATAACGTATAACGTACAACGTATAACGTATAACGTATAACGTATATCGTATAACGTATAACGTATAACGTATAACGTACAACGTACAACGTACAACGTACAACGTACAACGTGTAACGTATAACGTATAACGTATAACGTATAACGTACAACGTATAACGTACAACGTACAACGTATAACGTACAACGTATAACGTACAACGTACAACGTGTAACGTATAACGTATAACGTATAACGTATAACGTATAACGTATATAGTATAACGTATAACGTATAACGTACAACGTATAACGTACAACGTATAACGTACAACGTATAACGTACAACGTATAACGTACAACGTACAACGTGTAACGTCTAACGTATAACGTACAGCGTATAACGTACAGCGTATAACGTACAACGTATAACGTATAACGTATAACTTATAACGTATAACGTATAACGTATAACGTATAACGTATAACGTATAACGTATAACGTATAACGTATAACGTATAACGTATAACGTATATAGTATAACGTATAACGTATAACGTACAACGTATAACGTACAACGTATAACGTACAACGTATAACGTACAACGTATAACGTACAACGTATAACGTACAACGTACAACGTGTAACGTCTAACGTATAACGTACAGCGTATAACGTACAGCGTATAACGTACAACGTATAACGTATAACGTATAACGTACAACGTATAACGTACAACGTACAACGTTCAACGTACAACGTATAACGTATAACGTATAACGTACAACGTATAACGTACAACGTACAACGTACAACGTGTAACGTATAACGTATAACGTATAACGTATAACGTACAACGTATAACGTACAACGTATAACGTACAACGTACAACGTGTAACGTCTAACGTATAACGTACAGCGTATAACGTACAACGTGTAACGTATAACGTATAACGTACAACGTTTAACGTACAACGTATAACGTATAACGTTCAACGTACAACGTGTACCGTATAACGTATAACGTATAACGTACAGCATATAACGTATAACGTATAACGTACAACGTATAACGTATAACGTATAACTTATAACGTATAACGTACAACGTATAACGTACAACGTATAACGTACAACGTATAACGTACAACGTACAACGTACAACGTGTAACGTATAACGTATAACGTATAACGTACAGCGTATAACGTACAGCGTATAACGTACAGCGTATAACGTATAACGTACAACGTATAACGTACAACGTATAACGTACAGCGTATAACCTACAGCGTATAACGTACAACGTACAACGTGTAACGTATAATGTATAACGTATAACGTACAGCGTATAACGTACAGCGTATAACGTACAGCGTATAACGTATAACGTATAACGTACAGCATATAACGTACAGCGTATAACGTATAACGTATAACGTATAACGTATAACGTATAACGTATAACGTATAACGTATAACGTATAACGTATAACGTATAACGTATAACGTATAACGTATAACGTATAACGTATAACGTATAACGTATAACGTATAACGTATAACGTATAACGTATAACGTATAACGTATAACGTATAACGTATAACGTATAACGTATAACGTATAACGTATAACGTATAACGTATAACGTATAACGTATAACGTATAACGTACAGCGTATAACGTATAACGTATAACGTACAGCATATAACGTACAGCGTATAACGTATAACGTATAACGTATAACGTATAACGTATAACGTATAACGTATAACGTATAACGTATAACGTATAACGTATAACGTATAACGTATAACGTATAACGTATAACGTATAACGTATAACGTATAACGTATAACGTATAACGTATAACGTATAACGTACAGCGTATAACGTATAACGTACAACGTATAACGTACAACGTATAACGTATAACGTACAACGTATAACGTACAACGTACAACGCGTAACGTATAACGTATAACGTACAGCGTATAACGTACAGCATATAACGTACAGCGTATAACGTACAACGTATAACGTACAACGTATAACGTACAACGTACAACGTACAACGTGTAACGTATAACGTATAACGTATAACGTATAACGTTCAACGTACAACGTGTACCGTATAACGTATAACGTATAACGTACAGCATATAACGTATAACGTATGACGTACAACGTATAACGTTCAACGTATAACGTATAACGTATAACGTATAACGTATAACGTATATCGCATAACGTGTAACGTATAACGTATAACGTACAACGTATAACGTACAACGTATAACGTACAACGTATAACGTACAACGTACAACGTGTAACGTCTAACGTATAACGTACAGCGTATAACGTACAGCGTATAACGTACAACGTATAACGTATAACGTATAACTTATAACGTATAACGTATAACGTATAACGTATAACGTATAACGTATAACGTATAACGTATAACGTATAACGTATAACGTATAACGTACAGCGTATAACGTATAACGTACAACGTATAACGTACAACGTATAATGTACAACGTATAACGTACGACGTACAACGTGTACCGTATAACGTATAACGTATAACATACAGCATATAACGTATAACGTATAACGTACAACGTATAACGTATAACGTATAACGTATAACGTACAACGTGTAACGTATAACGTATAACGTATAACGTATAACGTATAACGTATATAGTATAACGTATAACGTATAACGTACAACGTATAACGTACAACGTATAACGTACAACGTATAACGTACAACGTACAACGTGTAACGTCTAACGTATAACGTACAGCGTATAACGTACAGCGTATAACGTACAACGTATAACGTATAACGTATAACTTATAACGTATAACGTATAACGTATAACGTATAACGTATAACGTATAACGTATAACGTATAACGTACAGCATATAACGTACAGCGTATAACGTATAACGTATAACGTATAACGTATAACATATAACGTATAACGTATAACGTATAACGTATAACGTATAACGTATAACGTATAACGTATAACGTATAACGTATAACGTATAACGTATAACGTATAACGTATAACGTATAACGTATAACGTATAACGTATAACGTATAACGTATAACGTATAACGTATAACGTATAACGTATAACGTATAACGTATAACGTACAGCGTATAACGTATAACGTACAACGTATAACGTACAACGTATAACGTACAACGTATAACGTACAACGTGTAACGAATAACGTATAACGTATAACGTACAGCATATAACGTACAGCGTATAACGTATAACGTATAACGTATAACGTATAACGTATAACGTATAACGTATAACGTATAACGTATAACGTATAACGTATAACGTATAACGTATAACGTATAACGTATAACGTATAACGTACAGCGTATAACGTATAACGTACAACGTATAACGTACAACGTATAACGTACAGCGTATAACGTACAGCGTATAACGTATAATGTATAACGTATAACGTATAATGTATAACGTATAACGTATAACGTAAAACGTATAACGTATAACGTATAACGTATATCGCATAACGTGTAACGTATAACGTATAACGTACAACGTTTAACGTACAACATATAACGTATAACGTTCAACGTACAACGTGTACCGTATAACGTATAACGTATAACGTACAGCATATAACGTATAACGTACAACGTATAACGTATAACGTATAACGTATAACGTATAACGTACAGCGTATAACGTACAGCGTATAACGTACAGCGTATAACGTATAACGTATAACGTGTAACGTATAACGTATAACGTATAACGTATAACGTATAACGTATAACGTATAACGTATAACGTATAACGTATAACGTATAACGTATAACGTATAACGTATAACGTACAGCGTATAACGTATAACGTATAACGTATAAAGTACAGCGTATAACGTACAACGTATAACGTATAACGTACAACGTATAACGTACAACGTACAACGCGTAACGTATAACGTATAACGTACAGCGTATAACGTACAGCGTATAACGTACAGCGTATAACGTACAACGTATAACGTACAACGTATAACGTACAACGTACAACGTACAACGTACAACGTGTAACGTATAACGTATAACGTATAACGTTCAACGTACAACGTGTACCGTATAACGTATAACGTATAACGTACAGCATATAACGTATAACGTATGACGTACAACGTATAACGTTCAACGTATAACGTATAACGTACAACGTATAACGTATAACGTATAACGTATAACGTACAGCGTATAACGTACAGCGTATAACGTACAACGTATAACGTACAACGTATAACGTACAACGTACAACGTGTAACGTCTAACGTATAACGTACAGCGTATAACGTACAGCGTATAACGTACAACGTGTAACGTATAACGTATAACGTACAACGTTTAACGTACAACGTATAACGTATAACGTTCAACGTACAACGTGTACCGTATAACGTATAACGTATAACGTACAGCATATAACGTATAACGTATAACGTACAACGTATAACGTATAACGTATAACTTATAACGTATAACGTACAACGTATAACGTACAACGTATAACGTACAACGTATAACGTACAACGTACAACGTACAACGTGTAACGTATAACGTATAACGTATAACGTACAGCGTATAACGTACAGCGTATAACGTACAGCGTATAACGTATAACGTACAACGTATAACGTACAACGTATAACGTACAGCGTATAACGTACAGCGTATAACGTACAACGTACAACGTACAGCGTATAACGTACAGCGTATAACGTACAGCGTATAACGTATAGCGTATAACGTACAGCGTATAACGTATAACGTATAACGTACAGCATATAACGTACAGCGTATAACGTATAACGTATAACGTATAACGTATAACGTATAACGTATAACGTATAACGTATAACGTATAACGTATAACGTATAACGTATAACGTATAACGTATAACGTATAACGTATAACGTATAACGTATAACGTATAACGTATAACGTATAACGTATAACGTATAACGTATAACGTATAACGTATAACGTATAACGTATAACGTACAGCGTATAACGTATAACGTACAACGTATAACGTACAACGTATAACGTACAACGTATAACGTACAACGTGTAACGAATAACGTATAACGTATAACGTACAGCATATAACGTACAGCGTATAACGTATAACGTATAACGTATAACGTATAACGTATAACGTATAACGTATAACGTATAACGTATAACGTATAACGTATAACGTATAACGTATAACGTATAACGTATAACGTACAGCGTATAACGTATAACGTACAACGTATAACGTACAACGTATAACGTACAACGTATAACGTACAACGTATAACGTACAGCGTATAACGTACAGCGTATAACGTATAATGTATAACGTATAACGTATAATGTATAACGTATAACGTATAACGTAAAACGTATAACGTATAACGTATAACGTATATCGCATAACGTGTAACGTATAACGTATAACGTACAACGTTTAACGTACAACATATAACGTATAACGTTCAACGTACAACGTGTACCGTATAACGTATAACGTATAACGTACAGCATATAACGTATAACGTACAACGTATAACGTATAACGTATAACGTATAACGTATAACGTACAGCGTATAACGTACAGCGTATAACGTACAGCGTATAACGTACAGCGTATAACGTATAACGTATAACGTGTAACGTATAACGTATAACGTATAACGTATAACGTATAACGTATAACGTATAACGTATAACGTATAACGTATAACGTATAACGTATAACGTACAGCGTATAACGTATAACGTATAACGTATAAAGTACAGCGTATAACGTACAACGTATAACGTATAACGTACAACGTATAACGTACAACGTACAACGCGTAACGTATAACGTATAACGTACAGCGTATAACGTACAGCGTATAACGTACAGCGTATAACGTACAACGTATAACGTACAACGTATAACGTACAACGTACAACGTACAACGTGTAACGTATAACGTATAACGTATAACGTATAACGTTCAACGTACAACGTGTACCGTATAACGTATAACGTATAACGTACAGCATATAACGTATAACGTATGACGTACAACGTATAACGTTCAACGTATAACGTATAACGTATAACGTATAACGTATAACGTATATCGCATAACGTGTAACGTATAACGTATAACGTACAACGTTTAACGTACAACATATAACGTATAACGTTCAACGTACAACGTGTACCGTATAACGTATAACGTATAACGTACAGCATATAACGTATAACGTACAACGTATAACGTATAACGTATAACGTATAACGTATAACGTATAACGTACAACGGATAACGTACAGCGTATAACGTATAACGTATAACATATAACGTATAACGTATAACGTACAACGTATAACGTACAACGTATAACGTACAACGTATAACGTACAACGTATAACGTACAACGTACAGCATATAACGTATAACGTACAACGTACAACGTGTAACGTGTAACGTATAACGTATAACGTATAACGTACAGCGTATAACGTACAGCGTATAACGTACAACGTATAACGTACAACGTACAACGTACAACGTGTAACGTATAACGTATAACGTATAACGTTCAACGTACAACGTGTACCGTATAACGTATAACGTATAACGTACAGCATATAACGTATAACGTATGACGTACAACGTATAACGTTCAACGTATAACGTATAACGTATAACGTATAACGTATAACGTATATCGCATAACGTGTAACGTATAACGTATAACGTACAACGTTTAACGTACAACATATAACGTATAACGTTCAACGTACAACGTGTACCGTATAACGTATAACGTATAACGTACAGCATATAACGTATAACGTACAACGTATAACGTATAACGTATAACGTATAACGTATAACGTACAGCGTATAACGTACAGCGTATAACGTACAGCGTATAACGTATAACGTATAACGTATAACGTATAACGTATAACGTATAACGTATAACGTATAACGTATAACGTATAACGTATAACGTATAACGTATAACGTATAACGTATAACGTATAACGTATAACGTATAACGTATAACGTACAGCGTATAACGTATAACGTATAACGTATAACGTATAACGTACAACGTACAACGTATAACGTACAACGTATAACGTACAACGTATAACGTACAACGTACAGCATATAACGTATAACGTACAACGTACAACGTGTAACGTGTAACGTATAACGTATAACGTATAACGTACAGCGTATAACGTACAGCGTATAACGTAAACGTATAACGTATAACGTACAACGGATAACGTACAGCGTATAACGTATAACGTATAACATATAACGTATAACGTATAACGTACAACGTATAACGTACAACGTATAACGTACAACGTATAACGTACAACGTACAACGTGTAACGTATAACGTATAACGTACAACGTATAACGTATAACGTATAACGTATATCGTATAACGTATAACGTATAACGTATAACGTACAACGTACAACGTACAACGTACAACGTACAACGTGTAACGTATAACGTATAACGTATAACGTATAACGTACAACGTATAACGTACAACGTACAACGTATAACGTACAACGTATAACGTACAACGTACAACGTGTAACGTATAACGTATAACGTATAACGTATAACGTATAACGTATATAGTATAACGTATAACGTATAACGTACAACGTATAACGTACAACGTATAACGTACAACGTATAACGTACAACGTATAACGTACAACGTACAACGTGTAACGTCTAACGTATAACGTACAGCGTATAACGTACAGCGTATAACGTACAACGTATAACGTATAACGTATAACTTATAACGTATAACGTATAACGTATAACGTATAACGTATAACGTATAACGTATAACGTATAACGTATATAGTATAACGTATAACGTATAACGTACAACGTATAACGTACAACGTATAACGTACAACGTATAACGTACAACGTATAACGTACAACGTACAACGTGTAACGTCTAACGTATAACGTACAGCGTATAACGTACAGCGTATAACGTACAACGTATAACGTATAACGTATAACGTACAACGTATAACGTACAACGTACAACGTTCAACGTACAACGTATAACGTATAACGTATAACGTACAACGTATAACGTACAACGTACAACGTACAACGTGTAACGTATAACGTATAACGTATAACGTATAACGTACAACGTATAACGTACAACGTATAACGTACAACGTACAACGTGTAACGTCTAACGTATAACGTACAGCGTATAACGTACAGCGTATAACGTACAACGTGTAACGTATAACGTATAACGTACAACGTTTAACGTACAACGTATAACGTATAACGTTCAACGTACAACGTGTACCGTATAACGTATAACGTATAACGTACAGCATATAACGTATAACGTATAACGTACAACGTATAACGTATAACGTATAACTTATAACGTATAACGTACAACGTATAACGTACAACGTATAACGTACAACGTATAACGTACAACGTACAACGTACAACGTGTAACGTATAACGTATAACGTATAACGTACAGCGTATAACGTACAGCGTATAACGTACAGCGTATAACGTATAACGTACAACGTATAACGTACAACGTATAACGTACAGCGTATAACCTACAGCGTATAACGTACAACGTACAACGTGTAACGTATAATGTATAACGTATAACGTACAGCGTATAACGTACAGCGTATAACGTACAGCGTATAACGTATAACGTATAACGTACAGCATATAACGTACAGCGTATAACGTATAACGTATAACGTATAACGTATAACGTATAACGTATAACGTATAACGTATAACGTATAACGTATAACGTATAACGTATAACGTATAACGTATAACGTATAACGTATAACGTATAACGTATAACGTATAACGTATAACGTATAACGTATAACGTATAACGTATAACGTATAACGTATAACGTATAACGTATAACGTATAACGTATAACGTATAACGTATAACGTATAACGTATAACGTATAACGTATAACGTATAACGTATAACGTACAGCGTATAACGTATAACGTATAACGTACAGCATATAACGTACAGCGTATAACGTATAACGTATAACGTATAACGTATAACGTATAACGTATAACGTATAACGTATAACGTATAACGTATAACGTATAACGTATAACGTATAACGTATAACGTATAACGTATAACGTATAACGTATAACGTATAACGTATAACGTATAACGTATAACGTATAACGTACAGCGTATAACGTATAACGTACAACGTATAACGTACAACGTATAACGTATAACGTACAACGTATAACGTACAACGTACAACGCGTAACGTATAACGTATAACGTACAGCGTATAACGTACAGCGTATAACGTACAGCGTATAACGTACAACGTATAACGTACAACGTATAACGTACAACGTACAACGTACAACGTGTAACGTATAACGTATAACGTATAACGTATAACGTTCAACGTACAACGTGTACCGTATAACGTATAACGTATAACGTACAGCATATAACGTATAACGTATGACGTACAACGTATAACGTTCAACGTATAACGTATAACGTATAACGTATAACGTATAACGTATATCGCATAACGTGTAACGTATAACGTATAACGTACAACGTTTAACGTACAACATATAACGTATAACGTTCAACGTACAACGTGTACCGTATAACGTATAACGTATAACGTACAGCATATAACGTATAACGTACAACGTATAACGTATAACGTATAACGTATAACGTATAACGTACAGCGTATAACGTACAGCGTATAACGTACAGCGTATAACGTATAACGTATAACGTATAACGTATAACGTATAACGTATAACGTATAACGTATAACGTATAACGTATAACGTATAACGTATAACGTACAGCGTATAACGTATAACGTATAACGTATAACGTATAACGTACAACGTACAACGTATAACGTACAACGTATAACGTACAACGTATAACGTACAACGTACAGCATATAACGTATAACGTACAACGTACAACGTGTAACGTGTAACGTATAACGTATAACGTATAACGTACAGCGTATAACGTACAGCGTATAACGTATAACGTATAACGTATAACGTACAACGGATAACGTACAGCGTATAACGTATAACGTATAACATATAACGTATAACGTATAACGTATAACGTACAACGTATAACGTACAACGTATAACGTACAACGTATAACGTACAACGTACAACGTACAGCATATAACGTATAACGTACAACGTACAACGTGTAACGTGTAACGTATAACGTATAACGTATAACGTACAGCGTATAACGTACAGCGTATAACGTATAACGTATAACGTATAACGTACAACGGATAACGTACAGCGTATAACGTATAACGTATAACATATAACGTATAACGTATAACGTATAACGTACAACGTATAACGTATAACGTACAACGTATAACGTACAACGTATAACGTACAACGTACAGCATATAACGTATAACGTACAACGTACAACGTGTAACGTGTAACGTATAACGTATAACGTATAACGTACAGCGTATAACGTACAGCGTATAACGTATAACGTATAACGTATAACGTACAACGGATAACGTACAGCGTATAACGTATAACGTATAACATATAACGTATAACGTATAACGTATAACGTACAACGTATAACGTACAACGTATAACGTACAACGTATAACGTACAACGTACAACGTGTAACGTATAACGTATAACGTACAACGTATAACGTATAACGTATATAGTATAACGTATAACGTATAACGTACAACGTATAACGTACAACGTATAACGTACAACGTACAACGTATAACGTACAACGTATAACGTACAACGTACAACGTGTAACGTATAACGTATAACGTATAACGTATAACGTATAACGTATATAGTATAACGTATAACGTATAACGTACAACGTATAACGTACAACGTATAACGTACAACGTATAACGTACAACGTACAACGTGTAACGTCTAACGTATAACGTACAGCGTATAACGTACAGCGTATAACGTACAACGTATAACGTATAACGTATAACTTATAACGTATAACGTATAACGTATAACGTATAACGTATAACGTATAACGTATAACGTATAACGTATAACGTATAACGTACAGCGTATAACGTATAACGTACAACGTATAACGTACAACGTATAATGTACAACGTATAACGTACGACGTACAACGTGTACCGTATAACGTATAACGTATAACATACAGCATATAACGTATAACGTATAACGTACAACGTATAACGTATAACGTATAACGTATAACGTATAACGTATAACGTATATCGTATAACGTATAACGTATAACGTATAACGTACAGCGTATAACGTACAGCGTATAACGTATAACGTATAACGTATAACGTACAACGGATAACGTACAGCGTATAACGTATAACGTATAACATATAACGTATAACGTATAACGTATAACGTACAACGTACAACGTGTAACGTATAACGTATAACGTACAACGTATAACGTATAACGTATAACGTATAACGTATAACGTATAACGTATAACGTATAACGTACAGCGTATAACGTATAACGTATAACGTATAACGTATATAGTATAACGTATAACGTATAACGTACAACGTATAACGTACAACGTATAACGTACAACGTATAACGTACAACGTACAACGTGTAACGTATAACGTATAACGTATAACGTATAACGTATAACGTATAACGTACAACGTACAACGTATAACGTACAACGTATAACGTACAACGTATAACGTACAACGTACAGCATATAACGTATAACGTACAACGTACAACGTGTAACGTGTAACGTATAACGTATAACGTATAACGTACAGCGTATAACGTACAGCGTATAACGTATAACGTATAACGTATAACGTACAACGGATAACGTACAGCGTATAACGTATAACGTATAACGTATAACGTATAACGTATAACGTATAACGTACAACGTATAACGTACAACGTATAACGTACAACGTATAACGTACAACGTACAACGTGTAACGTATAACGTATAACGTACAACGTATAACGTATAACGTATAACGTATAACGTATAACGTATAACGTATAACGTATAACGTACAACGTATAACGTACAACGTACAACGTACAACGTGTAACGTATAACGTATAACGTATAACGTATAACGTACAACGTATAACGTACAACGTACAACGTATAACGTACAACGTATAACGTACAACGTACAACGTGTAACGTATAACGTATAACGTATAACGTATAACGTATAACGTATATAGTATAACGTATAACGTATAACGTACAACGTATAACGTACAACGTATAACGTACAACGTATAACGTACAACGTACAACGTGTAACGTCTAACGTATAACGTACAGCGTATAACGTACAGCGTATAACGTACAACGTATAACGTATAACGTATAACTTATAACGTATAACGTATAACGTATAACGTATAACGTATAACGTATAACGTATAACGTATATCGTATAACGTATAACGTACAGCGTATAACGTATAACGTACAACGTATAACGTACAACGTATAATGTACAACGTATAACGTACGACGTACAACGTGTACCGTATAACGTATAACGTATAACATACAGCATATAACGTATAACGTATAACGTACAACGTATAACGTATAACGTATAACGTATAACGTATAACGTATATCGTATAACGTATAACGTATAACGTATAACGTACAGCGTATAACGTACAGCGTATAACGTACAGCGTATAACGTATAACGTATAACGTATAACGTATATAGTATAACGTATAACGTATAACGTACAACGTATAACGTACAACGTATAACGTACAACGTATAACGTACAACGTACAACGTGTAACGTATAACGTATAACGTACAGAGTATAACGTACAGCGTATAACGTACAACGTATAACGTACAACGTATAACGTATAACATACAGCATATAACGTATAACGTATAACGTACAACGTATAACGTATAACGTATAACGTATAACGTATATAGTATAACGTATAACGTATAACGTATAACGTATAACGTACAGCGTATAACGTATAACGTATAACGTATAACGTATATAGTATAACGTATAACGTATAACGTATAACGTATAACGTATAACGTATAACGTACAACGTATAACGTACAACGTACAACGTACAACGTGTAACGTATAACGTATAACGTATAACGTATAACGTACAACGTATAACGTACAACGTACAACGTATAACGTACAACGTATAACGTACAACGTACAACGTGTAACGTATAACGTATAACGTATAACGTACAACGTATAACGTACAACGTATAACGTACAACGTATAACGTACAACGTATAACGTACAACGTACAACGTGTAACGTGTAACGTATAACGTATAACGTATAACGTACAGCGTATAACGTACAACGTATAACGTACAACGTACAACGTATAACGTACAACGTATAACGTACAACGTACAACGTGTAACGTATAACGTATAACGTACAGCGTATAACGTACAGCGTATAACGTACAACGTATAACGTATAACGTATAACGTATAACGTATAACGTATAACGTATAACGTATAACGTATAACGTATAACGTACAGCGTATAACGTATAACGTACAACGTATAACGTACAACGTATAATGTACAACGTATAACGTACGACGTACAACGTGTACCGTATAACGTATAACGTATAACATACAGCATATAACGTATAACGTATAACGTACAACGTATAACGTATAACGTATAACGTATAACGTATAACGTATAACGTATATCGTATAACGTATAACGTACAACGTATAACGTACAACGTATAACGTACAACGTACAACGTATAACGTATAACGTATAACTTATAACGTATAACGTATAACGTATAACGTATAACGTACAACGTATAACGTACAACGTATAATGTACAACGTATAACGTACGACGTACAACGTGTACCGTATAACGTATAACGTATAACATACAGCATATAACGTATAACGTATAACGTACAACGTATAACGTATAACGTATAACGTATAACGTATAACGTATAACGTATATCGTATAACGTATAACGTATAACGTATAACGTACAGCGTATAACGTACAGCGTATAACGTATAACGTATAACGTATAACGTACAACGGATAACGTACAGCGTATAACGTATAACGTATAACATATAACGTATAACGTATAACGTATAACGTACAACGTACAACGTGTAACGTATAACGTATAACGTACAACGTATAACGTATAACGTATAACGTATAACGTATAACGTATAACGTATAACGTATAACGTACAGCGTATAACGTATAACGTATAACGTATAACGTATATAGTATAACGTATAACGTATAACGTACAACGTATAACGTACAACGTATAACGTACAACGTATAACGTACAACGTACAACGTGTAACGTATAACGTATAACGTATAACGTATAACGTATAACGTATAACGTACAACGTACAACGTATAACGTACAACGTATAACGTACAACGTATAACGTACAACGTACAGCATATAACGTATAACGTACAACGTACAACGTGTAACGTGTAACGTATAACGTATAACGTATAACGTACAGCGTATAACGTACAGCGTATAACGTATAACGTATAACGTATAACGTACAACGGATAACGTACAGCGTATAACGTATAACGTATAACATATAACGTATAACGTATAACGTATAACGTACAACGTATAACGTACAACGTATAACGTACAACGTATAACGTACAACGTACAACGTGTAACGTATAACGTATAACGTACAACGTATAACGTATAACGTATAACGTATAACGTATAACGTATAACGTATAACGTATAACGTACAACGTATAACGTACAACGTACAACGTACAACGTGTAACGTATAACGTATAACGTATAACGTATAACGTACAACGTATAACGTACAACGTACAACGTATAACGTACAACGTATAACGTACAACGTACAACGTGTAACGTATAACGTATAACGTATAACGTATAACGTATAACGTATATAGTATAACGTATAACGTATAACGTACAACGTATAACGTACAACGTATAACGTACAACGTATAACGTACAACGTACAACGTGTAACGTCTAACGTATAACGTACAGCGTATAACGTACAGCGTATAACGTACAACGTATAACGTATAACGTATAACTTATAACGTATAACGTATAACGTATAACGTATAACGTATAACGTATAACGTATAACGTATATCGTATAACGTATAACGTACAGCGTATAACGTATAACGTACAACGTATAACGTACAACGTATAATGTACAACGTATAACGTACGACGTACAACGTGTACCGTATAACGTATAACGTATAACATACAGCATATAACGTATAACGTATAACGTACAACGTATAACGTATAACGTATAACGTATAACGTATAACGTATATCGTATAACGTATAACGTATAACGTATAACGTACAGCGTATAACGTACAGCGTATAACGTACAGCGTATAACGTATAACGTATAACGTATAACGTATATAGTATAACGTATAACGTATAACGTACAACGTATAACGTACAACGTATAACGTACAACGTATAACGTACAACGTACAACGTGTAACGTATAACGTATAACGTACAGAGTATAACGTACAGCGTATAACGTACAACGTATAACGTACAACGTATAACGTATAACATACAGCATATAACGTATAACGTATAACGTACAACGTATAACGTATAACGTATAACGTATAACGTATATAGTATAACGTATAACGTATAACGTATAACGTATAACGTACAGCGTATAACGTATAACGTATAACGTATAACGTATATAGTATAACGTATAACGTATAACGTATAACGTATAACGTATAACGTATAACGTACAACGTATAACGTACAACGTACAACGTACAACGTGTAACGTATAACGTATAACGTATAACGTATAACGTACAACGTATAACGTACAACGTACAACGTATAACGTACAACGTATAACGTACAACGTACAACGTGTAACGTATCACGTATAACGTATAACGTACAACGTATAACGTACAACGTATAACGTACAACGTATAACGTACAACGTATAACGTACAACGTACAACGTGTAACGTGTAACGTATAACGTATAACGTATAACGTACAGCGTATAACGTACAACGTATAACGTACAACGTACAACGTATAACGTACAACGTATAACGTACAACGTACAACGTGTAACGTATAACGTATAACGTACAGCGTATAACGTACAGCGTATAACGTACAACGTATAACGTATAACGTATAACGTATAACGTATAACGTATAACGTATAACGTATAACGTATAACGTATAACGTACAGCGTATAACGTATAACGTACAACGTATAACGTACAACGTATAATGTACAACGTATAACGTACGACGTACAACGTGTACCGTATAACGTATAACGTATAACATACAGCATATAACGTATAACGTATAACGTACAACGTATAACGTATAACGTATAACGTATAACGTATAACGTATAACGTATATCGTATAACGTATAACGTACAACGTATAACGTACAACGTATAACGTACAACGTACAACGTGTAACGTATAACGTATAACGTATATCGTATAACGTATAACGTATAACGTATAACGTATAACGTACAGCGTATAACGTACAGCGTATAACGTACAGCGTATAACGTATAACGTATAACGTATAACGTATATAGTATAACGTATAACGTATAACGTACAACGTATAACGTACAACGTATAACGTACAACGTATAACGTACAACGTACAACGTGTAACGTATAACGTATAACGTACAGAGTATAACGTACAGCGTATAACGTACAACGTATAACGTACAACGTATAACGTATAACATACAGCATATAACGTATAACGTATAACGTACAGCGTATAACGTATAACGTATAACGTATAACGTATATAGTATAACGTATTACGTATAACGTACAACGTATAACGTACAACGTATAACGTAGAACGTATAACGTACAACGTACAACGTGTAACGTCTAACGTATAACGTACAGCGTATAACGTACAGCGTATAACGTACAACGTATAACGTATAACGTATAAGTTATAACGTATAACGTATAACGTATAACGTATAACGTATAACGTATAACGTATAACGTACAGCGTATAACGTATAACGTACAACGTATAACGTACAACGTATAATGTACAACGTATAACGTACGACGTACAACGTGTACCGTATAACGTATAACGTATAACATACAGCATATAACGTATAACGTATAACGTACAACGTATAACGTATAACGTATAACGTATAACGTATAACGTATAACGTATATCGTATAACGTATAACGTATAACGTATAACGTACAGCGTATAACGTACAGCGTATAACGTACAGCGTATAACGTATAACGTATAACGTATAACGTATATAGTATAACGTATAACGTATAACGTACAACGTATAACGTACAACGTATAACGTACAACGTATAACGTACAACGTACAACGTGTAACGTATAACGTATAACGTACAGAGTATAACGTACAGCGTATAACGTACAACGTATAACGTACAACGTATAACGTATAACATACAGCATATAACGTATAACGTATAACGTACAACGTATAACGTATAACGTATAACGTATAACGTATAACGTATAACGTATAACGTATAACGTATAACGTATATAGTATAACGTTTAACGTATAACGTACAACGTATAACGTACAACGTATAACGTACAACGTATAACGTATAACGTACAGCGTATAACGTACAGCGTATAACGTACAACGTATAACGTATAACGTATAACGTACAACGTATAACGTACAACGTACAACGTGTAACGTATAACGTATAACGTACAGAGTATAATGTACAACGTATAACGTACGACGTACAACGTGTACCGTATAACGTATAACGTATAACATACAGCATATAACGTATAACGTATAACGTACAACGTATAACGTATAACGTACAACGTATAACGTATAACGTATAACGTATATCGTATAACGTATAACGTATAACGTATAACGTACAGCGTATAACGTACAGCGTATAACGTACAGCGTATAACGTATAACGTATAACGTATAACGTATATAGTATAACGTATAACGTATAACGTACAACGTATAACGTACAACGTATAACGTACAACGTATAACGTACAACGTACAACGTGTAACGTATAACGTATAACGTACAGAGTATAACGTACAGCGTATAACGTACAACGTATAACGTACAACGTATAACGTATAACATACAGCATATAACGTATAACGTATAACGTACAGCGTATAACGTATAACGTATAACGTATAACGTATATAGTATAACGTATAACGTATAACGTACAACGTATAACGTACAACGTATAACGTACAACGTATAACGTACAACGTACAACGTGTAACGTCTAACGTATAACGTACAGCGTATAACGTACAGCGTATAACGTACAACGTATAACGTATAACGTATAACTTATAACGTATAACGTATAACGTATAACGTATAACGTATAACGTATAACGTATAACGTACAGCGTATAACGTATAACGTACAACGTATAACGTACAACGTATAATGTACAACGTATAACGTACGACGTACAACGTGTACCGTATAACGTATAACGTATAACATACAGCATATAACGTATAACGTATAACGTACAACGTATAACGTATAACGTATAACGTATAACGTATAACGTATAACGTATAACGTATATCGTATAACGTATAACGTATAACGTACAACGTTTAACGTACAACATATAACGTATAACGTTCAACGTACAACGTGTACCGTATAACGTATAACGTATAACGTACAGCATATAACGTATAACGTACAACGTATAACGTATAACGTATAACGTATAACGTATAACGTACAGCGTATAACGTACAGCGTATAACGTACAGCGTATAACGTATAACGTATAACGTATAACGTATAACGTATAACGTATAACGTATAACGTATAACGTATAACGTATAACGTATAACGTATAACGTATAACGTACAGCGTATAACGTATAACGTATAACGTATAACGTATAACGTACAACGTACAACGTATAACGTACAACGTATAACGTACAACGTATAACGTACAACGTACAGCATATAACGTATAACGTACAACGTACAACGTGTAACGTGTAACGTATAACGTATAACGTATAACGTACAGCGTATAACGTACAGCGTATAACGTATAACGTATAACGTATAACGTACAACGGATAACGTACAGCGTATAACGTATAACGTATAACATATAACGTATAACGTATAACGTACAACGTATAACGTACAACGTATAACGTACAACGTATAACGTACAACGTACAACGTGTAACGTATAACGTATAACGTACAACGTATAACGTATAACGTATAACGTATAACGTATAACGTATAACGTATAACGTATAACGTACAACGTATAACGTACAACGTACAACGTACAACGTGTAACGTATAACGTATAACGTATAACGTATAACGTACAACGTATAACGTACAACGTACAACGTATAACGTACAACGTATAACGTACAACGTACAACGTGTAACGTATAACGTATAACGTATAACGTATAACGTATAACGTATATAGTATAACGTATAACGTATAACGTACAACGTATAACGTACAACGTATAACGTACAACGTATAACGTACAACGTACAACGTGTAACGTCTAACGTATAACGTACAGCGTATAACGTACAGCGTATAACGTACAACGTATAACGTATAACGTATAACTTATAACGTATAACGTATAACGTATAACGTATAACGTATAACGTATAACGTATAACGTATAACGTATAACGTATAACGTATAACGTACAGCGTATAACGTATAACGTACAACGTATAACGTACAACGTATAATGTACAACGTATAACGTACGACGTACAACGTGTACCGTATAACGTATAACGTATAACATACAGCATATAACGTATAACGTATAACGTACAACGTATAACGTATAACGTATAACGTATAACGTATAACGTATATCGTATAACGTATAACGTATAACGTATAACGTACAGCGTATAACGTACAGCGTATAACGTACAGCGTATAACGTATAACGTATAACGTATAACGTATATAGTATAACGTATAACGTATAACGTACAACGTATAACGTACAACGTATAACGTACAACGTATAACGTACAACGTACAACGTGTAACGTATAACGTATAACGTACAGAGTATAACGTACAGCGTATAACGTACAACGTATAACGTACAACGTATAACGTATAACATACAGCATATAACGTATAACGTATAACGTACAACGTATAACGTATAACGTATAACGTATAACGTATATAGTATAACGTATAACGTATAACGTATAACGTATAACGTACAGCGTATAACGTATAACGTATAACGTATATAGTATAACGTATAACGTATAACGTATAACGTATAACGTATAACGTATAACGTATAACGTATAACGTATAACGTACAACGTATAACGTACAACGTACAACGTACAACGTGTAACGTATAACGTATAACGTATAACGTATAACGTACAACGTATAACGTACAACGTACAACGTATAACGTACAACGTATAACGTACAACGTACAACGTGTAACGTATAACGTATAACGTATAACGTACAACGTATAACGTACAACGTATAACGTACAACGTATAACGTACAACGTATAACGTACAACGTACAACGTGTAACGTGTAACGTATAACGTATAACGTATAACGTACAGCGTATAACGTACAACGTATAACGTACAACGTACAACGTATAACGTACAACGTATAACGTACAACGTACAACGTGTAACGTATAACGTATAACGTATAACGTACAACGTATAACGTACAACGTATAACGTACAACGTATAACGTACAACGTACAACGTGTAACGTATAACGTATACCGTACAGCGTATAACGTACAGCGTATAACGTACAACGTATAACGTATAACGTATAACGTATAACGTATAACGTATAACGTATAACGTATAACGTATAACGTATAACGTATAACGTATAACGTATAACGTACAGCGTATAACGTATAACGTACAACGTATAACGTACAACGTATAATGTACAACGTATAACGTACGACGTACAACGTGTACCGTATAACGTATAACGTATAACATACAGCATATAACGTATAACGTATAACGTACAACGTATAACGTATAACGTATAACGTATAACGTATAACGTATAACGTATAACGTATATCGTATAACGTATAACGTACAACGTATAACGTACAACGTATAACGTACAACGTACAACGTGTAACGTATAACGTATAACGTATATCGTATAACGTATAACGTATAACGTATAACGTACAGCGTATAACGTACAGCGTATAACGTACAGCGTATAACGTATAACGTATAACGTATAACGTATATAGTATAACGTTTAACGTATAACGTACAACGTATAACGTACAACGTATAACGTACAACGTATAACGTACAACGTACAACGTGTAACGTCTAACGTATAACGTACAGCGTATAACGTACAGCGTATAACGTACAACGTATAACGTATAACGTATAACGTACAACGTACAACGTGTAACGTATAACGTATAACGTACAGAGTATAATGTACAACGTATAACGTACGACGTACAACGTGTACCGTATAACGTATAACGTATAACATACAGCATATAACGTATAACGTATAACGTACAACGTATAACGTACAACGTATAACGTACAACGTATAACGTACAACGTACAACGTGTAACGTCTAACGTATAACGTACAGCGTATAACGTACAGCGTATAACGTACAACGTATAACGTATAACGTATAACGTACAACGTATAACGTACAACGTACAACGTGTAACGTATAACGTATAACGTACAGAGTATAATGTACAACGTATAACGTACGACGTACAACGTGTACCGTATAACGTATAACGTATAACAAACAGCATATAACGTATAACGTATAACGTACAACGTATAACGTATAACGTACAACGTATAACGTATAACGTATAACGTATATCGTATAACGTATAACGTATAACGTATAACGTACAGCGTATAACGTACAGCGTATAACGTACAGCGTATAACGTATAACGTATAACGTATAACGTATATAGTATAACGTATAACGTATAACGTACAACGTATAACGTACAACGTATAACGTACAACGTATAACGTACAACGTACAACGTGTAACGTATAACGTATAACGTACAGAGTATAACGTACAGCGTATAACGTACAACGTATAACGTACAACGTATAACGTATAACATACAGCATATAACGTATAACGTATAACGTACAGCGTATAACGTATAACGTATAACGTATAACGTATATAGTATAACGTATAACGTATAACGTACAACGAATAACGTACAACGTATAACGTAGAACGTATAACGTACAACGTACAACGTGTAACGTCTAACGTATAACGTACAGCGTATAACGTACAGCGTATAACGTACAACGTATAACGTATAACGTATAACTTATAACGTATAACGTATAACGTATAACGTATAACGTATAACGTATAACGTACAGCGTATAACGTATAACGTACAACGTATAACGTACAACGTATACTGTACAACGTATAACGTACGACGTACAACGTGTACCGTATAACGTATAACGTATAACATACAGCATATAACGTATAACGTATAACGTACAACGTATAACGTATAACGTATAACGTATAACGTATAACGTATATCGTATAACGTATAACGTATAACGTATAACGTACAGCGTATAACGTACAGCGTATAACGTACAGCGTATAACGTATAACGTATAACGTATAACGTATATAGTATAACGTATAACGTATAACGTACAACGTATAACGTACAACGTATAACGTACAACGTATAACGTACAACGTACAACGTGTAACGTATAACGTATAACGTACAGAGTATAACGTACAGCGTATAACGTACAACGTATAACGTACAACGTATAACGTATAACATACAGCATATAACGTATAACGTATAACGTACAACGTATAACGTATAACGTATAACGTATAACGTATAACGTATAACGTATAACGTATAACGTATAACGTATAACGTATAACGTATAACGTATATAGTATAACGTTTAACGTATAACGTACAACGTATAACGTACAACGTATAACGTACAACGTATAACGTACAACGTACAACGTGTAACGTCTAACGTATAACGTACAGCGTATAACGTACAGCGTATAACGTACAACGTATAACGTATAACGTATAACGTACAACGTATAACGTACAACGTACAACGTGTAACGTATAACGTATAACGTACAGAGTATAATGTACAACGTATAACGTACGACGTACAACGTGTACCGTATAACGTATAACGTATAACATACAGCATATAACGTATAACGTATAACGTACAACGTATAACGTATAACGTACAACGTATAACGTATAACGTATAACGTATATCGTATAACGTATAACGTATAACGTATAACGTACAGCGTATAACGTACAGCGTATAACGTACAGCGTATAACGTATAACGTATAACGTATAACGTATATAGTATAACGTATAACGTATAACGTACAACGTATAACGTACAACGTATAACGTACAACGTATAACGTACAACGTACAACGTGTAACGTATAACGTATAACGTACAGAGTATAACGTACAGCGTATAACGTACAACGTATAACGTACAACGTATAACGTATAACATACAGCATATAACGTATAACGTATAACGTACAGCGTATAACGTATAACGTATAACGTATAACGTATATAGTATAACGTATAACGTATAACGTACAACGTATAACGTACAACGTATAACGTACAACGTATAACGTACAACGTACAACGTGTAACGTCTAACGTATAACGTACAGCGTATAACGTACAGCGTATAACGTACAACGTATAACGTATAACGTATAACTTATAACGTATAACGTATAACGTATAACGTATAACGTATAACGTATAACGTATAACGTATAACGTACAGCGTATAACGTATAACGTACAACGTATAACGTACAACGTATAATGTACAACGTATAACGTACGACGTACAACGTGTACCGTATAACGTATAACGTATAACATACAGCATATAACGTATAACGTATAACGTACAACGTATAACGTATAACGTATAACGTATAACGTATAACGTATAACGTATAACGTATAACGTATATCGTATAACGTATAACGTATAACGTATAACGTACAGCGTATAACGTACAGCGTATAACGTACAGCGTATAACGTATAACGTATAACGTATAACGTATATAGTATAACGTATAACGTATAACGTACAACGTATAACGTACAACGTATAACGTACAACGTATAACGTACAACGTACAACGTGTAACGTATAACGTATAACGTATATAGTATAACGTATAACGTATAACGTACAACGTATAACGTACAACGTATAACGTACAACGTATAACGTACAACGTACAACGTGTAACGTATAACGTATAACGTACAGAGTATAACGTACAGCATATAACGTACAACGTATAACGTACAACGTATAACGTATAACATACAGCATATAACGTATAACGTATAACGTACAACGTATAACGTATAACGTATAACGTATAACGTATATCGTCTAACGTATAACGTACAGCGTATAACGTACAGCGTATAACGTACAACGTGTAACGTATAACGTATAACGTACAACGTTTAACGTACAACGTATAACGTATAACGTTCAACGTACAACGTGTACCGTATAACGTATAACGTATAACGTACAGCATATAACGTATAACGTATAACGTACAACGTATAACGTATAACGTATAACTTATAACGTATAACGTACAACGTATAACGTACAACGTATAACGTACAACGTATAACGTACAACGTACAACGCGTAACGTATAACGTATAACGTACAGCGTATAACGTACAGCGTATAACGTACAACGTATAACGTACAACGTATAACGTATAACGTACAGCGTATAACGTACAGCGTATAACGTACAACGTACAACGTGTAACGTATAATGTATAACGTATAACGTACAGCGTATAACGTATAGCGTATAACGTACAGCGTATAACGTATAACGTATAACGTACAGCATATAACGTACAGCGTATAACGTATAACGTATAACGTATAACGTATAACGTATAACGTATAACGTATAACGTATAACGTATAACGTATAACGTATAACGTATAACGTATAACGTATAACGTATAACGTATAACGTATAACGTATAACGTATAACGTATAACGTATAACGTACAGCGTATAACGTATAACGTACAACGTATAACGTACAACGTATAACGTACAACGTATAACGTACAACGTATAACGTACAGCGTATAACGTACAGCGTATAACGTATAATGTATAACGTATAATGTATAACGTATAACGTATAACGTAAAACGTATAACGTATAACGTATAACGTATAACGTATAACGTATATCGTATAACGTGTAACGTATAACGTATAACGTACAACGTTTAACGTACAACGTATAACGTATAACGTTCAACGTACAACGTGTACCGTATAACGTATAACGTATAACGTACAGCATATAACGTATAACGTATAACGTACAACGTATAACGTATAACGTATAACGTATAACGTATAACGTATAACGTATAACGTATAACGTATAACGTATAACGTATAACGTATAACGTACAGCGTATAACGTACAGCGTATAACGTACAGCGTATAACGTACAGCGTATAACGTATAACGTATAACGTATAACGTATAACGTACAACGTATAACGTACAACGTATAACGTACAACGTATAACGTACAACCTACAACGCGTAACGTATAACGTATAACGTACAGCGTATAACGTACAGCGTATAACGTACAACGTATAACGTACAACGTATAACGTACAACGTACAACGTACAACGTGTAACGTATAACGTATAACGTATAACGTACAGCGTATAACGTACAGCGTATAACGTACAGCGTATAACGTATAACGTACAACGTATAACGTAAAACGTATAACGTACAGCGTATAACGTACAGCGTATAACGTACAACGTACAACGTGTAACGTATAACGTATAACGTATAACGTACAGCGTATAACGTACAGCGTACAACGTGTAACGTATAACGTATAACGTATAACGTATAACGTACAGCGTGTACCGTATAACGTATAACGTATAACGTACAGCATATAACGTATAACGTACAACGTATAACGTATAACGTATAACGTATAACGTATAACGTATAACGTACAGCGTATAACGTACAGCGTATAACGTACAGCGTATAACGTATAACGTATAACGTATAACGTATAACGTATAACGTATAACGTATAACGTATAACGTATAACGTATAACGTATAACGTATAACGTATAACGTATAACGTATAACGTATAACGTATAACGTATAACGTACAGCGTATAACGTATAACGTATAACGTATAACGTATAACGTACAACGTATAACGTACAACGTATAACGTACAACGTATAACGTACAACGTACAACGTGTAACGTATAACGTATAACGTACAGCGTATAACGTACAGCGTATAACGTACAGCGTATAACGTACAACGTACAACGTGTAACGTATAACGTATAACGTATAACGTATAACGTATAACGTACAACGTATAACGTACAACGTACAACGTGTAACGTATAACGTATAACGTATAACGTACAGCGTATAACGTACAGCGTATAACGTACAGCGTATAACGTATAACGTACAACGTATAACGTACAACGTATAACGTACAGCGTATAACGTACAGCGTATAACGTACAACGTACAACGTGTAACGTATAATGTATAACGTATAACGTACAGCGTATAACGTACAGCGTATAACGTACAGCGTATAACGTATAACGTATAACGTACAGCATATAACGTACAGCGTATAACGTATAACGTATAACGTATAACGTATAACGTATAACGTATAACGTATAACGTATAACGTATAACGTATAACGTATAACGTATAACGTATAACGTACAGCGTATAACGTATAACGTACAACGTATAACGTACAACGTATAACGTACAACGTATAACGTACAACGTATAACGTACAGCGTATAACGTACAGCGTATAACGTATAATGTATAACGTATAATGTATAACGTATAACGTATAACGTAAAACGTATAACGTATAACGTATAACGTATAACGTATATCGTATAACGTGTAACGTATAACGTATAACGTACAACGTTTAACGTACAACGTGTAACGTATAACGTTCAACGTACAACGTGTACCGTATAACGTATAACGTATAACGTACAGCATATAACGTATAACGTATAACGTACAACGTATAACGTACAACGTACAACGCGTAACGTAAAACGTATAACGTACAGCGTATAACGTACAGCGTATAACGTACAACGTACAACGTGTAACGTATAACGTATAACGTATAACGTACAGCGTATAACGTACAGCGTACAACGTATAACGTATAACGTATAACGTATAACGTACAGCGTGTACCGTATAACGTATAACGTATAACGTACAGCATATAACGTATAACGTACAACGTATAACGTATAACGTATAACGTATAACGTATAACGTATAACGTATAACGTATAACGTACAGCGTATAACGTACAGCGTATAACGTACAGCGTATAACGTACAGCGTATAACGTATAACGTATAACGTATAACGTATAACGTATAACGTACAACGTATAACGTACAACGTATAACGTACAACGTATAACGTACAACGTACAACGCGTAACGTATAACGTATAACGTACAGCGTATAACGTACAGCGTATAACGTACAACGTATAACGTACAACGTATAACGTACAACGTACAACGTACAACGTGTAACGTATAACGTATAACGTATAACGTACAGCGTATAACGTACAGCGTATAACGTACAGCGTATAACGTATAACGTACAACGTATAACGTAAAACGTATAACGTACAGCGTATAACGTACAGCGTATAACGTACAACGTACAACGTGTAACGTATAACGTATAACGTATAACGTACAGCGTATAACGTACAGCGTACAACGTATAACGTATAACGTATAACGTATAACGTACAGCGTGTACCGTATAACGTATAACGTATAACGTACAGCATATAACGTATAACGTACAACGTATAACGTATAACGTATAACGTATAACGTATAACGTATAACGTATAACGTATAACGTACAACGTATAACGTACAACGTATAACGTACAACGTATAACGTATATCGTATAACGTATAACGTATAACGTACAACGTATAACGTATAACGTATAACGTATATAGTATAACGTATAACGTATAACGTACAACGTATAACGTACAACGTATAACGTACAACGTATAACGTACAACGTACAACGTGTAACGTATAACGTATAACGTACAGAGTATAACGTACAGCGTATAACGTACAACGTATAACGTACAACGTATAACGTATAACATACAGCATATAACGTATAACGTATAACGTACAACGTATAACGTATAACGTATAACGTATAACGTATAACGTATATCGTATAACGTATAACGTATAACGTATAACGTACAGCGTATAACGTACAGCGTATAACGTACAACGTATAACGTACAACGTATAACGAACAACGTACAACGTGTAACGTCTAACGTATAACGTACAGCGTACAACGTACAGCGTATAACGTACAACGTGTAACGTATAACGTATAACGTACAACGTTTAACGTACAACGTATAACGTATAACGTTCAACGTACAACGTGTACCGTATAACGTATAACGTATAACGTATAACGTATAACGTATAACGTACAACGTTTAACGTACAACGTATAACGTATAACGTTCAACGTACAACGTGTACCGTATAACGTATAACGTATAACGTACAGCATATAACGTATAACGTATAACGTACAACGTATAACGTATAACGTATAACTTATAACGTATAACGTACAACGTATAACGTACAACGTATAACGTACAACGTATAACGTACAACGTACAACGCGTAACGTATAACGTATAACGTACAGCGTATAACGTACAGCGTATAACGTACAACGTATAACGTACAACGTATAACGTACAACGTACAACGTACAACGTGTAACGTATAACGTATAACGTATAACGTACAGCGTATAACGTACAGCGTATAACGTACAGCGTATAACGTATAACGTACAACGTATAACGTACAACGTATAACGTACAGCGTATAACGTTCAGCGTATAACGTACAACGTACAACGTGTAACGTATAATGTATAACGTATAACGTACAGCGTATAACGTATAGCGTATAACGTACAGCGTATAACGTATAACGTATAACGTACAGCATATAACGTACAGCGTATAACGTATAACGTATAACGTATAACGTATAACGTATAACGTATAACGTATAACGTATAACGTATAACGTATAACGTATAACGTATAACGTATAACGTATAACGTATAACGTATAACGTATAACGTATAACGTATAACGTATAACGTATAACGTACAGCGTATAACGTATAACGTACAACGTATAACGTACAACGTATAACGTACAACGTATAACGTACAACGTATAACGTACAGCGTATAACGTACAGCGTATAACGTATAATGTATAACGTATAATGTATAACGTATAACGTATAACGTAAAACGTATAACGTATAACGTATAACGTATAACGTATATCGTATAACGTGTAACGTATAACGTATAACGTACAACGTTTAACGTACAACGTATAACGTATAACGTTCAACGTACAACGTGTACCGTATAACGTATAACGTATAACGTACAGCATATAACATATAACGTATAACGTACAACGTATAACGTATAACGTATAACGTATAACGTATAACGTATAACGTATAACGTATAACGTATAACGTATAACGTATAACGTATAACGTATAACGTACAGCGTATAACGTACAGCGTATAACGTACAGCGTATAACGTACAGCGTATAACGTATAACGTATAACGTATAACGTATAACGTACAACGTATAACGTACAACGTATAACGTACAACGTATAACGTACAACCTACAACGCGTAACGTATAACGTATAACGTACAGCGTATAACGTACAGCGTATAACGTACAACGTATAACGTACAACGTATAACGTACAACGTACAACGTACAACGTGTAACGTATAACGTATAACGTATAACGTACAGCGTATAACGTACAGCGTATAACGTACAGCGTATAACGTATAACGTACAACGTATAACGTAAAACGTATAACGTACAGCGTATAACGTACAGCGTATAACGTACAACGTACAACGTGTAACGTATAACGTATAACGTATAACGTACAGCGTATAACGTACAGCGTACAACGTATAACGTATAACGTATAACGTATAACGTATAACGTACAGCGTGTACCGTATAACGTATAACGTATAACGTACAGCATATAACGTATAACGTACAACGTATAACGTATAACGTATAACGTATAACGTATAACGTATAACGTACAGCGTATAACGTACAGCGTATAACGTACAGCGTATAACGTATAACGTATAACGTATAACGTATAACGTATAACGTATAACGTATAACGTATAACGTATAACGTATAACGTATAACGTATAACGTATAACGTATAACGTATAACGTACAGCGTATAACGTATAACGTATAACGTATAACGTATAACGTACAACGTATAACGTACAACGTATAACGTACAACGTATAACGTACAACGTACAACGCGTAACGTATAACGTATAACGTACAGCGTATAACGTACAGCGTATAACGTACAGCGTATAACGTATAACGTACAACGTATAACGTACAACGTATAACGTACAGCGTATAACGTACAGCGTATAACGTACAACGTGCAACGTGTAACGTATAATGTATAACGTATAACGTACAGCGTATAACGTACAGCGTATAACGTACAGCGTATAACGTATAACGTATAACGTACAGCATATAACGTACAGCGTATAACGTATAACGTATAACGTATAACGTATAACGTATAACGTATAACGTATAACGTATAACGTATAACGTATAACGTATAACGTATAACGTATAACGTACAGCGTATAACGTATAACGTACAACGTATAACGTACAACGTATAACGTACAACGTATAACGTACAACGTATAACGTACAGCGTATAACGTACAGCGTATAACGTATAATGTATAACGTATAATGTATAACGTATAACGTATAACGTAAAACGTATAACGTATAACGTATAACGTATAACGTATATCGTATAACGTGTAACGTATAACGTATAACGTACAACGTTTAACGTACAACGTGTAACGTATAACGTTCAACGTACAACGTGTACCGTATAACGTATAACGTATAACGTACAGCATATAACGTATAACGTATAACGTACAACGTATAACGTATAACGTATAACGTATAACGTATAACGTATAACGTATAACGTATAACGTATAACGTATAACGTATAACGTATAACGTATAACGTATAACGTACAGCGTATAACGTACAGCGTATAACGTACAGCGTATAACGTACAGCGTATAACGTATAACGTATAACGTATAACGTATAACGTATAACGTACAACGTATAACGTACAACGTATAACGTACAACGTATAACGTACAACGTATAACGTACAACGTACAACGGGTAACGTATAACGTATAACGTACAGCGTATAACGTACAGCGTATAACGTACAACGTATAACGTACAACGTATAACGTACAACGTACAACGTACAACGTGTAACGTATAACGTATAACGTATAACGTACAGCGTATAACGTACAGCGTATAACGTACAGCGTATAACGTATAACGTACAACGTATAACGTAAAACGTATAACGTACAGCGTATAACGTACAGCGTATAACGTACAACGTACAACGTGTAACGTATAACGTATAACGTATAACGTACAGCGTATAACGTACAGCGTACAACGTATAACGTATAACGTATAACGTATAACGTACAGCGTGTACCGTATAACGTATAACGTATAACGTACAGCATATAACGTATAACGTACAACGTATAACGTATAACGTATAACGTATAACGTATAACGTATAACGTACAGCGTATAACGTACAGCGTATAACGTACAGCGTATAACGTATAACGTATAACGTATAACGTATAACGTATAACGTATAACGTATAACGTATAACGTATAACGTATAACGTATAACGTATAACGTATAACGTATAACGTATAACGTATAACGTACAGCGTATAACGTATAACGTATAACGTATAACGTATAACGTACAACGTATAACGTACAACGTATAACGTACAACGTATAACGTACAACGTACAACGCGTAACGTATAACGTATAACGTACAGCGTATAACGTACAGCGTATAACGTACAACGTATAACGTACAACGTATAACGTACAACGTACAACGTACAACGTGTAACGTATAACGTATAACGTATAACGTACAGCGTATAACGTACAGCGTATAACGTACAGCGTATAACGTATAACGTACAACGTATAACGTAAAACGTATAACGTACAGCGTATAACGTACAGCGTATAACGTACAACGTACAACGTGTAACGTATAACGTATAACGTATAACGTACAGCGTATAACGTACAGCGTACAACGTATAACGTATAACGTATAACGTATAACGTATAACGTATAACGTACAGCGTATAAAGTATAACGTACAACGTATAACGTACAACGTATGACGTACAACGTATAACGTTCAACGTATAACGTATAACGTATAACGTATAACGTATAACGTATATCGCATAACGTGTAACGTATAACGTATAACGTACAACGTTTAACGTACAACATATAACGTATAACGTTCAACGTACAACGTGTACCGTATAACGTATAACGTATAACGTACAGCATATAACGTATAACGTACAACGTATAACGTATAACGTATAACGTATAACGTATAACGTATAACGTACAGCGTATAACGTACAGCGTATAACGTACAGCGTATAACGTATAACGTATAACGTATAACGTATAACGTATAACGTATAACGTATAACGTATAACGTATAACGTATAACGTATAACGTATAACGTATAACGTATAACGTATAACGTACAGCGTATAACGTATAACGTATAACGTATAAAGTACAGCGTATAACGTACAACGTATAACGTACAGCATATAACGTACAGCGTATAACGTGTAACGTATAACGTATAACGTATAACGTATAACGTACAGCGTATAACGTACAACGTTTAACGTACAACGTATAACGTATAACGTTCAACGTACAACGTGTACCGTATAACGTATAACGTATAACGTACAGCATATAACGTATAACGTATAACGTACAACGTATAACGTATAACGTATAACGTATAACGTATAACGTATAACGTATAACGTATAACGTATAACGTATAACGTATAACGTATAACGTATAACGTACAGCGTATAACGTACAGCGTATAACGTACAGCGTATAACGTACAGCGTATAACGTATAACGTATAACGTATAACGTATAACGTACAACGTATAACGTACAACGTATAACGTACAACGTATAACGTACAACCTACAACGCGTAACGTATAACGTATAACGTACAGCGTATAACGTACAGCGTATAACGTACAACGTATAACGTACAACGTATAACGTACAACGTACAACGTACAACGTGTAACGTATAACGTATAACGTATAACGTACAGCGTATAACGTACAGCGTATAACGTACAGCGTATAACGTATAACGTACAACGTATAACGTAAAACGTATAACGTACAGCGTATAACGTACAGCGTATAACGTACAACGTACAACGTGTAACGTATAACGTATAACGTATAACGTACAGCGTATAACGTACAGCGTACAACGTATAATGTATAACGTATAACGTATAACGTATAACGTACAGCGTGTACCGTATAACGTATAACGTATAACGTACAGCATATAACGTATAACGTACAACGTATAACGTATAACGTATAACGTATAACGTATAACGTATAACGTACAGCGTATAACGTACAGCGTATAACGTACAGCGTATAACGTATAACGTATAACGTATAACGTATAACGTATAACGTATAACGTATAACGTATAACGTATAACGTATAACGTATAACGTATAACGTATAACGTATAACGTATAACGTATAACGTATAACGTATAACGTACAGCGTATAACGTATAACGTATAACGTATAACGTATAACGTACAACGTATAACGTACAACGTATAACGTACAACGTATAACGTACAACGTACAACGTGTAACGTATAACGTATAACGTACAGCGTATAACGTACAGCGTATAACGTACAGCGTATAACGTACAACGTACAACGTGTAACGTATAACGTATAACGTATAACGTATAACGTATAACGTACAACGTATAACGTACAACGTACAACGTGTAACGTATAACGTATAACGTATAACGTACAGCGTATAACGTACAGCGTATAACGTACAGCGTATAACGTATAACGTACAACGTATAACGTACAACGTATAACGTACAGCGTATAACGTACAGCGTATAACGTACAACGTGCAACGTGTAACGTATAATGTATAACGTATAACGTACAGCGTATAACGTACAGCGTATAACGTACAGCGTATAACGTATAACGTATAACGTACAGCATATAACGTACAGCGTATAACGTATAACGTATAACGTATAACGTATAACGTATAACGTATAACGTATAACGTATAACGTATAACGTATAACGTATAACGTATAACGTATAACGTACAGCGTATAACGTATAACGTACAACGTATAACGTACAACGTATAACGTACAACGTATAACGTACAACGTATAACGTACAGCGTATAACGTACAGCGTATAACGTATAATGTATAACGTATAATGTATAACGTATAACGTATAACGTAAAACGTATAACGTATAACGTATAACGTATAACGTATATCGTATAACGTGTAACGTATAACGTATAACGTACAACGTTTAACGTACAACGTGTAACGTATAACGTTCAACGTACAACGTGTACCGTATAACGTATAACGTATAACGTACAGCATATAACGTATAACGTATAACGTACAACGTATAACGTATAACGTATAACGTATAACGTATAACGTATAACGTATAACGTATAACGTATAACGTATAACGTATAACGTATAACGTACAGCGTATAACGTACAGCGTATAACGTACAGCGTATAACGTACAGCGTATAACGTATAACGTATAACGTATAACGTATAACGTATAACGTACAACGTATAACGTACAACGTATAACGTACAACGTATAACGTACAACGTATAACGTACAACGTACAACGGGTAACGTATAACGTATAACGTACAGCGTATAACGTACAGCGTATAACGTACAACGTATAACGTACAACGTATAACGTACAACGTACAACGTACAACGTGTAACGTATAACGTATAACGTATAACGTACAGCGTATAACGTACAGCGTATAACGTACAGCGTATAACGTATAACGTACAACGTATAACGTAAAACGTATAACGTACAGCGTATAACGTACAGCGTATAACGTACAACGTACAACGTGTAACGTATAACGTATAACGTATAACGTACAGCGTATAACGTACAGCGTACAACGTATAACGTATAACGTATAACGTATAACGTACAGCGTGTACCGTATAACGTATAACGTATAACGTACAGCATATAACGTATAACGTACAACGTATAACGTATAACGTATAACGTATAACGTATAACGTATAACGTACAGCGTATAACGTACAGCGTATAACGTACAGCGTATAACGTATAACGTATAACGTATAACGTATAACGTATAACGTATAACGTATAACGTATAACGTATAACGTATAACGTATAACGTATAACGTATAACGTACAGCGTATAACGTATAACGTATAACGTATAACGTATAACGTACAACGTATAACGTACAACGTATAACGTACAACGTATAACGTACAACGTACAACGCGTAACGTATAACGTATAACGTACAGCGTATAACGTACAGCGTATAACGTACAACGTATAACGTACAACGTATAACGTACAACGTACAACGTACAACGTGTAACGTATAACGTATAACGTATAACGTACAGCGTATAACGTACAGCGTATAACGTACAGCGTATAACGTATAACGTACAACGTATAACGTATAACGTATAACGTACAGCGTATAACGTACAACGTATAACGTACAACGTACAACGTGTAACGTATAACGTATAACGTATAACGTACAGCGTATAACGTACAGCGTACAACGTATAACGTATAACGTATAACGTATAACGTATAACGTACAGCGTATAAAGTATAACGTACAACGTATAACGTACAACGTATGACGTACAACGTATAACGTTCAACGTATAACGTATAACGTATAACGTATAACGTATAACGTATATCGCATAACGTGTAACGTATAACGTATAACGTACAACGTTTAACGTACAACATATAACGTATAACGTTCAACGTACAACGTGTACCGTATAACGTATAACGTATAACGTACAGCATATAACGTATAACGTACAACGTATAACGTATAACGTATAACGTATAACGTATAACGTATAACGTACAGCGTATAACGTACAGCGTATAACGTACAGCGTATAACGTATAACGTATAACGTATAACGTATAACGTATAACGTATAACGTATAACGTATAACGTATAACGTATAACGTATAACGTATAACGTATAACGTATAACGTATAACGTATAACGTACAGCGTATAACGTATAACGTATAACGTATAAAGTACAGCGTATAACGTACAACGTATAACGTACAGCATATAACGTACAGCGTATAACGTGTAACGTATAACGTATAACGTATAACGTATAACGTACAGCGTATAACGTACAGCGTATAACGTACAGCGTATAACGTACAGCGTATAACGTATAACGTATAACGTATAACGTATAACGTATAACGTATAACGTATAACGTATAACGTATAACGTATAACGTATAACGTATAACGTATAACGTATAACGTATAACGTATAACGTATAACGTATAACGTATAACGTATAACGTATAACGTATAACGTATAACGTATAACGTATAACGTATAACGTATAACGTATAACGTATAACGTATAACGTATAACGTATAACGTATAACGTATAACGTATAACGTATAACGTATAACGTATAACGTACAACGTATAACATACAACGTATAACGTACAACGTGTAACGAATAACGTATAACGTATAACGTACAGCATATAACGTACAGCGTATAACGTATAACGTATAACGTATAACATGTAACGTACAGCGTATAACGTATAACGTACAACGTATAACGTACAACGTATAACGTACAACGTACAACGTGTAACGTGTAACGTATAACGTATAACATATAACGTACAGCGTATAACGTACAGCGTATAACGTATAACGTGTAACGAATAACGTATAACGTATAACGTACAGCATATAACGTACAGCGTATAACGTATAACGTATAACGTATAACGTGTAACGTACAGCGCATAACGTACAACGTATAACGTACAACGTATAACGTACAACGTACAACGTGTAACGTGTAACGTATAACGTATAACGTATAACGTACAGCGTATAACGTACAGCGTATAACGTATAACGTATAACGTATAACATACAACGGATAACGTACAGCGTATAACGTATAACGTATAACATATAACGTATAATGTATAACGTACAACGTATAACGTACAACGTATAACGTACAACGTACAACGTGTAACGTATAACGTATAACGTACAACGTATAACGTATAACGTATAACGTATAACGTACAGCGTATAACGTACAGCGTATAACGTATAACGTATAACGTATAACGTACAACGGATAACGTACAGCGTATAACGTATAACGTATAACGTATAACGTATAACGTATAACGTACAACGTACAACGTATAACGTGCAACGTACAAACGTATAACGTACAACGTATAACGTACAACGTACAACGTATAACGTACAACGTATAACGTACAACGTACAACGTGTAACGTATAACGTATAACGTATAACGTACAACGTATAACGTACAACGTATAACGTACAACGTATAACGTACAACGTACAACGTGTAACGTGTAACGTATAACGTATAACGTATAACGTACAGCGTATAACGTACAGCGTATAACGTATAACGTATAACGTACAACGGATAACGTACAGCGTATAACGTATAACGTATAACATATAACGTATAACGTATAACGTACAACGTATAACGTACAACGTATAACGTATAACGTACAACGTATAATGTACAACGTATAACGTACGACGTACAACGTGTAACGTATAATGTATAACGTATAACGTATAACGTACAACGTACAACGTATAACGTGCAACGTACAAACGTATAACGTACAACGTATAACGTACAACGTACAACGTATAACGTACAACGTATAACGTACAACGTACAACGTGTAACGTATAACGTATAACGTATAACGTACAACGTATAACGTACAACGTATAACGTACAACGTTTAACGTACAACGTATAACGTATAACGTTCAACGTACAACGTGTACCGTATAACGTACAGCATATAACGTATAACGTATAACGTACAACGTATAACGTATAACGTATAACGTATAACGTATAACGTATAACGTATAACGTATAACGTATAACGTATAACGTATAACGTATAACGTATAACGTATAACGTATAACGTATAACGTACAGCGTATAACGTACAGCGTATAACGTACAGCGTATAACGTACAGCGTATAACGTATAACGTATAACGTATAACGTATAACGTACAACGTATAACGTACAACGTATAACGTACAACGTATAACGTACAACCTACAACGCGTAACGTATAACGTATAACGTACAGCGTATAACGTACAGCGTATAACGTACAACGTATAACGTACAACGTATAACGTACAACGTACAACGTACAACGTGTAACGTATAACGTATAACGTATAACGTACAGCGTATAACGTACAGCGTATAACGTACAGCGTATAACGTATAACGTACAACGTATAACGTAAAACGTATAACGTACAGCGTATAACGTACAGCGTATAACGTATAACGTATAACGTACAACGTATAACGTACAACGTATAACGTACAACGTATAACGTACAACGTACAACGTGTAACGTGTAACGTGTAACGTATAACGTATAACGTATAACGTACAGCGTATAACGTACAGCGTATAACGTATAACGTATAACGTATAACGTACAACGGATAACGTACAGCGTATAACGTATAACGTATAACATATAACGTATAACGTATAACGTACAACGTATAACGTACAACGTATAACGTATAACGTATAACGTACAACGTACAACGTATAACGTGCAACGTACAAACGTATAACGTACAACGTATAACGTACAACGTACAACGTATAACATACAACGTATAACGTACAACGTACAACGTGTAACGTATAACGTATAACGTATAACGTACAACGTATAACGTACAACGTATAACGTACAACGTATAACGTACAACGTACAACGTGTAACGTGTAACGTATAACGTATAACGTATAACGTACAGCGTATAACGTACAGCGTATAACGTATAACGTATAACGTATAACGTACAACGGATAACGTACAGCGTATAACGTATAACGTATAACATATAACGTATAACGTATAACGTACAACGTATAACGTACAACGTATAACGTATAACGTACAACGTATAATGTACAACGTATAACGTACGACGTACAACGTGTAACGTATAATGTATAACGTATAACGTATAACGTACAACGTACAACGTATAACGTGCAACGTACAAACGTATAACGTACAACGTATAACGTACAACGTACAACGTATAACGTACAACGTATAACGTACAACGTACAACGTGTAACGTATAACGTATAACGTATAACGTACAACGTATAACGTACAACGTATAACGTACAACGTATAACGTACAACGTATAACGTACAACGTACAACGTGTAACGTGTAACGTATAACGTATAACGTATAACGTACAGCGTATAACGTACAGCGTATAACGTATAACGTATAACGTATAACGTATAACGTATAACGTATAACGTATAACGTATAACGTACAGCGTATAACGTATAACGTACAACGTATAACGTACAACGTATAACGTACAACGTATAACGTACAACGTATAACGTACAGCGTATAACGTACAGCGTATAACGTACAGCGTATAACGTATAATGTATAACGTATAATGTATAACGTATAACGTATAACGTAAAACGTATAACGTATAACGTATAACGTATAACGTATATCGTATAACGTGTAACGTATAACGTATAACGTACAACGTTTAACGTACAACGTATAACGTATAACGTTCAACGTACAACGTGTACCGTATAACGTACAGCATATAACGTATAACGTATAACGTACAACGTATAACGTATAACGTATAACGTATAACGTATAACGTATAACGTATAACGTATAACGTATAACGTATAACGTATAACGTATAACGTATAACGTATAACGTACAGCGTATAACGTACAGCGTATAACGTACAGCGTATAACGTACAGCGTATAACGTATAACGTATAACGTATAACGTATAACGTACAACGTATAACGTACAACGTATAACGTACAACGTATAACGTACAACCTACAACGCGTAACGTATAACGTATAACGTACAGCGTATAACGTACAGCGTATAACGTACAACGTATAACGTACAACGTATAACGTACACCGTACAACGTACAACGTGTAACGTATAACGTATAACGTATAACGTACAGCGTATAACGTACAGCGTATAACGTACAGCGTATAACGTATAACGTACAACGTATAACGTAAAACGTATAACGTACAGCGTATAACGTACAGCGTATAACGTACAACGTACAACGTGTAACGTATAACGTATAACGTATAACGTACAGCGTATAACGTACAGCGTACAACGTATAACGTATAACGTATAACGTATAACGTATAACGTACAGCGTGTACCGTATAACGTATAACGTATAACGTACAGCATATAACGTATAACGTACAACGTATAACGTATAACGTATAACGTATAACGTATAACGTATAACGTACAGCGTATAACGTACAGCGTATAACGTACAGCGTATAACGTATAACGTATAACGTATAACGTATAACGTATAACGTATAACGTATAACGTATAACGTATAACGTATAACGTATAACGTATAACGTATAACGTATAACGTATAACGTATAACGTACAGCGTATAACGTATAACGTATAACGTATAACGTATAACGTACAACGTATAACGTACAACGTATAACGTACAACGTATAACGTACAACGTACAACGCGTAACGTATAACGTATAACGTACAGCGTATAACGTACAGCGTATAACGTACAACGTATAACGTACAACGTATAACGTACACGTACAACGTACAACGTGTAACGTATAACGTATAACGTATAACGTACAGCGTATAACGTACAGCGTATAACGTACAGCGTATAACGTATAACGTACAACGTATAACGTACAACGTATAACGTACAGCGTATGACGTACAGCGTATAACGTACAACGTACAACGTGTAACGTATAATGTATAACGTATAACGTACAGCGTATAACGTACAGCGTATAACGTACAGCGTATAACGTATAACGTATAACGTACAGCATATAACGTACAGCGTATAACGTATAACGTATAACGTATAACGTATAACGTATAACGTATAACGTATAACGTACAACGTATAACGTATAACGTATAACGTATAACGTATAACGTATAACGTATAACGTATAACGTACAGCGTATAACGTATAACGTACAACGTATAACGTACAACGTATAACGTACAACGTATAACGTACAACGTATAACGTACAGCGTATAACGTACAGCGTATAACGTATAATGTATAACGTATAATGTATAACGTATAACGTATAACGTAAAACGTATAACGTATAACGTATAACGTATAACGTATATCGTATAACGTGTAACGTATAACGTATAACGTACAACGTTTAACGTACAACGTGTAACGTATAACGTTCAACGTACAACGTGTACCGTATAACGTATAACGTATAACGTACAGCATATAACGTATAACGTATAACGTACAACGTATAACGTATAACGTATAACGTATAACGTATAACGTATAACGTATAACGTATAACGTATAACGTATAACGTATAACGTATAACGTATAACGTATAACGTATAACGTACAGCGTATAACGTACAGCGTATAACGTACAGCGTATAACGTACAGCGTATAACGTATAACGTATAACGTATAACGTATAACGTATAACGTACAACGTATAACGTACAACGTATAACGTACAACGTATAACGTACAACGTACAACGCGTAACGTATAACGTATAACGTACAGCGTATAACGTACAGCGTATAACGTACAACGTATAACGTACAACGTATAACGTACAACGTACAACGTACAACGTGTAACGTATAACGTATAACGTATAACGTACAGCGTATAACGTACAGCGTATAACGTACAGCGTATAACGTATAACGTACAACGTATAACGTAAAACGTATAACGTACAGCGTATAACGTACAGCGTATAACGTACAACGTACAACGTGTAACGTATAACGTATAACGTATAACGTACAGCGTATAACGTACAGCGTACAACGTATAACGTATAACGTATAACGTATAACGTATAACGTACAGCGTGTACCGTATAACGTATAACGTATAACGTACAGCATATAACGTATAACGTACAACGTATAACGTATAACGTATAACGTATAACGTATAACGTATAACGTACAGCGTATAACGTACAGCGTATAACGTACAGCGTATAACGTATAACGTATAACGTATAACGTATAACGTATAACGTATAACGTATAACGTATAACGTATAACGTATAACGTATAACGTATAACGTATAACGTACAGCGTATAACGTATAACGTATAACGTATAACGTATAACGTACAACGTATAACGTACAACGTACAACGTACAACGTGTAACGTATAACGTATAACGTACAGCGTATAACGTATAACGTATAACGTATAACGTATAACGTACAACGTATAACGTACAACGTATAACGTACAACGTATAACGTACAACGTACAACGCGTAACGTATAACGTATAACGTACAGCGTATAACGTACAGCGTATAACGTACAACGTATAACGTACAACGTATAACGTACAACGTACAACGTACAACGTGTAACGTATAACGTATAACGTATAACGTACAGCGTATAACGTACAGCGTATAACGTACAGCGTATAACGTATAACGTACAACGTATAACGTAAAACGTATAACGTACAGCGTATAACGTACAGCGTATAACGTACAACGTACAACGTGTAACGTATAACGTATAACGTATAACGTACAGCGTATAACGTACAGCGTACAACGTATAACGTATAACGTATAACGTATAACGTATAACGTACAGCGTATAAAGTATAACGTACAACGTATAACGTACAACGTATGACGTACAACGTATAACGTTCAACGTATAACGTATAACGTATAACGTATAACGTATAACGTATATCGCATAACGTGTAACGTATAACGTATAACGTACAACGTTTAACGTACAACATATAACGTATAACGTTCAACGTACAACGTGTACCGTATAACGTATAACGTATAACGTACAGCATATAACGTATAACGTACAACGTATAACGTATAACGTATAACGTATAACGTATAACGTATAACGTACAGCGTATAACGTACAGCGTATAACGTACAGCGTATAACGTATAACGTATAACGTATAACGTACAACGTACAACGTGTAACGTGTAACGTATAACGTATAACGTATAACGTACAGCGTATAACGTACAGCGTATAACGTATAACGTATAACGTATAACGTATAACGTATAACGTATAACGTATAACGTATAACGTACAGCGTATAACGTATAACGTACAACGTATAACGTACAACGTATAACGTACAACGTATAACGTACAACGTATAACGTACAGCGTATAACGTACAGCGTATAACGTACAGCGTATAACGTATAATGTATAACGTATAATGTATAACGTATAACGTATAACGTAAAACGTATAACGTATAACGTATAACGTATAACGTATATCGTATAACGTGTAACGTATAACGTATAACGTACAACGTTTAACGTACAACGTATAACGTATAACGTTCAACGTACAACGTGTACCGTATAACGTACAGCATATAACGTATAACGTATAACGTACAACGTATAACGTATAACGTATAACGTATAACGTATAACGTATAACGTATAACGTATAACGTATAACGTATAACGTATAACGTATAACGTATAACGTACAGCGTATAACGTACAGCGTATAACGTACAGCGTATAACGTACAGCGTATAACGTATAACGTATAACGTATAACGTATAACGTACAACGTATAACGTACAACGTATAACGTACAACGTATAACGTACAACCTACAACGCGTAACGTATAACGTATAACGTACAGCGTATAACGTACAGCGTATAACGTACAACGTATAACGTACAACGTATAACGTACAACGTACAACGTACAACGTGTAACGTATAACGTATAACGTATAACGTACAGCGTATAACGTACAGCGTATAACGTACAGCGTATAACGTATAACGTACAACGTATAACGTAAAACGTATAACGTACAGCGTATAACGTACAGCGTATAACGTACAACGTACAACGTGTAACGTATAACGTATAACGTATAACGTACAGCGTATAACGTACAGCGTACAACGTATAACGTATAACGTATAACGTATAACGTATAACGTACAGCGTGTACCGTATAACGTATAACGTATAACGTACAGCATATAACGTATAACGTACAACGTATAACGTATAACGTATAACGTATAACGTATAACGTATAACGTACAGCGTATAACGTACAGCGTATAACGTACAGCGTATAACGTATAACGTATAACGTATAACGTATAACGTATAACGTATAACGTATAACGTATAACGTATAACGTATAACGTATAACGTATAACGTATAACGTATAACGTACAGCGTATAACGTATAACGTAGAACGTATAACGTATAACGTACAACGTATAACGTACAACGTATAACGTACAACGTATAACGTACAACGTACAACGCGTAACGTATAACGTATAACGTACAGCGTATAACGTACAGCGTATAACGTACAACGTATAACGTACAACGTATAACGTACACGTACAACGTACAACGTGTAACGTATAACGTATAACGTATAACGTACAGCGTATAACGTACAGCGTATAACGTACAGCGTATAACGTATAACGTACAACGTATAACGTACAACGTATAACGTACAGCGTATGACGTACAGCGTATAACGTACAACGTACAACGTGTAACGTATAATGTATAACGTATAACGTACAGCGTATAACGTACAGCGTATAACGTACAGCGTATAACGTATAACGTATAACGTACAGCATATAACGTACAGCGTATAACGTATAACGTATAACGTATAACGTATAACGTATAACGTATAACGTATAACGTATAACGTATAACGTATAACGTATAACGTATAACGTATAACGTATAACGTATAACGTATAACGTACAGCGTATAACGTATAACGTACAACGTATAACGTACAACGTATAACGTACAACGTATAACGTACAACGTATAACGTACAGCGTATAACGTACAGCGTATAACGTATAATGTATAACGTATAATGTATAACGTATAACGTATAACGTAAAACGTATAACGTATAACGTATAACGTATAACGTATATCGTATAACGTGTAACGTATAACGTATAACGTACAACGTTTAACGTACAACGTGTAACGTATAACGTTCAACGTACAACGTGTACCGTATAACGTATAACGTATAACGTACAGCATATAACGTATAACGTATAACGTACAACGTATAACGTATAACGTATAACGTATAACGTATAACGTATAACGTATAACGTATAACGTATAACGTATAACGTATAACGTATAACGTATAACGTATAACGTATAACGTATAACGTACAGCGTATAACGTACAGCGTATAACGTACAGCGTATAACGTACAGCGTATAACGTATAACGTATAACGTATAACGTATAACGTATAACGTACAACGTATAACGTACAACGTATAACGTACAACGTATAACGTACAACGTACAACGCGTAACGTATAACGTATAACGTACAGCGTATAACGTACAGCGTATAACGTACAACGTATAACGTACAACGTATAACGTACAACGTACAACGTACAACGTGTAACGTATAACGTATAACGTATAACGTACAGCGTATAACGTACAGCGTATAACGTACAGCGTATAACGTATAACGTACAACGTATAACGTAAAACGTATAACGTACAGCGTATAACGTACAGCGTATAACGTACAACGTACAACGTGTAACGTATAACGTATAACGTATAACGTACAGCGTATAACGTACAGCGTACAACGTATAACGTATAACGTATAACGTATAACGTATAACGTACAGCGTGTACCGTATAACGTATAACGTATAACGTACAGCATATAACGTATAACGTACAACGTATAACGTATAACGTATAACGTATAACGTATAACGTATAACGTACAGCGTATAACGTACAGCGTATAACGTACAGCGTATAACGTATAACGTATAACGTATAACGTATAACGTATAACGTATAACGTATAACGTATAACGTATAACGTATAACGTATAACGTATAACGTATAACGTACAGCGTATAACGTATAACGTATAACGTATAACGTATAACGTACAACGTATAACGTACAACGTACAACGTACAACGTGTAACGTATAACGTATAACGTACAGCGTATAACGTATAACGTATAACGTATAACGTATAACGTACAACGTATAACGTACAACGTATAACGTACAACGTATAACGTACAACGTACAACGCGTAACGTATAACGTATAACGTACAGCGTATAACGTACAGCGTATAACGTACAACGTATAACGTACAACGTATAACGTACAACGTACAACGTACAACGTGTAACGTATAACGTATAACGTATAACGTACAGCGTATAACGTACAGCGTATAACGTACAGCGTATAACGTATAACGTACAACGTATAACGTAAAACGTATAACGTACAGCGTATAACGTACAGCGTATAACGTACAACGTACAACGTGTAACGTATAACGTATAACGTATAACGTACAGCGTATAACGTACAGCGTACAACGTATAACGTATAACGTATAACGTATAACGTATAACGTACAGCGTATAAAGTATAACGTACAACGTATAACGTACAACGTATGACGTACAACGTATAACGTTCAACGTATAACGTATAACGTATAACGTATAACGTATAACGTATATCGCATAACGTGTAACGTATAACGTATAACGTACAACGTTTAACGTACAACATATAACGTATAACGTTCAACGTACAACGTGTACCGTATAACGTATAACGTATAACGTACAGCATATAACGTATAACGTACAACGTATAACGTATAACGTATAACGTATAACGTATAACGTATAACGTACAGCGTATAACGTACAGCGTATAACGTACAGCGTATAACGTATAACGTATAACGTATAACGTATAACGTATAACGTATAACGTATAACGTATAACGTACAACGTGTAACGTATAATGTATAACGTATAACGTACAACGTATGACGTACAACGTATAACGTTCAACGTATAACGTATAACGTATAACGTATAACGTATAACGTATATCGCATAACGTGTAACGTATAACGTATAACGTACAACGTTTAACGTACAACATATAACGTATAACGTTCAACGTACAACGTATAACGTACAACCTACAACGCGTAACGTATAACGTATAACGTACAGCGTATAACGTACAGCGTATAACGTACAACGTATAACGTACAACGTATAACGTACAACGTACAACGTACAACGTGTAACGTATAACGTATAACGTATAACGTACAGCGTATAACGTACAGCGTATAACGTACAGCGTATAACGTATAACGTACAACGTATAACGTAAAACGTATAACGTACAGCGTATAACGTACAGCGTATAACGTACAACGTACAACGTGTAACGTATAACGTATAACGTATAACGTACAGCGTATAACGTACAGCGTACAACGTATAACGTATAACGTATAACGTATAACGTATAACGTACAGCGTGTACCGTATAACGTATAACGTATAACGTACAGCATATAACGTATAACGTACAACGTATAACGTATAACGTATAACGTATAACGTATAACGTATAACGTACAGCGTATAACGTACAGCGTATAACGTACAGCGTATAACGTATAACGTATAACGTATAACGTATAACGTATAACGTATAACGTATAACGTATAACGTATAACGTATAACGTATAACGTATAACGTATAACGTATAACGTACAGCGTATAACGTATAACGTATAACGTATAACGTATAACGTACAACGTATAACGTACAACGTATAACGTACAACGTATAACGTACAACGTACAACGCGTAACGTATAACGTATAACGTACAGCGTATAACGTACAGCGTATAACGTACAACGTATAACGTACAACGTATAACGTACACGTACAACGTACAACGTGTAACGTATAACGTATAACGTATAACGTACAGCGTATAACGTACAGCGTATAACGTACAGCGTATAACGTATAACGTACAACGTATAACGTACAACGTATAACGTACAGCGTATGACGTACAGCGTATAACGTACAACGTACAACGTGTAACGTATAATGTATAACGTATAACGTACAGCGTATAACGTACAGCGTATAACGTACAGCGTATAACGTATAACGTATAACGTACAGCATATAACGTACAGCGTATAACGTATAACGTATAACGTATAACGTATAACGTATAACGTATAACGTATAACGTATAACGTATAACGTATAACGTATAACGTATAACGTATAACGTATAACGTATAACGTATAACGTACAGCGAATAACGTATAACGTACAACGTATAACGTACAACGTATAACGTACAACGTATAACGTACAACGTATAACGTACAGCGTATAACGTACAGCGTATAACGTATAATGTATAACGTATAATGTATAACGTATAACGTATAACGTAAAACGTATAACGTATAACGTATAACGTATAACGTATATCGTATAACGTGTAACGTATAACGTATAACGTACAACGTTTAACGTACAACGTGTAACGTATAACGTTCAACGTACAACGTGTACCGTATAACGTATAACGTATAACGTACAGCATATAACGTATAACGTATAACGTACAACGTATAACGTATAACGTATAACGTATAACGTATAACGTATAACGTATAACGTATAACGTATAACGTATAACGTATAACGTATAACGTATAACGTATAACGTATAACGTATAACGTATAACGTATAACGTACAGCGTATAACGTACAGCGTATAACGTACAGCGTATAACGTACAGCGTATAACGTATAACGTATAACGTATAACGTATAACGTATAACGTACAACGTATAACGTACAACGTATAACGTACAACGTATAACGTACAACGTACAACGCGTAACGTATAACGTATAACGTACAGCGTATAACGTACAGCGTATAACGTACAACGTATAACGTACAACGTATAACGTACAACGTACAACGTACAACGTGTAACGTATAACGTATAACGTATAACGTACAGCGTATAACGTACAGCGTATAACGTACAGCGTATAACGTATAACGTACAACGTATAACGTAAAACGTATAACGTACAACGTATAACGTACAGCGTATAACGTACAGCGTACAACGTGTAACGTATAACGTATAACGTATAACGTACAGCGTATAACGTACAGCGTACAACGTATAACGTATAACGTATAACGTATAACGTATAACGTACAGCGTGTAACGTATAACGTATAACGTATAACGTACAGCATATAACGTATAACGTACAACGTATAACGTATAACGTATAACGTATAACGTATAACGTATAACGTACAGCGTATAACGTACAGCGTATAACGTACAGCGTATAACGTATAACGTATAACGTATAACGTATAACGTATAACGTATAACGTATAACGTATAACGTATAACGTATAACGTATAACGTATAACGTATAACGTACAGCGTATAACGTATAACGTATAACGTATAACGTATAACGTACAACGTATAACGTACAACGTACAACGTACAACGTGTAACGTATAACGTATAACGTACAGCGTATAACGTATAACGTATAACGTATAACGTATAACGTACAACGTATAACGTACAACGTATAACGTACAACGTATAACGTACAACGTACAACGCGTAACGTATAACGTATAACGTACAGCGTATAACGTACAGCGTATAACGTACAACGTATAACGTACAACGTATAACGTACAACGTACAACGTACAACGTGTAACGTATAACGTATAACGTATAACGTACAGCGTATAACGTACAGCGTATAACGTACAGCGTATAACGTATAACGTACAACGTATAACGTAAAACGTATAACGTACAGCGTATAACGTACAGCGTATAACGTACAACGTACAACGTGTAACGTATAACGTATAACGTATAACGTACAGCGTATAACGTACAGCGTACAACGTATAACGTATAACGTATAACGTATAACGTATAACGTACAGCGTATAAAGTATAACGTACAACGTATAACGTACAACGTATGACGTACAACGTATAACGTTCAACGTATAACGTATAACGTATAACGTATAACGTATAACGTATATCGCATAACGTGTAACGTATAACGTATAACGTACAACGTTTAACGTACAACATATAACGTATAACGTTCAACGTACAACGTGTACCGTATAACGTATAACGTATAACGTACAGCATATAACGTATAACGTACAACGTATAACGTATAACGTATAACGTATAACGTATAACGTATAACGTACAGCGTATAACGTACAGCGTATAACGTACAGCGTATAACGTATAACGTATAACGTATAACGTATAACGTATAACGTATAACGTATAACGTATAACGTATAACGTATAACGTATAACGTATAACGTATAACGTATAACGTATAACGTAAAACGTATAACGTACAGCGTATAACGTATAACGTATAACGTATAAAGTACAGCGTATAACGTACAACGTATAACGTACAGCATATAACGTACAGCGTATAACGTGTAACGTATAACGTATAACGTATAACGTATAACGTACAGCGTATAACGTACAGCGTATAACGTACAGCGTATAACGTACAGCGTATAACGTATAACGTATAACGTATAACGTATAACGTATAACGTATAACGTATAACGTATAACGTATAACGTACAACGTATAACGTACAACGTATAACGTACAACGTATAACGTACAACGTACAACGTGTAACGTATAACGTATAACGTACAGCGCATAACGTACAGCGTATAACGTACAACGTATAACGTACAACGTATAACGTACAACGTACAACGTACAACGTGTAACGTATAACGTGTAACGTATAACGTACAGCGTATAACGTACAGCGTATAACGTACAGCGTATAACGTATAACGTACAACGTATAACGTACAACGTATAACGTATAACGTATAACGTATAACGTATAACGTATAACGTATAACGTATAACGTATAACGTATAACGTATAACGTATAACGTATAACGTATAACGTATAACGTATAACGTATAACGTATAACGTATAACGTATAACGTACAACGTATAACATACAACGTATAACGTACAACGTGTAACGAATAACGTATAACGTATAACGTACAGCATATAACGTACAGCGTATAACGTATAACGTATAACGTATAACGTGTAACGTACAGCGTATAACGTATAACGTACAACGTATAACGTACAACGTATAACGTACAACGTACAACGTGTAACGTGTAACGTATAACGTATAACATATAACGTACAGCGTATAACGTACAGCGTATAACGTATAACGTGTAACGAATAACGTATAACGTATAACGTACAGCATATAACGTACAGCGTATAACGTATAACGTATAACGTATAACGTGTAACGTACAGCGCATAACGTACAACGTATAACGTACAACGTATAACGTACAACGTACAACGTGTAACGTGTAACGTATAACGTATAACGTATAACGTACAACGTATAACGTACAACGTACAACGTGTAACGTGTAACGTATAACGTATAACATATAACGTACAGCGTATAACGTACAGCGTATAACGTATAACGTGTAACGAATAACGTATAACGTATAACGTACAGCATATAACGTACAGCGTATAACGTATAACGTATAACGTATAACGTATAACGTATAACGTATAACGTATAACGTATAACGTATAACGTATAACGTATAACGTATAACGTATAGCGTATAACGTATAACGTATAACGTATAACGTATAACGTACAACGTATAACATACAACGTATAACGTACAACGTGTAACGAATAACGTATAACGTATAACGTACAGCATATAACGTACAGCGTATAACGTATAACGTATAACGTATAACGTGTAACGTACAGCGTATAACGTATAACGTACAACGTATAACGTACAACGTATAACGTACAACGTACAACGTGTAACGTGTAACGTATAACGTATAACATATAACGTACAGCGTATAACGTACAGCGTATAACGTATAACGTGTAACGAATAACGTATAACGTATAACGTACAGCATATAACGTACAGCGTATAACGTATAACGTATAACGTATAACGTGTAACGTACAGCGCATAACGTACAACGTATAACGTACAACGTATAACGTACAACGTACAACGTGTAACGTGTAACGTATAACGTATAACGTATAACGTACAGCGTATAACGTACAGCGTATAACGTATAACGTATAACGTATAACGTACAACGGATAACGTACAGCGTATAACGTATAACGTATAACATATAACGTATAACGTATAACGTACAACGTATAACGTACAACGTATAACGTACAACGTACAACGTGTAACGTATAACGTATAACGTACAACGTATAACGTATAACGTATAACGTATAACGTATAACGTATAACGTATAACGTATAACGTACAACGTACAACGTATAACGTGCAACGTACAAACGTATAACGTACAACGTATAACGTACAATGTACAACGTATAACGTAAAACGTATAACGTACAGCGTATAACGTACAGCGTATAACGTACAACGTACAACGTGTAACGTATAACGTATAACGTATAACGTACAGCGTATAACGTACAGCGTACAACGTATAACGTATAACGTATAACGTATAACGTATAACGTACAGCGTATAAAGTATAACGTACAACGTATAACGTACAACGTATGACGTACAACGTATAACGTTCAACGTATAACGTATAACGTATAACGTATAACGTATAACGTATATCGCATAACGTGTAACGTATAACGTATAACGTACAACGTTTAACGTACAACATATAACGTATAACGTTCAACGTACAACGTGTACCGTATAACGTATAACGTATAACGTACAGCATATAACGTATAACGTACAACGTATAACGTATAACGTATAACGTATAACGTACAGCGTATAACGTACAGCGTATAACGTACAGCGTATAACGTATAACGTATAACGTATAACGTATAACGTATAACGTATAACGTATAACGTATAACGTATAACGTATAACGTATAACGTATAACGTATAACGTATAACGTACAGCGTATAACGTATAACGTATAACGTATAAAGTACAGCGTATAACGTACAACGTATAACGTACAGCATATAACGTACAGCGTATAACGTGTAACGTATAACGTATAACGTATAACGTATAACGTACAGCGTATAACGTACAGCGTATAACGTACAGCGTATAACGTACAGCGTATAACGTATAACGTATAACGTATAACGTATAACGTATAACGTATAACGTATAACGTATAACGTATAACGTACAACGTATAACGTACAACGTATAACGTACAACGTATAACGTACAACGTACAACGTGTAACGTATAACGTATAACGTACAGCGCATAACGTACAGCGTATAACGTACAACGTATAACGTACAACGTATAACGTACAACGTACAACGTACAACGTGTAACGTATAACGTGTAACGTATAACGTACAGCGTATAACGTACAGCGTATAACGTCCAGCGTATAACGTATAACGTACAACGTATAACGTACAACGTATAACGTATAACGTATAACGTATAACGTATAACGTATAACGTATAACGTATAAAGTATAACGTATAACGTATAACGTATAACGTATAACGTATAACGTATAACGTATAACGTATAACGTATAACGTATAACGTATAACGTATAACGTATAACGTATAACGTACAACGTATAACATACAACGTATAACGTACAACGTGTAACGAATAACGTATAACGTATAACGTACAGCATATAACGTACAGCGTATAACGTATAACGTATAACGTATAACGTGTAACGTACAGCGTATAACGTATAACGTACAACGTATAACGTACAACGTATAACGTACAACGTACAACGTGTAACGTGTAACGTATAACGTATAACATATAACGTACAGCGTATAACGTACAGCGTATAACGTATAACGTGTAACGAATAACGTATAACGTATAACGTACAGCATATAACGTACAGCGTATAACGTATAACGTATAACGTATAACGTGTAACGTACAGCGCATAACGTACAACGTATAACGTACAACGTATAACGTACAACGTACAACGTGTAACGTGTAACGTATAACGTATAACGTATAACGTACAGCGTATAACGTACAGCGTATAACGTATAACGTATAACGTATAACGTATAACGTATAACGTATAACGTACAGCATATAACGTATAACGTACAACGTATAACGTATAACGTATAACGTATAACGTATAACGTATAACGTACAGCGTATAACGTACAGCGTATAACGTACAGCGTATAACGTATAACGTATAACGTATAACGTATAACGTATAACGTATAACGTATAACGTATAACGTATAACGTATAACGTATAACGTATAACGTACAGCGTATAACGTACAGCGTATAACGTACAACGTATAACGTACAACGTATAACGTACAACGTACAACGTACAACGTGTAACGTATAACGTATAACGTATAACGTACAGCGTATAACGTACAGCGTATAACGTACAGCGTATAACGTATAACGTACAACGTATAACGTAAAACGTATAACGTACAGCGTATAACGTACAGCGTATAACGTACAACGTACAACGTGTAACGTATAACGTATAACGTATAACGTACAGCGTATAACGTACAGCGTACAACGTATAACGTATAACGTATAACGTATAACGTATAACGTACAGCGTGTACCGTATAACGTATAACGTATAACGTACAGCATATAACGTATAACGTACAACGTATAACGTATAACGTATAACGTATAACGTATAACGTATAACGTATAACGTATAACGTACAGCGTATAACGTACAGCGTATAACGTACAGCGTATAACGTATAACGTATAACGTATAACGTATAACGTATAACGTATAACGTATAACGTATAACGTATAACGTATAACGTATAACGTATAACGTATAACGTATAACGTATAACGTATAACGTACAGCGTATAACGTATAACGTATAACGTATAACGTATAACGTACAACGTATAACGTACAACGTATAACGTACAACGTATAACGTACAACGTACAACGCGTAACGTATAACGTATAACGTACAGCGTATAACGTACAGCGTATAACGTACAACGTATAACGTACAACGTATAACGTACACGTACAACGTACAACGTGTAACGTATAACGTATAACGTATAACGTACAGCGTATAACGTACAGCGTATAACGTACAGCGTATAACGTATAACGTACAACGTATAACGTACAACGTATAACGTACAGCGTATGACGTACAGCGTATAACGTACAACGTACAACGTGTAACGTATAATGTATAACGTATAACGTACAGCGTATAACGTACAGCGTATAACGTACAGCGTATAACGTATAACGTATAACGTACAGCATATAACGTACAGCGTATAACGTATAACGTATAACGTATAACGTATAACGTATAACGTATAACGTATAACGTATAACGTATAACGTATAACGTATAACGTATAACGTATAACGTATAACGTACAGCGTATAACGTATAACGTACAACGTATAACGTACAACGTATAACGTACAACGTATAACGTACAACGTATAACGTACAGCGTATAACGTACAGCGTATAACGTATAATGTATAACGTATAATGTATAACGTATAACGTATAACGTAAAACGTATAACGTATAACGTATAACGTATAACGTATATCGTATAACGTGTAACGTATAACGTATAACGTACAACGTTTAACGTACAACGTGTAACGTATAACGTTCAACGTACAACGTGTACCGTATAACGTATAACGTATAACGTACAGCATATAACGTATAACGTATAACGTACAACGTATAACGTATAACGTATAACGTATAACGTATAACGTATAACGTATAACGTATAACGTATAACGTATAACGTATAACGTATAACGTACAGCGTATAACGTACAGCGTATAACGTACAGCGTATAACGTACAGCGTATAACGTATAACGTATAACGTATAACGTATAACGTATAACGTACAACGTATAACGTACAACGTATAACGTACAACGTATAACGTACAACGTACAACGCGTAACGTATAACGTATAACGTACAGCGTATAACGTACAGCGTATAACGTACAACGTATAACGTACAACGTATAACGTACAACGTACAACGTACAACGTGTAACGTATAACGTATAACGTATAACGTACAGCGTATAACGTACAGCGTATAACGTACAGCGTATAACGTATAACGTACAACGTATAACGTAAAACGTATAACGTACAGCGTATAACGTACAGCGTATAACGTACAACGTACAACGTGTAACGTATAACGTATAACGTATAACGTACAGCGTATAACGTACAGCGTACAACGTATAACGTATAACGTATAACGTATAACGTATAACGTATAACGTACAGCGTGTACCGTATAACGTATAACGTATAACGTACAGCATATAACGTATAACGTACAACGTATAACGTATAACGTATAACGTATAACGTATAACGTATAACGTATAACGTATAACGTACAGCGTATAACGTACAGCGTATAACGTACAGCGTATAACGTATAACGTATAACGTATAACGTATAACGTATAACGTATAACGTATAACGTATAACGTATAACGTATAACGTATAACGTATAACGTATAACGTATAACGTATAACGTATAACGTACAGCGTATAACGTATAACGTATAACGTATAACGTATAACGTACAACGTATAACGTACAACGTATAACGTACAACGTATAACGTACAACGTACAACGTACAACGTGTAACGTATAACGTATAACGTACAGCGTATAACGTATAACGTATAACGTATAACGTATAACGTACAACGTATAACGTACAACGTATAACGTACAACGTATAACGTACAACGTACAACGCGTAACGTATAACGTATAACGTACAGCGTATAACGTACAGCGTATAACGTACAACGTATAACGTACAACGTATAACGTACAACGTACAACGTACAACGTGTAACGTATAACGTATAACGTATAACGTACAGCGTATAACGTACAGCGTATAACGTACAGCGTATAACGTATAACGTACAACGTATAACGTAAAACGTATAACGTACAGCGTATAACGTACAGCGTATAACGTACAACGTACAACGTGAAACGTATAACGTATAACGTATAACGTACAGCGTATAACGTACAGCGTACAACGTATAACGTATAACGTATAACGTATAACGTATAACGTACAGCGTATAAAGTATAACGTACAACGTATAACGTACAACGTATGACGTACAACGTATAACGTTCAACGTATAACGTATAACGTATAACGTATAACGTATAACGTATATCGCATAACGTGTAACGTATAACGTATAACGTACAACGTTTAACGTACAACATATAACGTATAACGTTCAACGAACAACGTGTACCGTATAACGTATAACGTATAACGTACAGCATATAACGTATAACGTACAACGTATAACGTATAACGTATAACGTATAACGTATAACGTATAACGTATAACGTACAGCGTATAACGTACAGCGTATAACGTACAGCGTATAACGTATAACGTATAACGTATAACGTATAACGTATAACGTATAACGTATAACGTATAACGTATAACGTATAACGTATAACGTATAACGTATAACGTATAACGTATAACGTATAACGTATAACGTATAACGTATAACGTACAGCGTATAACGTATAACGTATAACGTATAACGTACAGCGTATAACGTACAACGTATAACGTACAGCATATAACGTACAGCGTATAACGTGTAACGTATAACGTATAACGTATAACGTATAACGTACAGCGTATAACGTACAGCGTATAACGTACAGCGTATAACGTACAGCGTATAACGTATAACGTATAACGTATAACGTATAACGTATAACGTATAACGTATAACGTATAACGTATAACGTACAACGTATAACGTACAACGTATAACGTACAACGTATAACGTACAACGTACAACGTGTAACGTATAACGTATAACGTACAGCGCATAACGTACAGCGTATAACGTACAACGTATAACGTACAACGTATAACGTACAACGTACAACGTACAACGTGTAACGTATAACGTGTAACGTATAACGTACAGCGTATAACGTACAGCGTATAACGTCCAGCGTATAACGTATAACGTACAACGTATAACGTACAACGTATAACGTATAACGTATAACGTATAACGTATAACGTATAACGTATAACGTATAACGTATAACGTATAACGTATAACGTATAACGTATAACGTATAACGTATAACGTATAACGTATAACGTATAACGTATAACGTATAACGTATAACGTATAACGTATAACGTATAACGTATAACGTATAACGTATAACGTATAACGTACAACGTATAACATACAACGTATAACGTACAACGTGTAACGAATAACGTATAACGTATAACGTACAGCATATAACGTACAGCGTATAACGTATAACGTATAACGTATAACGTGTAACGTACAGCGTATAACGTATAACGTACAACGTATAACGTACAACGTATAACGTACAACGTACAACGTGTAACGTGTAACGTATAACGTATAACATATAACGTACAGCGTATAACGTACAGCGTATAACGTATAACGTGTAACGAATAACGTATAACGTATAACGTACAGCATATAACGTACAGCGTATAACGTATAACGTATAACGTATAACGTGTAACGTACAGCGCATAACGTACAACGTATAACGTACAACGTATAACGTACAACGTACAACGTGTAACGTGTAACGTATAACGTATAACGTATAACGTACAACGTATAACGTACAACGTACAACGTGTAACGTGTAACGTATAACGTATAACATATAACGTACAGCGTATAACGTACAGCGTATAACGTATAACGTGTAACGAATAACGTATAACGTATAACGTACAGCATATAACGTACAGCGTATAACGTATAACGTATAACGTATAACGTATAACGTATAACGTATAACGTATAACGTATAACGTATAACGTATAACGTATAACGTATAACGTATAACGTATAACGTATAACGTATAACGTATAACGTACAACGTATAACATACAACGTATAACGTACAACGTGTAACGAATAACGTATAACGTATAACGTACAGCATATAACGTACAGCGTATAACGTATAACGTATAACGTATAACGTGTAACGTACAGCGTATAACGTATAACGTACAACGTATAACGTACAACGTATAACGTACAACGTACAACGTGTAACGTGTAACGTATAACGTATAACATATAACGTACAGCGTATAACGTACAGCGTATAACGTATAACGTATAACGTGTAACGAATAACGTATAACGTATAACGTACAGCATATAACGTACAGCGTATAACGTATAACGTATAACGTATAACGTGTAACGTACAGCGCATAACGTACAACGTATAACGTACAACGTATAACGTACAACGTACAACGTGTAACGTGTAACGTATAACGTATAACGTATAACGTACAGCGTATAACGTACAGCGTATAACGTATAACGTATAACGTATAACGTACAACGGATAACGTACAGCGTATAACGTATAACGTATAACATATAACGTATAACGTATAACGTACAACGTATAACGTACAACGTATAACGTACAACGTACAACGTGTAACGTATAACGTATAACGTACAACGTATAACGTATAACGTATAACGTATAACGTATAACGTATAACGTATAACGTATAACGTACAACGTACAACGTATAACGTGCAACGTACAAACGTATAACGTACAACGTATAACGTACAACGTACAACGTATAACGTAAAACGTATAACGTACAGCGTATAACGTACAGCGTATAACGTACAACGTACAACGTGTAACGTATAACGTATAACGTATAACGTACAGCGTATAACGTACAGCGTACAACGTATAACGTATAACGTATAACGTATAACGTATAACGTACAGCGTATAAAGTATAACGTACAACGTATAACGTACAACGTATGACGTACAACGTATAACGTTCAACGTATAACGTATAACGTATAACGTATAACGTATAACGTATATCGCATAACGTGTAACGTATAACGTATAACGTACAACGTTTAACGTACAACATATAACGTATAACGTTCAACGTACAACGTGTACCGTATAACGTATAACGTATAACGTACAGCATATAACGTATAACGTACAACGTATAACGTATAACGTATAACGTATAACGTACAGCGTATAACGTACAGCGTATAACGTACAGCGTATAACGTATAACGTATAACGTATAACGTATAACGTATAACGTATAACGTATAACGTATAACGTATAACGTATAACGTACAGCGTATAACGTATAACGTATAACGTATAAAGTACAGCGTATAACGTAAACGTATAACGTACAGCATATAACGTACAGCGTATAACGTGTAACGTATAACGTATAACGTATAACGTATAACGTACAGCGTATAACGTACAGCGTATAACGTACAGCGTATAACGTACAGCGTATAACGTATAACGTATAACGTATAACGTATAACGTATAACGTATAACGTATAACGTATAACGTATAACGTACAACGTATAACGTACAACGTATAACGTACAACGTATAACGTACAACGTACAACGTGTAACGTATAACGTATAACGTACAGCGCATAACGTACAGCGTATAACGTACAACGTATAACGTACAACGTATAACGTACAACGTACAACGTACAACGTGTAACGTATAACGTGTAACGTATAACGTACAGCGTATAACGTACAGCGTATAACGTCCAGCGTATAACGTATAACGTACAACGTATAACGTACAACGTATAACGTATAACGTATAACGTATAACGTATAACGTATAACGTATAACGTATAACGTATAACGTATAACGTATAACGTATAACGTATAACGTATAACGTATAACGTATAACGTATAACGTATAACGTATAACGTATAACGTATAACGTATAACGTATAACGTATAACGTACAACGTATAACATACAACGTATAACGTACAACGTGTAACGAATAACGTATAACGTATAACGTACAGCATATAACGTACAGCGTATAACGTATAACGTATAACGTATAACGTGTAACGTACAGCGTATAACGTATAACGTACAACGTATAACGTACAACGTATAACGTACAACGTACAACGTGTAACGTGTAACGTATAACGTATAACATATAACGTACAGCGTATAACGTACAGCGTATAACGTATAACGTGTAACGAATAACGTATAACGTATAACGTACAGCATATAACGTACAGCGTATAACGTATAACGTATAACGTATAACGTGTAACGTACAGCGCATAACGTACAACGTATAACGTACAACGTATAACGTACAACGTACAACGTGTAACGTGTAACGTATAACGTATAACGTATAACGTACAGCGTATAACGTACAGCGTATAACGTATAACGTATAACGTATAACGTATAACGTATAACGTACAGCATATAACGTATAACGTACAACGTATAACGTATAACGTATAACGTATAACGTATAACGTACAGCGTATAACGTACAGCGTATAACGTACAGCGTATAACGTATAACGTATAACGTATAACGTATAACGTATAACGTATAACGTATAACGTATAACGTATAACGTATAACGTATAACGTATAACGTATAACGTACAGCGTATAACGTATAACGTATAACGTATAACGTATAACGTACAACGTATAACGTACAACGTATAACGTACAACGTATAACGTACAACGTACAACGTACAACGTGTAACGTATAACGTATAACGTACAGCGTATAACGTATAACGTATAACGTATAACGTATAACGTACAACGTATAACGTACAACGTATAACGTACAACGTATAACGTACAACGTACAACGCGTAACGTATAACGTATAACGTACAGCGTATAACGTACAGCGTATAACGTACAACGTATAACGTACAACGTATAACGTACAACGTACAACGTACAACGTGTAACGTATAACGTATAACGTATAACGTACAGCGTATAACGTACAGCGTATAACGTACAGCGTATAACGTATAACGTACAACGTATAACGTAAAACGTATAACGTACAGCGTATAACGTACAGCGTATAACGTACAACGTACAACGTGTAACGTATAACGTATAACGTATAACGTACAGCGTATAACGTACAGCGTACAACGTATAACGTATAACGTATAACGTATAACGTATAACGTACAGCGTATAAAGTATAACGTACAACGTATAACGTACAACGTATGACGTACAACGTATAACGTTCAACGTATAACGTATAACGTATAACGTATAACGTATAACGTATATCGCATAACGTGTAACGTATAACGTATAACGTACAACGTTTAACGTACAACATATAACGTATAACGTTCAACGTACAACGTGTACCGTATAACGTATAACGTATAACGTACAGCATATAACGTATAACGTACAACGTATAACGTATAACGTATAACGTATAACGTATAACGTATAACGTATAACGTATAACGTATAACGTATAACGTATAACGTACAGCGTATAACGTATAACGTATAACGTATAAAGTACAGCGTATAACGTACAACGTATAACGTACAGCATATAACGTACAGCGTATAACGTGTAACGTATAACGTATAACGTATAACGTATAACGTACAGCGTATAACGTACAGCGTATAACGTACAGCGTATAACGTACAGCGTATAACGTATAACGTATAACGTATAACGTATAACGTATAACGTATAACGTATAACGTATAACGTATAACGTACAACGTATAACGTACAACGTATAACGTACAACGTATAACGTACAACGTACAACGTGTAACGTATAACGTATAACGTACAGCGCATAACGTACAGCGTATAACGTACAACGTATAACGTACAACGTATAACGTACAACGTACAACGTACAACGTGTAACGTATAACGTGTAACGTATAACGTACAGCGTATAACGTACAGCGTATAACGTACAGCGTATAACGTATAACGTACAACGTATAACGTACAACGTATAACGTATAACGTATAACGTATAACGTATAACGTATAACGTATAACGTATAACGTATAACGTATAACGTATAACGTATAACGTATAACGTATAACGTATAACGTATAACGTATAACGTATAACGTATAACGTATAACGTATAACGTATAACGTATAACGTATAACGTATAACGTATAACGTATAACGTATAACGTATAACGTACAACGTATAACGTACAACGTATAACGTACAACGTGTAACGAATAACGTATAACGTATAACGTACAGCATATAACGTACAGCGTATAACGTATAACGTATAACGTATAACGTGTAACGTACAGCGTATAACGTATAACGTACAGCATATAACGTACAGCGTATAACGTACAACGTGTAACGAATAACGTATAACGTATAACGTACAGCATATAACGTACAGCGTATAACGTATAACGTATAACGTATAACGTGTAACGTACAGCGTATAACGTATAACGTACAACGTATAACGTACAACGTATAACGTACAACGTACAACGTGTAACGTGTAACGTATAACGTATAACATATAACGTACAGCGTATAACGTACAGCGTATAACGTATAACGTGTAACGAATAACGTATAACGTATAACGTACAGCATATAACGTACAGCGTATAACGTATAACGTATAACGTATAACGTGTAACGTACAGCGCATAACGTACAACGTATAACGTACAACGTATAACGTACAACGTACAACGTGTAACGTGTAACGTATAACGTATAACGTATAACGTACAGCGTATAACGTACAGCGTATAACGTATAACGTATAACGTATAACGTACAACGGATAACGTACAGCGTATAACGTATAACGTATAACATATAACGTATAACGTATAACGTATAACGTACAACGTATAACGTACAACGTATAACGTACAACGTACAACGTGTAACGTATAACGTATAACGTACAACGTATAACGTATAACGTATAACGTATAACGTATAACGTATAACGTATAACGTATAACGTACAACGTACAACGTATAACGTGCAACGTACAAACGTATAACGTACAACGTATAACGTACAACGTACAACGTATAACGTAAAACGTATAACGTACAGCGTATAACGTACAGCGTATAACGTACAACGTACAACGTGTAACGTATAACGTATAACGTATAACGTACAGCGTATAACGTACAGCGTATAACGTATAACGTATAACGTATAACGTATAACGTATAACGTATAACGTATAACGTATAACGTATAACGTACAGCGTATAACGTATAACGTATAACGTATAACGTATAACGTACAACGTATAACGTACAACGTATAACGTACAACGTATAACGTACAACGTACAACGTACAACGTGTAACGTATAACGTATAACGTACAGCGTATAACGTATAACGTATAACGTATAACGTATAACGTACAACGTATAACGTACAACGTATAACGTACAACGTATAACGTACAACGTACAACGCGTAACGTATAACGTATAACGTACAGCGTATAACGTACAGCGTATAACGTACAACGTATAACGTACAACGTATAACGTACAACGTACAACGTACAACGTGTAACGTATAACGTATAACGTATAACGTACAGCGTATAACGTACAGCGTATAACGTACAGCGTATAACGTATAACGTACAACGTATAACGTAAAACGTATAACGTACAGCGTATAACGTACAGCGTATAACGTACAACGTACAACGTGTAACGTATAACGTATAACGTATAACGTACAGCGTATAACGTACAGCGTACAACGTATAACGTATAACGTATAACGTATAACGTATAACGTACAGCGTATAACGTATAACGTACAACGTATAACGTACAACGTATAACGTACAACGTATAACGTTCAACGTATAACGTATAACGTATAACGTATAACGTATAACGTATATCGCATAACGTGTAACGTATAACGTATAACGTACAACGTTTAACGTACAACATATAACGTATAACGTTCAACGTACAACGTGTACCGTATAACGTATAACGTATAACGTACAGCATATAACGTATAACGTACAACGTATAACGTATAACGTATAACGTATAACGTATAACGTATAACGTACAGCGTATAACGTACAGCGTATAACGTACAGCGTATAACGTATAACGTATAACGTATAACGTATAACGTATAACGTATAACGTATAACGTATAACGTATAACGTATAACGTATAACGTATAACGTATAACGTATAACGTATAACGTATAACGTATAACGTATAACGTATAACGTATAACGTATAACGTACAGCGTATAACGTATAACGTATAACGTATAAAGTACAGCGTATAACGTACAACGTATAACGTACAGCATATAACGTACAGCGTATAACGTGTAACGTATAACGTATAACGTATAACGTATAACGTACAGCGTATAACGTACAGCGTATAACGTACAGCGTATAACGTACAGCGTATAACGTACAGCGTATAACGTATAACGTATAACGTATAACGTATAACGTATAACGTATAACGTATAACGTATAACGTATAACGTACAACGTATAACGTACAACGTATAACGTACAACGTATAACGTACAACGTACAACGTGTAACGTATAACGTATAACGTACAGCGCATAACGTACAGCGTATAACGTACAACGTATAACGTACAACGTATAACGTACAACGTACAACGTACAACGTGTAACGTATAACGTGTAACGTATAACGTACAGCGTATAACGTACAGCGTATAACGTCCAGCGTATAACGTATAACGTACAACGTATAACGTACAACGTATAACGTATAACGTATAACGTATAACGTATAACGTATAACGTATAACGTATAACGTATAACGTATAACGTATAACGTATAACGTATAACGTATAACGTATAACGTATAACGTATAACGTATAACGTATAACGTATAACGTATAACGTATAACGTATAACGTATAACGTATAACGTATAACGTATAACGTATAACGTACAACGTATAACATACAACGTATAACGTACAACGTGTAACGAATAACGTATAACGTATAACGTACAGCATATAACGTACAGCGTATAACGTATAACGTATAACGTATAACGTGTAACGTACAGCGTATAACGTATAACGTACAGCATATAACGTACAGCGTATAACGTACAACGTGTAACGAATAACGTATAACGTATAACGTACAGCATATAACGTACAGCGTATAACGTATAACGTATAACGTATAACGTGTAACGTACAGCGTATAACGTATAACGTACAACGTATAACGTACAACGTATAACGTACAACGTACAACGTGTAACGTGTAACGTATAACGTATAACATATAACGTACAGCGTATAACGTACAGCGTATAACGTATAACGTATAACGTATAACGTATAACGTATAACGTATAACGTATAACGTACAACGTACAACGTATAACGTGCAACGTACAAACGTATAACGTACAACGTATAACGTACAACGTACAACGTATAACGTAAAACGTATAACGTACAGCGTATAACGTACAGCGTATAACGTACAACGTACAACGTGTAACGTATAACGTATAACGTATAACGTACAGCGTATAACGTACAGCGTACAACGTATAACGTATAACGTATAACGTATAACGTATAACGTATAACGTACAGCGTATAAAGTATAACGTACAACGTATAACGTACAACGTATGACGTACAACGTATAACGTTCAACGTATAACGTATAACGTATAACGTATAACGTATAACGTATATCGCATAACGTGTAACGTATAACGTATAACGTACAACGTTTAACGTACAACATATAACGTATAACGTTCAACGTACAACGTGTACCGTATAACGTATAACGTATAACGTACAGCATATAACGTATAACGTACAACGTATAACGTATAACGTATAACGTATAACGTATAACGTATAACGTACAGCGTATAACGTACAGCGTATAACGTACAGCGTATAACGTATAACTTATAACGTATAACGTATAACGTATAACGTATAACGTATAACGTATAACGTATAACGTATAACGTATAACGTATAACGTATAACGTATAACGTATAACGTATAACGTATAACGTATAACGTACAGCGTATAACGTATAACGTATAACGTATAAAGTACAGCGTATAACGTACAACGTATAACGTACAGCATATAACGTACAGCGTATAACGTGTAACGTATAACGTATAACGTATAACGTATAACGTACAGCGTATAACGTACAGCGTATAACGTACAGCGTATAACGTACAGCGTATAACGTATAACGTATAACGTATAACGTATAACGTATAACGTATAACGTATAACGTATAACGTATAACGTACAACGTATAACGTACAACGTATAACGTACAACGTATAACGTACAACGTACAACGTGTAACGTATAACGTATAACGTACAGCGCATAACGTACAGCGTATAACGTACAACGTATAACGTACAACGTATAACGTACAACGTACAACGTACAACGTGTAACGTATAACGTGTAACGTATAACGTACAGCGTATAACGTACAGCGTATAACGTCCAGCGTATAACGTATAACGTACAACGTATAACGTACAACGTATAACGTATAACGTATAACGTATAACGTATAACGTATAACGTATAACGTATAACGTATAACGTATAACGTATAACGTATAACGTATAACGTATAACGTATAACGTATAACGTATAACGTATAACGTATAACGTATAACGTATAACGTATAACGTATAACGTATAACGTATAACGTATAACGTATAACGTACAACGTATAACATACAACGTATAACGTACAACGTGTAACGAATAACGTATAACGTACAGCATATAACGTACAGCGTATAACGTATAACGTATAACGTATAACGTGTAACGTACAGCGTATAACGTATAACGTACAACGTATAACGTACAACGTATAACGTACAACGTACAACGTGTAACGTGTAACGTATAACGTATAACATATAACGTACAGCGTATAACGTACAGCGTATAACGTATAACGTGTAACGAATAACGTATAACGTATAACGTACAGCATATAACGTACAGCGTATAACGTATAACGTATAACGTATAACGTGTAACGTACAGCGCATAACGTACAACGTATAACGTACAACGTATAACGTACAACGTACAACGTGTAACGTGTAACGTATAACGTATAACGTATAACGTACAGCGTATAACGTACAGCGTATAACGTATAACGTATAACGTATAACGTACAACGGATAACGTACAGCGTATAACGTATAACGTATAACATATAACGTATAACGTATAACGTACAACGTATAACGTACAACGTATAACGTACAACGTACAACGTGTAACGTATAACGTATAACGTACAACGTATAACAATAACGTATAACGTATAACGTATAACGTATAACGTATAACGTACAACGTACAACGTATAACGTGCAACGTACAAACGTATAACGTACAACGTATAACGTACAACGTACAACGTATAACGTACAACGTATAACGTACAACGTACAACGTGTAACGTATAACGTATAACGTATAACGTACAACGTATAACGTACAACGTATAACGTACAACGTATAACGTACAACGTACAACGTGTAACGTGTAACGTATAACGTATAACGTATAACGTACAGCGTATAACGTACAGCGTATAACGTATAACGTATAACGTATAACGTACAACGGATAACGTACAGCGTATAACGTATAACGTATAACGTATAACGTATAACGTATAACGTATAACGTGTAACGTACAGCGTATAACGTATAACGTACAACGTATAACGTACAACGTATAACGTACAACGTACAACGTGTAACGTGTAACGTATAACGTATAACATATAACGTACAGCGTATAACGTACAGCGTATAACGTATAACGTGTAACGAATAACGTATAACGTATAACGTACAGCATATAACGTACAGCGTATAACGTATAACGTATAACGTATAACGTGTAACGTACAGCGCATAACGTACAACGTATAACGTACAACGTATAACGTACAACGTACAACGTGTAACGTGTAACGTATAACGTATAACGTATAACGTACAACGTATAACGTACAACGTACAACGTGTAACGTGTAACGTATAACGTATAACATATAACGTACAGCGTATAACGTACAGCGTATAACGTATAACGTGTAACGAATAACGTATAACGTATAACGTACAGCATATAACGTACAGCGTATAACGTATAACGTATAACGTATAACGTATAACGTATAACGTATAACGTATAACGTATAACGTATAACGTATAACGTATAACGTATAACGTATAACGTATAACGTATAACGTATAACGTATAACGTATAACGTATAACGTACAACGTATAACATACAACGTATAACGTACAACGTGTAACGAATAACGTATAACGTATAACGTACAGCATATAACGTACAGCGTATAACGTATAACGTATAACGTATAACGTGTAACGTACAGCGTATAACGTATAACGTACAACGTATAACGTACAACGTATAACGTACAACGTACAACGTGTAACGTGTAACGTATAACGTATAACATATAACGTACAGCGTATAACGTACAGCGTATAACGTATAACGTGTAACGAATAACGTATAACGTATAACGTACAGCATATAACGTATAACGTATAACGTATAACGTGTAACGTACAGCGCATAACGTACAACGTATAACGTACAACGTATAACGTACAACGTACAACGTGTAACGTGTAACGTATAACGTATAACGTATAACGTACAGCGTATAACGTACAGCGTATAACGTATAACGTATAACGTATAACGTACAACGGATAACGTACAGCGTATAACGTATAACGTATAACATATAACGTATAACGTATAACGTACAACGTATAACGTACAACGTATAACGTACAACGTACAACGTGTAACGTATAACGTATAACGTACAACGTATAACGTATAACGTATAACGTATAACGTATAACGTATAACGTACAACGTACAACGTATAACGTGCAACGTACAAACGTATAACGTACAACGTATAACGTACAACGTACAACGTATAACGTAAAACGTATAACGTACAGCGTATAACGTACAGCGTATAACGTACAGCGTATAACGTATAACGTATAACGTATAACGTACAGCATATAACGTATAACGTACAACGTATAACGTATAACGTATAACGTATAACGTATAACGTATAACGTATAACGTACAGCGTATAACGTACAGCGTATAACGTACAGCGTATAACGTATAACGTATAACGTATAACGTATAACGTATAACGTATAACGTATAACGTATAACGTATAACGTATAACGTATAACGTATAACGTATAACGTATAACGTATAACGTATAACGTATAACGTACAGCGTATAACGTATAACGTATAACGTATAAAGTACAGCGTATAACGTACAACGTATAACGTACAGCATATAACGTACAGCGTATAACGTGTAACGTATAACGTATAACGTATAACGTATAACGTACAGCGTATAACGTACAGCGTATAACGTACAGCGTATAACGTACAGCGTATAACGTATAACGTATAACGTATAACGTATAACGTATAACGTATAACGTATAACGTATAACGTACAACGTATAACGTACAACGTATAACGTACAACGTATAACGTACAACGTACAACGTGTAACGTATAACGTATAACGTACAGCGCATAACGTACAGCGTATAACGTACAACGTATAACGTACAACGTATAACGTACAACGTACAACGTACAACGTGTAACGTATAACGTGTAACGTATAACGTACAGCGTATAACGTACAGCGTATAACGTCCAGCGTATAACGTATAACGTACAACGTATAACGTACAACGTATAACGTATAACGTATAACGTATAACGTATAACGTATAACGTATAACGTATAACGTATAACGTATAACGTATAACGTATAACGTATAACGTATAACGTATAACGTATAACGTATAACGTATAACGTATAACGTATAACGTATAACGTATAACGTATAACGTATAACGTATAACGTATAACGTATAACGTACAACGTATAACATACAACGTATAACGTACAACGTGTAACGAATAACGTATAACGTATAACGTACAGCATATAACGTACAGCGTATAACGTATAACGTATAACGTATAACGTGTAACGTACAGCGTATAACGTATAACGTACAACGTATAACGTACAACGTATAACGTACAACGTACAACGTGTAACGTGTAACGTATAACGTATAACATATAACGTACAGCGTATAACGTACAGCGTATAACGTATAACGTGTAACGAATAACGTATAACGTATAACGTACAGCATATAACGTACAGCGTATAACGTATAACGTATAACGTATAACGTGTAACGTACAGCGCATAACGTACAACGTATAACGTACAACGTATAACGTACAACGTACAACGTGTAACGTGTAACGTATAACGTATAACGTATAACGTACAGCGTATAACGTACAGCGTATAACGTATAACGTATAACGTATAACGTACAACGGATAACGTACAGCGTATAACGTATAACGTATAACATATAACGTATAACGTATAACGTACAACGTATAACGTACAACGTATAACGTACAACGTACAACGTGTAACGTATAACGTATAACGTACAACGTATAACGTATAACGTGTAACGTATAACGTATAACGTATAACGTACAGCGTATAACGTACAGCGTATAACGTATAACGTATAACGTATAACGTACAACGGATAACGTACAGCGTATAACGTATAACGTATAACATATAACGTATAACGTATAACGTACAACGTATAACGTACAACGTATAACGTATAACGTACAACGTATAATGTACAACGTATAACGTACGACGTACAACGTGTAACGTATAATGTATAACGTATAACGTACAGCGTATAACGTACAGCGTATAACGTACAGCGTATAACGTATAACGTATAACGTATAACGTATAACGTATAACGTATAACGTACAACGGATAACGTATAACGTATAACGTATAACGTATAACGTACAACGTACAACGTATAACGTGCAACGTACAAACGTATAACGTACAACGTATAACGTACAACGTACAACGTATAACGTAAAACGTATAACGTACAGCGTATAACGTACAGCGTATAACGTACAACGTACAACGTGTAACGTATAACGTATAACGTATAACGTACAGCGTATAACGTACAGCGTACAACGTATAACGTATAACGTATAACGTATAACGTATAACGTACAGCGTATAAAGTATAACGTACAACGTATAACGTACAACGTATGACGTACAACGTATAACGTTCAACGTATAACGTATAACGTATAACGTATAACGTATAACGTATATCGCATAACGTGTAACGTATAACGTATAACGTACAACGTTTAACGTACAACATATAACGTATAACGTTCAACGTACAACGTGTACCGTATAACGTATAACGTATAACGTACAGCATATAACGTATAACGTACAACGTATAACGTATAACGTATAACGTATAACGTATAACGTATAACGTACAGCGTATAACGTACAGCGTATAACGTACAGCGTATAACGTATAACGTATAACGTATAACGTATAACGTATAACGTATAACGTATAACGTATAACGTATAACGTATAACGTATAACGTATAACGTATAACGTATAACGTATAACGTATAACGTATAACGTATAACGTACAGCGTATAACGTATAACGTATAACGTATAAAGTACAGCGTATAACGTACAACGTATAACGTACAGCATATAACGTACAGCGTATAACGTGTAACGTATAACGTATAACGTATAACGTATAACGTACAGCGTATAACGTACAGCGTATAACGTACAGCGTATAACGTACAGCGTATAACGTATAACGTATAACGTATAACGTATAACGTATAACGTATAACGTATAACGTATAACGTATAACGTATAACGTATAACGTACAACGTATAACGTACAACGTATAACGTACAACGTATAACGTACAACGTACAACGTGTAACGTATAACGTATAACGTACAGCGCATAACGTACAGCGTATAACGTACAACGTATAACGTACAACGTATAACGTACAACGTACAACGTACAACGTACAACGTGTAACGTATAACGTGTAACGTATAACGTACAGCGTATAACGTACAGCGTATAACGTCCAGCGTATAACGTATAACGTACAACGTATAACGTACAACGTACAACGTATAACGTATAACGTATAACGTATAACGTATAACGTATAACGTATAACGTATAACGTATAACGTATAACGTATAACGTATAACGTATAACGTATAACGTATAACGTATAACGTATAACGTATAACGTATAACGTACAACGTATAACATACAACGTATAACGTACAACGTGTAACGAATAACGTATAACGTATAACGTACAGCATATAACGTACAGCGTATAACGTATAACGTATAACGTATAACGTGTAACGTACAGCGTATAACGTATAACGTACAACGTATAACGTACAACGTATAACGTACAACGTACAACGTGTAACGTGTAACGTATAACGTATAACATATAACGTACAGCGTATAACGTACAGCGTATAACGTATAACGTGTAACGAATAACGTATAACGTATAACGTACAGCATATAACGTACAGCGTATAACGTATAACGTATAACGTATAACGTGTAACGGACAGCGCATAACGTACAACGTATAACGTACAACGTATAACGTACAACGTACAACGTGTAACGTGTAACGTATAACGTATAACGTATAACGTACAGCGTATAACGTACAGCGTATAACGTATAACGTATAACGTATAACGTACAACGGATAACGTACAGCGTATAACGTATAACGTATAACATATAACGTATAACGTATAACGTACAACGTATAACGTACAACGTATAACGTACAACGTACAACGTGTAACGTATAACGTATAACGTACAACGTATAACGTATAACGTATAACGTATAACGTATAACGTATAACGTATAACGTATAACGTACAACGTACAACGTATAACGTGCAACGTACAAACGTATAACGTACAACGTATAACGTACAACGTACAACGTATAACGTACAACGTATAACGTACAACGTACAACGTGTAACGTATAACGTATAACGTATAACGTACAACGTATAACGTACAACGTATAACGTACAACGTATAACGTACAACGTACAACGTGTAACGTGTAACGTATAACGTATAACGTATAACGTACAGCGTATAACGTACAGCGTATAACGTATAACGTATAACGTATAACGTACAACGGATAACGTACAGCGTATAACGTATAACGTATAACATATAACGTATAACGTATAACGTACAACGTATAACGTACAACGTATAACGTATAACGTACAACGTATAATGTACAACGTATAACGTACGACGTACAACGTGTAACGTATAATGTATAACGTATAACGTACAGCGTATAACGTACAGCGTATAACGTACAGCGTATAACGTATAACGTATAACGTATAACGTATAACGTATAACGTATAACGTACAACGGATAACGTACAGCGTATAACGTATAACGTATAACATATAACGTATAACGTATAACGTATAACGTATAACGTACAGCATAGAACGTACAGCGTATAACGTATAACGTATAACGTATAACGTATAACGTATAACGTATAACGTATAACGTATAACGTATAACGTATAACGTATAACGTATAACGTATAACGTATAACGTATAACGTATAACGTATAACGTATAACGTATAACGTATAACGTATAACGTATAACGTATAACGTATAACGTATGACGTATAACGTATAACGTATAACGTATAACGTATAACGTATAACGTATAACGTATAACGTATAACGTATAACGTATAACGTATAACGTATAACGTATAACGTATAACGTATAACGTATAACGTATAACGTACAGCGTATAACGTATAACGTACAACGTATAACGTACAACGTATAACGTACAACGTATAACGTACGACGTACAACGTGGAACGTATAATGTATAACGTATAACGTACAGCGTATAACGTACAGCGTATAACGTACAGCGTATAACGTATAACGTATAACGTACAGCATATAACGTACAGCGTATAACGTATAACGTATAACGTATAACGTATAACGTATAACGTATAACGTATAACGTATAACGTACAGCGTATAACGTATAACGTACAACGTATAACGTACAACGTATAACGTACAACGTATAACGTACAACGTGTAACGAATAACGTATAACGTATAACGTACAGCATATAACGTACAGCGTATAACGTATAACGTATAACGTATAACGTATAACGTATAACGTATAACGTATAACGTATAACGTATAACGTATAACGTATAACGTATAACGTATAACGTATAACGTATAACGTATAACGTATAACGTATAACGTATAACGTATAACGTATAACGTATAACGTATAACGTATAACGTATAACGTATAACGTATAACGTATAACGTATAACGTATAACGTATAACGTATAACGTATAACGTATAACGTATAACGTATAACGTATAACGTATAACGTATAACGTATAACGTATAACGTATAACGTATAACGTATAACGTATAACGTATAACGTATAACGTATAACGTATAACGTATAACGTATAACGTATAACGTATAACGTATAACGTATAACGTATAACGTATAACGTATAACGTATAACGTATAACGTATAACGTATAACGTAAAACGTATAACGTATAACGTATAACGTATAACGTATAACGTAAAACGTATAACGTATAACGTATAACGTATAACGTATAACGTATAACGTATAACGTATAACGTACAACGTATAACGTATAACGTATAACGTATAACGTACAGCGTATAACGTACAACGTACAACGTGTAACGTATAACGTATAACGTATAACGTACAACGTATAACGTACAACGTACAACGTGTAACGTATAAGGTATAACGTATAACGTATAACGTATAACGTATAACGTATAAGGTATAACGTATAACGTATAACGTATAACGTATAACGTATAACGTATAACGTATAACGTATAACGTATAACGTATAACGTATAACGTATAACGTATAACGTATAACGTATAACGTATAACGTATAACGTATAACGTATAACGTATAACGTATAACGTATAACGTATAACGTATAACGTATAACGTATAACGTATAACGTATAACGTATAACGTATAACGTATAACGTATAACGTATAACGTATAACGTATAACGTATAACGTATAACGTATAACGTATAACGTATAACGTATAACGTATAACGTATAACGTATAACGTATAACGTATAACGTATAACGTATAACGTATAACGTATAACGTATAACGTATAACGTATAACGTATAACGTATAACGTATAACGTATAACGTATAACGTATAACGTATAACGTATAACGTATAACGTATAACGTATAACGTATAACGTATAACGTATAACGTATAACGTATAACGTATAACGTATAACGTATAACGTATAACGTATAACGTATAACGTATAACGTATAACGTATAACGTATAACGTATAACGTATAACGTATAACGTATAACGTATAACGTATAACGTATAACGTATAACGTATAACGTATAACGTATAACGTATAACGTATAACGTATAACGTATAACGTATAACGTATAACGTATAACGTATAACGTATAACGTATAACGTATAACGTATAACGTATAACGTATAACGTATAACGTATAACGTATAACGTATAACGTATAACGTATAACGTATAACGTATAACGTATAACGTATAACGTATAACGTATAACGTATAACGTATAACGTATAACGTATAACGTATAACGTATAACGTATAACGTATAACGTATAACGTATAACGTATAACGTATAACGTATAACGTATAACGTATAACGTATAACGTATAACGTATAACGTATAACGTATAACGTATAACGTATAACGTATAACGTATAACGTATAACGTATAACGTATAACGTATAACGTATAACGTATAACGTATAACGTATAACGTACAGCGTATAACGTATAACGTACAACGTATAACGTACAACGTATAACGTACGACGTACAACGTGTAACGTATAATGTATAACGTATAACGTATAACGTATAACGTATAACGTATAACGTATAACGTATAACGTGTACCGTATAACGTATAACGTATAACGTACAGCATATAACGTATAACGTATAACGTACAACGTATAACGTATAACGTATAACTTATAACGTATAACGTACAACGTATAACGTACAACGTATAACGTACAACGTATAACGTACAACGTACAACGCGTAACGTATAACGTATAACGTACAGCGTATAACGTACAGCGTATAACGTACAACGTATAACGTACAACGTATAACGTACAACGTACAACGTACAACGTGTAACGTATAACGTATAACGTATAACGTACAGCGTATAACGTACAGCGTATAACGTACAGCGTATAACGTATAACGTACAACGTATAACGTACAACGTATAACGTACAGCGTATAACGTACAGCGTATAACGTACAACGTACAACGTGTAACGTATAATGTATAACGTATAACGTACAGCGTATAACGTACAGGGTATAACGTACAGCGTATAACGTATAACGTATAACGTACAGCATATAACGTACAGCGTATAACGTATAACGTATAACGTATAACGTATAACGTATAACGTATAACGTATAACGTATAACGTATAACGTATAACGTATAACGTATAACGTATAACGTATAACGTATAACGTACAGCGTATAACGTATAACGTACAACGTATAACGTACAACGTATAACGTACAACGTATAACGTACAACGTATAACGTACAGCGTATAACGTACAGCGTATAACGTATAATGTATAACGTATAATGTATAACGTATAACGTATAACGTAAAACGTATAACGTATAACGTTTAACGTATAACGTATATCGTATAACGTGTAACGTATAACGTATAACGTACAACGTTTAACGTACAACGTATAACGTATAACGTTCAACGTACAACGTGTACCGTATAACGTATAACGTATAACGTACAGCATATAACGTATAACGTATAACGTACAACGTATAACGTATAACGTATAACGTATAACGTATAACGTATAACGTATAACGTATAACGTATAACGTATAACGTATAACGTACAGCGTATAACGTACAGCGTATAACGTACAGCGTATAACGTACAGCGTATAACGTATAACGTATAACGTATAACGTATAACGTACAACGTATAACGTACAACGTATAACGTACAACGTATAACGTACAACCTACAACGCGTAACGTATAACGTATAACGTACAGCGTATAACGTACAGCGTATAACGTACAACGTATAACGTACAACGTATAACGTACAACGTACAACGTACAACGTGTAACGTATAACGTATAACGTATAACGTACAGCGTATAACGTACAGCGTATAACGTACAGCGTATAACGTATAACGTACAACGTATAACGTAAAACGTATAACGTACAGCGTATAACGTACAGCGTATAACGTACAACGTACAACGTGTAACGTATAACGTATAACGTATAACGTACAGCGTATAACGTACAGCGTACAACGTATAACGTATAACGTATAACGTACAGCGTATAACGTACAGCGTATAACGTACAGCGTATAACGTATAACGTATAACGTATAACGTATAACGTATAACGTATAACGTATAACGTATAACGTATAACGTATAACGTATAACGTATAACGTATAACGTATAACGTATAACGTATAACGTATAACGTATAACGTATAACGTATAACGTATAACGTATAACGTATAACGTATAACGTATAACGTATAACGTACAGCGTATAACGTATAACGTATAACGTATAACGTATAACGTACAACGTATAACGTACAACGTATAACGTACAACGTATAACGTACAACGTACAACGCGTAACGTATAACGTATAACGTACAGCGTATAAGGTACAGCGTATAACGTACAACGTATAACGTACAACGTATAACGTACAACGTACAACGTACAACGTGTAACGTATAACGTATAACGTATAACGTACAGCGTATAACGTACAGCGTATAACGTACAGCGTATAACGTATAACGTACAACGTATAACGTACAACGTATAACGTACAGCGTATAACGTACAGCGTATAACGTACAACGTACAACGTGTAACGTATAATGTATAACGTATAACGTACAGCGTATAACGTACAGCGTATAACGTACAGCGTATAACGTATAACGTATAACGTACAGCATATAACGTACAGCGTATAACGTATAACGTATAACGTATAACGTATAACGTATAACGTATAACGTATAACGTATAACGTATAACGTATAACGTATAACGTATAACGTATAACGTATAACGTACAGCGTATAACGTATAACGTACAACGTATAACGTACAACGTATAACGTACAACGTATAACGTACAACGTACAACGTGTAACGTATAACGTATAACGTATAACGTACAGCGTATAACGTACAGCGTATAACGTACAGCGTATAACGTATAACGTACAACGTATAACGTACAACGTATAACGTACAGCGTATAACGTACAGCGTATAACGTACAACGTATAACGTACAACGTATAACGTACAACGTACAACGTACAACGTGTAACGTATAACGTATAACGTATAACGTACAGCGTATAACGTACAGCGTATAACGTACAGCGTATAACGTATAACGTACAACGTATAACGTACAACGTATAACGTACAGCGTATAACGTACAGCGTATAACGTACAACGTACAACGTGTAACGTATAACGTATAACGTATAACGTACAGCGTATAACGTACAGCGTATAACGTACAGCGTATAACGTATAACGTATAACGTACAGCATATAACGTACAGCGTATAACGTATAACGTATAACGTATAACGTATAACGTATAACGTATAACGTATAACGTATAACGTATAACGTATAACGTATAACGTATAACGTATAACGTATAACGTATAACGTATAACGTACAGCGTATAACGTATAACGTACAACGTATAACGTACAACGTATAACGTACAACGTATAACGTACAACGTTTAACGTACAGCGTATAACGTACAGCGTATAACGTATAATGTATAACGTATAATGTATAACGTATAACGTAAAACGTATAACGTATAACGTATAACGTACAACGTGTAACGTATAACGTTCAACGTACAACGTGTACCGTATAACGTATAACGTATAACGTACAGCATATAACGTATAACGTATAACGTACAACGTATAACGTATAACGTATAACGTATAACGTATAACGTATAACGTATAACGTATAACGTATAACGTATAACGTATAACGTATAACGTATAACGTACAGCGTATAACGTACAGCGTATAACGTACAGCGTATAACGTACAGCGTATAACGTATAACGTATAACGTATAACGTATAACGTATAACGTATAACGTATAACGTACAACGTATAACGTACAACGTATAACGTACAACGTACAACGCGTAACGTATAACGTATAACGTACAGCGTATAACGTACAGCGTATAACGTACAACGTATAACGTACAACGTATAACGTACAACGTACAACGTACAACGTGTAACGTATAACGTATAACGTATAACGTACAGCGTATAACGTACAGCGTATAACGTACAGCGTATAACGTATAACGTACAACGTATAACGTAAAACGTATAACGTACAGCGTATAACGTACAGCGTATAACGTACAACGTACAACGTGTAACGTATAACGTATAACGTATAACGTACAGCGTATAACGTACAGCGTACAACGTATAACGTATAACGTATAACGTATAACGTATAACGTACAGCGTGTACCGTATAACGTATAACGTATAACGTACAGCATATAACGTATAACGTACAACGTATAACGTATAACGTATAACGTATAACGTATAACGTACAGCGTAAAACGTACAGCGTATAACGTACAGCGTATAACGTATAACGTATAACGTATAACGTATAACGTATAACGTATAACGTATAACGTATAACGTATAACGTATAACGTATAACGTATAACGTATAACGTATAACGTACAGCGTATAACGTATAACGTATAACGTATAACGTATAACGTACAACGTATAACGTACAACGTATAACGTACAACGTATAACGTACAACGTACAACGCGTAACGTATAACGTATAACGTACAGCGTATAACGTACAGCGTATAACGTACAACGTATAACGTACAACGTATGACGTACAACGTATAACGTTCAACGTATAACGTATAACGTATAACGTATAACGTATAACGTATATCGCATAACGTGTAACGTATAACGTATAACGTACAACGTATAACGTACAACGTATAACGTACAACGTACAACGTGTAACGTATAACGTATAACGTACAGCGCATAACGTACAGCGTATAACGTACAACGTATAACGTACAACGTATAACGTACAACGTACAACGTACAACGTGTAACGTATAACGTGTAACGTATAACGTACAGCGTATAACGTACAGCGTATAACGTCCAGCGTATAACGTATAACGTACAACGTATAACGTATAACGTATAACGTACAGCATATAACGTATAACGTATAACGTACAACGTATAACGTATAACGTATAACGTATAACGTATAACGTATAACGTATAACGTATAACGTATAACGTATAACGTATAACGTACAGCGTATAACGTACAGCGTATAACGTACAGCGTATAACGTACAGCGTATAACGTATAACGTATAACGTATAACGTATAACGTACAACGTATAACGTATAACGTATAACGTATAACGTATAACGTATAACGTATAACGTATAACGTATAACGTATAACGTATAACGTATAACGTACAGCGTATAACGTACAGCGTATAACGTACAGCGTATAACGTACAGCGTATAACGTATAACGTATAACGTATAACGTATAACGTACAACGTATAACGTACAACGTATAACGTACAACGTATAACGTACAACGTACAACGTGTAACGTATAACGTATAACGTACAGCGTATAACGTACAGCGTATAACGTACAACGTATAACGTATAACGTATAACGTACAACGTACAACGTACAACGTGTAACGTATAACGTATAACGTATAACGTACAGCGTATAACGTACAGCGCATAACGTACAGCGTATAACGTATAACGTACAACGTATAACGTAAAACGTATAACGTACAGCGTATAACGTACAGCGTATAACGTACAACGTACAACGTGTAACGTATAACGTATAACGTATAACGTACAGCGTATAACGTACAGCGTATAACGTACAGCGTATAACGTATAACGTATAACGTATAACGTATAACGTATAACGTATAACGTATAACGTATAACGTATAACGTATAACGTATAACGTATAACGTATAACGTACAGCGTATAACGTATAACGTATAACGTATAACGTATAACGTACAACGTATAACGTACAACGTATAACGTACAACGTATAACGTACAACGTACAACGCGTAACGTATAACGTATAACGTACAGCGTATAACGTACAGCGTATAACGTACAACGTATAACGTACAACGTATGACGTACAACGTATAACGTTCAACGTATAACGTATAACGTATAACGTATAACGTATAACGTATATCGCATAACGTGTAACGTATAACGTATAACGTACAACGTTTAACGTACAACATATAACGTATAACGTTCAACGTACAACGTGTACCGTATAACGTATAACGTATAACGTACAGCATATAACGTATAACGTACAACGTATAACGTATAACGTATAACGTATAACGTATAACGTATAACGTACAGCGTATAACGTACAGCGTATAACGTACAGCGTATAACGTATAACGTATAACGTATAACGTATAACGTATAACGTATAACGTATAACGTATAACGTATAACGTATAACGTATAACGTATAACGTATAACGTATAACGTACAGCGTATAACGTATAACGTATAACGTATAAAGTACAGCGTATAACGTACAACGTATAACGTACAGCATATAACGTACAGCGTATAACGTGTAACGTATAACGTATAACGTATAACGTATAACGTATAACGTACAGCGTATAACGTACAGCGTATAACGTACAGCGTATAACGTACAGCGTATAACGTATAACGTATAACGTATAACGTATAACGTATAACGTATAACGTATAACGTATAACGTACAACGTATAACGTACAACGTATAACGTACAACGTATAACGTACAACGTACAACGTGTAACGTATAACGTATAACGTACAGCGCATAACGTACAGCGTATAACGTACAACGTATAACGTACAACGTATAACGTACAACGTACAACGTACAACGTGTAACGTATAACGTGTAACGTATAACGTACAGCGTATAACGTACAGCGTATAACGTCCAGCGTATAACGTATAACGTACAACGTATAACGTATAACGTATAACGTATAACGTATAACGTATAACGTATAACGTATAACGTATAACGTATAACGTATAACGTACAACGTATAACATACAACGTATAACGTACAACGTGTAACGAATAACGTATAACGTATAACGTACAGCATATAACGTACAGCGTATAACGTATAACGTATAACGTATAACGTGTAACGTACAGCGTATAACGTATAACGTACAACGTATAACGTACAACGTATAACGTACAACGTACAACGTGTAACGTGTAACGTATAACGTATAACATATAACGTACAGCGTATAACGTACAGCGTATAACGTATAACGTGTAACGAATAACGTATAACGTATAACGTACAGCATATAACGTACAGCGTATAACGTATAACGTATAACGTATAACGTGTAACGTACAGCGCATAACGTACAACGTATAACGTACAACGTATAACGTACAACGTACAACGTGTAACGTGTAACGTATAACGTATAACGTATAACGTACAGCGTATAACGTACAGCGTATAACGTATAACGTATAACGTATAACGTACAACGGATAACGTACAGCGTATAACGTATAACGTATAACATATAACGTATAACGTATAACGTACAACGTATAACGTACAACGTATAACGTACAACGTACAACGTGTAACGTATAACGTACAACGTACAACGTATAACGTATAACGTATAACGTATAACGTATAACGTATAACGTATAACGTATAACGTACAACGTACAACGTATAACGTACAACGTACAACGTATAACGTACAACGTATAACGTACAACGTACAACGTATAACGTACAACGTATAACGTACAACGTACAACGTGTAACGTATAACGTATAACGTATAACGTACAACGTATAACGTACAACGTATAACGTACAACGTATAACGTACAGCGTACAACGTGTAACGTATAACGTACAACGTACAACGTATAACGTATAACGTATAACGTATAACGTATAACGTATAACGTATAACGTATAACGTACAACGTACAACGTATAACGTACAACGTACAACGTATAACGTACAACGTATAACGTACAACGTACAACGTGTAACGTATAACGTATAACGTATAACGTACAGCGTATAACGTACAGCGTATAACGTACAGCGTATAACGTATAACGTACAACGTATAACGTACAACGTATAACGTACAGCGTATAACGTACAGCGTATAACGTACAACGTATAACGTACAACGTATAACGTACAACGTACAACGTACAACGTGTAACGTATAACGTATAACGTATAACGTACAGCGTATAACGTACAGCGTATAACGTACAGCGTATAACGTATAACGTACAACGTATAACGTACAACGTATAACGTACAGCGTATAACGTACAGCGTATAACGTACAACGTACAACGTGTAACGTATAACGTATAACGTATAACGTACAGCGTATAACGTACAGCGTATAACGTACAGCGTATAACGTATAACGTATAACGTACAGCATATAACGTACAGCGTATAACGTATAACGTATAACGTATAACGTATAACGTATAACGTATAACGTATAACGTATAACGTATAACGTATAACGTATAACGTATAACGTATAACGTATAACGTATAACGTACAGCGTATAACGTATAACGTACAACGTATAACGTACAACGTATAACGTACAACGTATAACGTACAACGTATAACGTACAGCGTATAACGTACAGCGTATAACGTATAATGTATAACGTATAATGTATAACGTATAACGTATAACGTAAAACGTATAACGTATAACGTATAACGTACAACGTGTAACGTATAACGTTCAACGTACAACGTGTACCGTATAACGTATAACGTATAACGTACAGCATATAACGTATAACGTATAACGTACAACGTATAACGTATAACGTATAACGTATAACGTATAACGTATAACGTATAACGTATAACGTATAACGTATAACGTATAACGTATAACGTATAACGTACAGCGTATAACGTACAGCGTATAACGTACAGCGTATAACGTACAGCGTATAACGTATAACGTATAACGTATAACGTATAACGTATAACGTACAACGTATAACGTACAACGTATAACGTACAACGTATAACGTACAACGTACAACGCGTAACGTATAACGTATAACGTACAGCGTATAACGTACAGCGTATAACGTACAACGTATAACGTACAACGTATAACGTACAACGTACAACGTACAACGTGTAACGTATAACGTATAACGTATAACGTACAGCGTATAACGTACAGCGTATAACGTACAGCGTATAACGTATAACGTACAACGTATAACGTAAAACGTATAACGTACAGCGTATAACGTACAGCGTATAACGTACAACGTACAACGTGTAACGTATAACGTATAACGTATAACGTACAGCGTATAACGTACAGCGTACAACGTATAACGTATAACGTATAACGTATAACGTATAACGTACAGCGTGTACCGTATAACGTATAACGTATAACGTACAGCATATAACGTATAACGTACAACGTATAACGTATAACGTATAACGTATAACGTATAACGTACAGCGTAAAACGTACAGCGTATAACGTACAGCGTATAACGTATAACGTATAACGTAAAACGTATAACGTATAACGTAAAACGTATAACGTATAACGTATAACGTAAAACGTATAACGTATAACGTATAACGTATAACGTACAGCGTATAACGTATAACGTATAACGTATAACGTATAACGTACAACGTATAACGTACAACGTATAACGTACAACGTATAACGTACAACGTACAACGCGTAACGTATAACGTATAACGTACAGCGTATAACGTACAGCGTATAACGTACAACGTATAACGTACAACATATGACGTACAACGTATAACGTTCAACGTATAACGTATAACGTATAACGTATAACGTATATCGTATAACGTATAACGTATAACGTATAACGTACAACGTATAACGTACAACGTATAACGTACAACGTACAACGTGTAACGTATAACGTATAACGTACAGCGCATAACGTACAGCGTATAACGTACAACGTATAACGTACAACGTATAACGTACAACGTACAACGTACAACGTGTAACGTATAACGTGTAACGTATAACGTACAGCGTATAACGTACAGCGTATAACGTCCAGCGTATAACGTATAACGTACAACGTATAACGTATAACGTATAACGTACAGCATATAACGTATAACGTATAACGTACAACGTATAACGTATAACGTATAACGTATAACGTATAACGTATAACGTATAACGTATAACGTATAACGTATAACGTATAACGTATAACGTATAACGTATAACGTACAGCGTATAACGTACAGCGTATAACGTACAGCGTATAACGTACAGCGTATAACGTATAACGTATAACGTATAACGTATAACGTACAACGTATAACGTATAACGTATAACGTATAACGTATAACGTATAACGTATAACGTATAACGTATAACGTATAACGTATAACGTATAACGTACAGCGTATAACGTACAGCGTATAACGTACAGCGTATAACGTACAGCGTATAACGTATAACGTATAACGTATAACGTATAACGTACAACGTATAACGTACAACGTATAACGTACAACGTATAACGTACAACGTACAACGCGTAACGTATAACGTATAACGTACAGCGTATAACGTACAGCGTATAACGTACAACGTATAACGTACAACGTATAACGTACAACGTACAACGTACAACGTGTAACGTATAACGTATAACGTATAACGTACAGCGTATAACGTACAGCGTATAACGTACAGCGTATAACGTATAACGTACAACGTATAACGTAAAACGTATAACGTACAGCGTATAACGTACAGCGTATAACGTACAACGTACAACGTGTAACGTATAACGTATAACGTATAACGTACAGCGTATAACGTACAGCGTACAACGTATAACGTATAACGTATAACGTATAACGTATAACGTACAGCGTGTACCGTATAACGTATAACGTATAACGTACAGCATATAACGTATAACGTACAACGTATAACGTATAACGTATAACGTATAACGTATAACGTATAACGTACAGCGTATAACGTACAGCGTATAACGTACAGCGTATAACGTATAACGTATAACGTATAACGTATAACGTATAACGTATAACGTATAACGTATAACGTATAACGTATAACGTATAACGTATAACGTATAACGTATAACGTATAACGTATAACGTATAACGTATAACGTACAGCGTATAACGTATAACGTATAACGTATAACGTATAACGTACAACGTATAACGTACAACGTATAACGTACAACGTATAACGTACAACGTACAACGCGTAACGTATAACGTATAACGTACAGCGTATAACGTACAACGTATAACGTACAACGTATAACGTACAACGTATGACGTACAACGTATAACGTTCAACGTATAACGTATAACGTATAACGTATAACGTATAACGTATATCGCATAACGTGTAACGTATAACGTATAACGTACAACGTTTAACGTACAACATATAACGTATAACGTTCAACGTACAACGTGTACCGTATAACGTATAACGTATAACGTACAGCATATAACGTATAACGTACAACGTATAACGTATAACGTATAACGTATAACGTATAACGTATAACGTACAGCGTATAACGTATAACGTATAACGTATAACGTATAACGTATAACGTATAACGTATAACGTATAACGTATAACGTATAACGTATAACGTACAGCGTATAACGTATAACGTATAACGTATAAAGTACAGCGTATAACGTACAACGTATAACGTACAGCATATAACGTACAGCGTATAACGTGTAACGTATAACGTATAACGTATAACGTATAACGTATAACGTACAGCGTATAACGTACAGCGTATAACGTACAGCGTATAACGTACAGCGTATAACGTATAACGTATAACGTATAACGTATAACGTATAACGTATAACGTATAACGTATAACGTACAACGTATAACGTACAACGTATAACGTACAACGTATAACGTACAACGTACAACGTGTAACGTATAACGTATAACGTACAGCGCATAACGTACAGCGTATAACGTACAACGTATAACGTACAACGTATAACGTACAACGTACAACGTACAACGTGTAACGTATAACGTGTAACGTATAACGTACAGCGTATAACGTACAGCGTATAACGTCCAGCGTATAACGTATAACGTACAACGTATAACGTATAACGTATAACGTATAACGTATAACGTATAACGTATAACGTATAACGTATAACGTATAACGTACAACGTATAACATACAACGTATAACGTACAACGTGTAACGAATAACGTATAACGTATAACGTACAGCATATAACGTACAGCGTATAACGTATAACGTATAACGTATAACGTGTAACGTACAGCGTATAACGTATAACGTACAACGTATAACGTACAACGTATAACGTACAACGTACAACGTGTAACGTGTAACGTATAACGTATAACATATAACGTACAGCGTATAACGTACAGCGTATAACGTATAACGTGTAACGAATAACGTATAACGTATAACGTACAGCATATAACGTACAGCGTATAACGTATAACGTATAACGTATAACGTGTAACGTACAGCGCATAACGTACAACGTATAACGTACAACGTATAACGTACAACGTACAACGTGTAACGTGTAACGTATAACGTATAACGTATAACGTACAGCGTATAACGTACAGCGTATAACGTATAACGTATAACGTATAACGTACAACGGATAACGTACAGCGTATAACGTATAACGTATAACATATAACGTATAACGTATAACGTACAACGTATAACGTACAACGTATAACGTACAACGTACAACGTGTAACGTATAACGTACAACGTACAACGTATAACGTATAACGTATAACGTATAACGTATAACGTATAACGTATAACGTATAACGTACAACGTACAACGTATAACGTACAACGTACAACGTATAACGTACAACGTATAACGTACAACGTACAACGTATAACGTACAACGTATAACGTACAACGTACAACGTGTAACGTATAACGTATAACGTATAACGTACAACGTATAACGTACAACGTATAACGTACAACGTATAACGTACAACGTACAACGTGTAACGTGTAACGTATAACGTATAACGTATAACGTACAGCGTATAACGTACAGCGTATAACGTATAACGTATAACGTATAACGTACAACGGATAACGTACAGCGTATAACGTATAACGTATAACATATAACGTATAACGAATAACGTACAACGTATAACGTACAACGTATAACGTATAACGTACAACGTATAATGTACAACGTATAACGTACGACGTACAACGTGTAACGTATAATGTATAACGTATAACGTACAGCGTATAACGTACAGCGTATAACGTACAGCGTATAACGTATATCGTATAACGTATAACGTATAACGTATAACGTATAACGTACAACGGATAACGTACAGCGTATAACGTATAACGTATAACATATAACGTATAACGTATAACGTATAACGTATAACGTACAGCATAGAACGTACAGCGTATAACGTATAACGTATAACGTATAACGTATAACGTATAACGTATAACGTATAACGTATAACGTATAACGTATAACGTATAACGTATAACGTATAACGTATAACGTATAACGTATAACGTATAACGTATAACGTATAACGTATAACGTATAACGTATAACGTATAACGTATAACGTATAACGTATAACGTATAACGTATAACGTATAACGTATAACGTATAACGTATAACGTGTAACGTACAGCGCATAACGTACAACGTATAACGTACAACGTATAACGTACAACGTACAACGTGTAACGTGTAACGTATAACGTATAACGTATAACGTATAACGTATAACGTATAACGTATAACGTATAACGTATAACGTATAACGTATAACGTATAACGTATAACGTATAACGTATAACGTATAACGTATAACGTATAACGTATAACGTGTAACGTACAGCGCATAACGTACAACGTATAACGTACAACGTATAACGTACAACGTACAACGTGTAACGTGTAACGTATAACGTATAACGTATAACGTACAGCGTATAACGTACAGCGTATAACGTATAACGTATAACGTATAACGTACAACGGATAACGTACAGCGTATAACGTATAACGTATAACGTACAACGTATAACGTATAACGTATAACGTATAACGTATAACGTATAACGTATAACGTATAACGTATAACGTATAACGTATAACGTATAACGTACAGCGTATAACGTACAGCGTATAACGTACAGCGTATAACGTACAGCGTATAACGTATAACGTATAACGTATAACGTATAACGTACAACGTATAACGTACAACGTATAACGTACAACGTATAACGTACAACGTACAACGAGTAACGTATAACGTATAACGTACAGCGTATAACGTACAGCGTATAACGTACAACGTATAACGTACAACGTATAACGTACAACGTACAACGTACAACGTGTAACGTATAACGTATAACGTATAACGTACAGCGTATAACGTACAGCGTATAACGTACAGCGTATAACGTATAACGTACAACGTATAACGTAAAACGTATAACGTACAGCGTATAACGTACAGCGTATAACGTACAACGTACAACGTGTAACGTATAACGTATAACGTATAACGTACAGCGTATAACGTACAGCGTATAACGTACAGCGTATAACGTATAACGTATAACGTATAACGTATAACGTATAACGTATAACGTATAACGTATAACGTATAACGTATAACGTATAACGTATAACGTATAACGTACAGCGTATAACGTATAACGTATAACGTATAACGTATAACGTACAACGTATAACGTACAACGTATAACGTACAACGTATAACGTACAACGTACAACGCGTAACGTATAACGTATAACGTACAGCGTATAACGTACAGCGTATAACGTACAACGTATAACGTACAACGTATGACGTACAACGTATAACGTTCAACGTATAACGTATAACGTATAACGTATAACGTATAACGTATATCGCATAACGTGTAACGTATAACGTATAACGTACAACGTTTAACGTACAACATATAACGTATAACGTTCAACGTACAACGTGTACCGTATAACGTATAACGTATAACGTACAGCATATAACGTATAACGTACAACGTATAACGTATAACGTATAACGTATAACGTATAACGTATAACGTACAGCGTATAACGTACAGCGTATAACGTACAGCGTATAACGTATAACGTATAACGTATAACGTATAACGTATAACGTATAACGTATAACGTATAACGTATAACGTATAACGTATAACGTATAACGTATAACGTACAGCGTATAACGTATAACGTATAACGTATAAAGTACAGCGTATAACGTACAACGTATAACGTACAGCATATAACGTACAGCGTATAACGTGTAACGTATAACGTATAACGTATAACGTATAACGTATAACGTACAGCGTATAACGTACAGCGTATAACGTACAGCGTATAACGTACAGCGTATAACGTATAACGTATAACGTATAACGTATAACGTATAACGTATAACGTATAACGTATAACGTACAACGTATAACGTACAACGTATAACGTACAACGTATAACGTACAACGTACAACGTGTAACGTATAACGTATAACGTACAGCGCATAACGTACAGCGTATAACGTACAACGTATAACGTACAACGTATAACGTACAACGTACAACGTACAACGTGTAACGTATAACGTGTAACGTATAACGTACAGCGTATAACGTACAGCGTATAACGTCCAGCGTATAACGTATAACGTACAACGTATAACGTATAACGTATAACGTATAACGTATAACGTATAACGTATAACGTATAACGTATAACGTATAACGTATAACGTACAACGTATAACATACAACGTATAACGTACAACGTGTAACGAATAACGTATAACGTATAACGTACAGCATATAACGTACAGCGTATAACGTATAACGTATAACGTATAACGTGTAACGTACAGCGTATAACGTATAACGTACAACGTATAACGTACAACGTATAACGTACAACGTACAACGTGTAACGTGTAACGTATAACGTATAACATATAACGTACAGCGTATAACGTACAGCGTATAACGTATAACGTGTAACGAATAACGTATAACGTATAACGTACAGCATATAACGTACAGCGTATAACGTATAACGTATAACGTATAACGTGTAACGTACAGCGCATAACGTACAACGTATAACGTACAACGTATAACGTACAACGTACAACGTGTAACGTGTAACGTATAACGTATAACGTATAACGTACAGCGTATAACGTACAGCGTATAACGTATAACGTATAACGTATAACGTACAACGGATAACGTACAGCGTATAACGTATAACGTATAACATATAACGTATAACGTATAACGTACAACGTATAACGTACAACGTATAACGTACAACGTACAACGTGTAACGTATAACGTACAACGTACAACGTATAACGTATAACGTATAACGTATAACGTATAACGTATAACGTATAACGTATAACGTACAACGTATAACGTATAACGTACAACGTACAACGTATAACGTACAACGTATAACGTACAACGTACAACGTATAACGTACAACGTATAACGTACAACGTACAACGTGTAACGTATAACGTATAACGTATAACGTACAACGTATAACGTACAACGTATAACGTACAACGTATAACGTACAGCGTACAACGTGTAACGTATAACGTACAACGTACAACGTATAACGTATAACGTATAACGTATAACGTATAACGTATAACGTATAACGTATAACGTACAACGTACAACGTATAACGTACAACGTACAACGTATAACGTACAACGTATAACGTACAACGTACAACGTGTAACGTATAACGTATAACGTATAACGTACAGCGTATAACGTACAGCGTATAACGTACAGCGTATAACGTATAACGTACAACGTATAACGTACAACGTATAACGTACAGCGTATAACGTACAGCGTATAACGTACAACGTATAACGTACAACGTATAACGTACAACGTACAACGTACAACGTGTAACGTATAACGTATAACGTATAACGTACAGCGTATAACGTACAGCGTATAACGTACAGCGTATAACGTATAACGTACAACGTATAACGTACAACGTATAACGTACAGCGTATAACGTACAGCGTATAACGTACAACGTACAACGTGTAACGTATAACGTATAACGTATAACGTACAGCGTATAACGTACAGCGTATAACGTACAGCGTATAACGTATAACGTATAACGTACAGCATATAACGTACAGCGTATAACGTATAACGTATAACGTATAACGTATAACGTATAACGTATAACGTATAACGTATAACGTATAACGTATAACGTATAACGTATAACGTATAACGTATAACGTATAACGTACAGCGTATAACGTATAACGTACAACGTATAACGTACAACGTATAACGTACAACGTATAACGTACAACGTATAACGTACAGCGTATAACGTACAGCGTATAACGTATAATGTATAACGTATAATGTATAACGTATAACGTATAACGTAAAACGTATAACGTATAACGTATAACGTACAACGTGTAACGTATAACGTTCAACGTACAACGTGTACCGTATAACGTATAACGTATAACGTACAGCATATAACGTATAACGTATAACGTACAACGTATAACGTATAACGTATAACGTATAACGTATAACGTATAACGTATAACGTATAACGTATAACGTATAACGTATAACGTATAACGTATAACGTATAACGTACAGCGTATAACGTACAGCGTATAACGTACAGCGTATAACGTACAGCGTATAACGTATAACGTATAACGTATAACGTATAACGTATAACGTACAACGTATAACGTACAACGTATAACGTACAACGTATAACGTACAACGTACAACGCGTAACGTATAACGTATAACGTACAGCGTATAACGTACAGCGTATAACGTACAACGTATAACGTACAACGTATAACGTACAACGTACAACGTACAACGTGTAACGTATAACGTATAACGTATAACGTACAGCGTATAACGTACAGCGTATAACGTACAGCGTATAACGTATAACGTACAACGTATAACGTAAAACGTATAACGTACAGCGTATAACGTACAGCGTATAACGTACAACGTACAACGTGTAACGTATAACGTATAACGTATAACGTACAGCGTATAACGTACAGCGTACAACGTATAACGTATAACGTATAACGTATAACGTATAACGTACAGCGTGTACCGTATAACGTATAACGTATAACGTACAGCATATAACGTATAACGTATAACATATAACGTATAACGTATAACGTATAACGTATAACGTACAGCGTAAAACGTACAGCGTATAACGTACAGCGTATAACGTATAACGTATAACGTACAACGTATAACGTATAACGTACAACGTACAACGTATAACGTAAAACGTATAACGTATAACGTATAACGTATAACGTATAACGTACAGCGTATAACGTATAACGTATAACGTATAACGTATAACGTACAACGTATAACGTACAACGTATAACGTACAACGTATAACGTACAACGTACAACGCGTAACGTATAACGTATAACGTACAGCGTATAACGTACAGCGTATAACGTACAACGTATAACGTACAACGTATGACGTACAACGTATAACGTTCAACGTATAACGTATAACGTATAACGTATAACGTATAACGTATATCGCATAACGTGTAACGTATAACGTATAACGTACAACGTATAACGTACAACGTATAACGTACAACGTACAACGTGTAACGTATAACGTATAACGTACAGCGCATAACGTACAGCGTATAACGTACAACGTATAACGTACAACGTATAACGTACAACGTACAACGTACAACGTGTAACGTATAACGTGTAACGTATAACGTACAGCGTATAACGTACAGCGTATAACGTCCAGCGTATAACGTATAACGTACAACGTATAACGTATAACGTATAACGTATAACGTACAGCATATAACGTATAACGTATAACGTACAACGTATAACGTATAACGTATAACGTATAACGTATAACGTATAACGTATAACGTATAACGTATAACGTATAACGTATAACGTATAACGTATAACGTATAACGTACAGCGTATAACGTACAGCGTATAACGTACAGCGTATAACGTACAGCGTATAACGTATAACGTATAACGTATAACGTATAACGTACAACGTATAACGTATAACGTATAACGTATAACGTATAACGTATAACGTATAACGTATAACGTATAACGTATAACGTATAACGTATAACGTACAGCGTATAACGTACAGCGTATAACGTACAGCGTATAACGTACAGCGTATAACGTATAACGTATAACGTATAACGTATAACGTACAACGTATAACGTACAACGTATAACGTACAACGTATAACGTACAACGTACAACGCGTAACGTATAACGTATAACGTACAGCGTATAACGTACAGCGTATAACGTACAACGTATAACGTACAACGTATAACGTACAACGTACAACGTACAACGTGTAACGTATAACGTATAACGTATAACGTACAGCGTATAACGTACAGCGTATAACGTACAGCGTATAACGTATAACGTACAACGTATAACGTAAAACGTATAACGTACAGCGTATAACGTACAGCGTATAACGTACAACGTACAACGTGTAACGTATAACGTATAACGTATAACGTACAGCGTATAACGTACAGCGTACAACGTATAACGTATAACGTATAACGTATAACGTATAACGTACAGCGTGTACCGTATAACGTATAACGTATAACGTACAGCATATAACGTATAACGTACAACGTATAACGTATAACGTATAACGTATAACGTATAACGTATAACGTACAGCGTATAACGTACAGCGTATAACGTACAGCGTATAACGTATAACGTATAACGTATAACGTATAACGTATAACGTATAACGTATAACGTATAACGTATAACGTATAACGTATAACGTATAACGTATAACGTATAACGTATAACGTATAACGTATAACGTACAGCGTATAACGTATAACGTATAACGTATAACGTATAACGTACAACGTATAACGTACAACGTATAACGTACAACGTATAACGTACAACGTACAACGCGTAACGTATAACGTATAACGTACAGCGTATAACGTACAGCGTATAACGTACAACGTATAACGTACAACGTATGACGTACAACGTATAACGTTCAACGTATAACGTATAACGTATAACGTATAACGTATAACGTATATCGCATAACGTGTAACGTATAACGTATAACGTACAACGTTTAACGTACAACATATAACGTATAACGTTCAACGTACAACGTGTACCGTATAACGTATAACGTATAACGTACAGCATATAACGTATAACGTACAACGTATAACGTATAACGTATAACGTATAACGTATAACGTATAACGTACAGCGTATAACGTATAACGTATAACGTATAACGTATAACGTATAACGTATAACGTATAACGTATAACGTATAACGTATAACGTATAACGTACAGCGTATAACGTATAACGTATAACGTATAAAGTACAGCGTATAACGTACAACGTATAACGTACAGCATATAACGTACAGCGTATAACGTGTAACGTATAACGTATAACGTATAACGTATAACGTATAACGTACAGCGTATAACGTACAGCGTATAACGTACAGCGTATAACGTACAGCGTATAACGTATAACGTATAACGTATAACGTATAACGTATAACGTATAACGTATAACGTATAACGTACAACGTATAACGTACAACGTATAACGTACAACGTATAACGTACAACGTACAACGTGTAACGTATAACGTATAACGTACAGCGCATAACGTACAGCGTATAACGTACAACGTATAACGTACAACGTATAACGTACAACGTACAACGTACAACGTGTAACGTATAACGTGTAACGTATAACGTACAGCGTATAACGTACAGCGTATAACGTCCAGCGTATAACGTATAACGTACAACGTATAACGTATAACGTATAACGTATAACGTATAACGTATAACGTATAACGTATAACGTATAACGTATAACGTACAACGTATAACATACAACGTATAACGTACAACGTGTAACGAATAACGTATAACGTATAACGTACAGCATATAACGTACAGCGTATAACGTATAACGTATAACGTATAACGTGTAACGTACAGCGTATAACGTATAACGTACAACGTATAACGTACAACGTATAACGTACAACGTACAACGTGTAACGTGTAACGTATAACGTATAACATATAACGTACAGCGTATAACGTACAGCGTATAACGTATAACGTGTAACGAATAACGTATAACGTATAACGTACAGCATATAACGTACAGCGTATAACGTATAACGTATAACGTATAACGTGTAACGTACAGCGCATAACGTACAACGTATAACGTACAACGTATAACGTACAACGTACAACGTGTAACGTGTAACGTATAACGTATAACGTATAACGTACAGCGTATAACGTACAGCGTATAACGTATAACGTATAACGTATAACGTACAACGGATAACGTACAGCGTATAACGTATAACGTATAACATATAACGTATAACGTATAACGTACAACGTATAACGTACAACGTATAACGTACAACGTACAACGTGTAACGTATAACGTACAACGTACAACGTATAACGTATAACGTATAACGTATAACGTATAACGTATAACGTATAACGTATAACGTACAACGTACAACGTATAACGTACAACGTACAACGTATAACGTACAACGTATAACGTACAACGTACAACGTATAACGTACAACGTATAACGTACAACGTACAACGTGTAACGTATAACGTATAACGTATAACGTACAACGTATAACGTACAACGTATAACGTACAACGTATAACGTACAACGTACAACGTGTAACGTGTAACGTATAACGTATAACGTATAACGTACAGCGTATAACGTACAGCGTATAACGTATAACGTATAACGTATAACGTACAACGGATAACGTACAGCGTATAACGTATAACGTATAACATATAACGTATAACGAATAACGTACAACGTATAACGTACAACGTATAACGTATAACGTACAACGTATAATGTACAACGTATAACGTACGACGTACAACGTGTAACGTATAATGTATAACGTATAACGTACAGCGTATAACGTACAGCGTATAACGTACAGCGTATAACGTATATCGTATAACGTATAACGTATAACGTATAACGTATAACGTACAACGGATAACGTACAGCGTATAACGTATAACGTATAACATATAACGTATAACGTATAACGTATAACGTATAACGTACAGCATAGAACGTACAGCGTATAACGTATAACGTATAACGTATAACGTATAACGTATAACGTATAACGTATAACGTATAACGTATAACGTATAACGTATAACGTATAACGTATAACGTATAACGTATAACGTATAACGTATAACGTATAACGTATAACGTATAACGTATAACGTATAACGTATAACGTATAACGTATAACGTATAACGTATAACGTATAACGTATAACGTACAGCGTATAACGTATAACGTACAACGTATAACGTACAACGTATAACGTACAACGTATAACGTACGACGTACAACGTGTAACGTATAATGTATAACGTATAACGTACAGCGTATAACGTACAGCGTATAACGTACAGCGTATAACGTATAACGTATAACGTACAGCATATAACGTACAGCGTATAACGTATAACGTATAACGTATAACGTATAACGTATAACGTATAACGTATAACGTATAACGTATAACGTATAACGTATAACGTATAACGTATAACGTATAACGTATAACGTATAACGTATAACGTATAACGTATAACGTATAACGTATAACGTATAACGTATAACGTATAACGTATAACGTATAACGTATAACGTATAACGTACAGCGTATAACGTATAACGTACAACGTATAACGTACAACGTATAACGTACAACGTATAACGTACAACGTGTAACGAATAACGTATAACGTATAACGTACAGCATATAACGTACAGCGTATAACGTATAACGTATAACGTATAACGTATAACGTATAACGTATAACGTATAACGTATAACGTATAACGTATAACGTATAACGTATAACGTATAACGTATAACGTATAACGTATAACGTATAACGTATAACGTATAACGTATAACGTATAACGTATAACGTATAACGTATAACGTATAACGTATAACGTATAACGTATAACGTATAACGTATAACGTATAACGTATAACGTATAACGTATAACGTATAACGTATAACGTATAACGTATAACGTATAACGTATAACGTATAACGTATAACGTATAACGTATAACGTATAACGTATAACGTATAACGTATAACGTATAACGTATAACGTATAACATATAACGTATAACGTATAACGTATAACGTATAACGTATAACGTATAACGTATAACGTATAACGTATAACGTATAACGTATAACGTATAACGTATAACGTACAACGTATAACGTATAACGTATAACGTATAACGTACAGCGTATAACGTACAACGTACAACGTGTAACGTATAACGTATAACGTATAACGTACAACGTATAACGTACAACGTACAACGTGTAACGTATAAGGTATAACGTATAACGTAGAACGTATAACGTATAAGGTATAACGTATAACGTATAACGTATAACGTATAACGTATAACGTATAACGTATAACGTATAACGTATAACGTATAACGTATAACGTATAACGTATAACGTATAACGTATAACGTATAACGTATAACGTATAACGTATAACGTATAACGTATAACGTATAACGTATAACGTATAACGTATAACGTATAACGTATAACGTATAACGTATAACGTATAACGTATAACGTATAACGTATAACGTATAACGTATAACGTATAACGTATAACGTATAACGTATAACGTATAACGTATAACGTATAACGTATAACGTATAACGTATAACGTATAACGTATAACGTATAACGTATAACGTATAACGTATAACGTATAACGTATAACGTATAACGTATAACGTATAACGTATAACGTATAACGTATAACGTATAACGTATAACGTATAACGTATAACGTATAACGTATAACGTATAACGTATAACGTATAACGTATAACGTATAACGTATAACGTATAACGTATAACGTATAACGTATAACGTATAACGTATAACGTATAACGTATAACGTATAACGTATAACGTATAACGTATAACGTATAACGTATAACGTATAACGTATAACGTATAACGTATAACGTATAACGTATAACGTATAACGTATAACGTATAACGTATAACGTATAACGTATAACGTATAACGTATAACGTATAACGTATAACGTATAACGTATAACGTATAACGTATAACGTATAACGTATAACGTATAACGTATAACGTATAACGTATAACGTATAACGTATAACGTATAACGTATAACGTATAACGTATAACGTATAACGTATAACGTATAACGTATAACGTATAACGTATAACGTATAACGTATAACGTATAACGTATAACGTATAACGTATAACGTATAACGTATAACGTATAACGTATAACGTATAACGTATAACGTATAACGTATAACGTATAACGTATAACGTATAACGTATAACGTATAACGTATAACGTATAACGTATAACGTATAACGTATAACGTATAACGTATAACGTATAACGTATAACGTATAACGTATAACGTATAACGTATAACGTATAACGTATAACGTATAACGTATAACGTATAACGTATAACGTATAACGTATAACGTATAACGTATAACGTATAACGTATAACGTATAACGTATAACGTATAACGTATAACGTATAACGTATAACGTATAACGTATAACGTATAACGTATAACGTATAACGTATAACGTATAACGTATAACGTATAACGTATAACGTATAACGTATAACGTATAACGTATAACGTATAACGTATAACGTATAACGTATAACGTATAACGTATAACGTATAACGTATAACGTATAACGTATAACGTATAACGTATAACGTATAACGTATAACGTATAACGTATAACGTATAACGTATAACGTATAACGTATAACGTATAACGTATAACGTATAACGTATAACGTATAACGTATAACGTATAACGTATAACGTATAACGTATAACGTATAACGTATAACGTATAACGTATAACGTATAACGTATAACGTATAACGTATAACGTATAACGTATAACGTATAACGTATAACGTATAACGTACAACGTACAACGTATAACGTACAACGTACAACGTATAACGTACAACGTATAACGTATAACGTACAACGTATAACGTACAACGTATAACGTACAACGTACAACGTGTAACGTATAACGTATAACGTATAACGTACAACGTATAACGTACAACGTATAACGTACAACGTATAACGTACAACGTACAACGTGTAACGTGTAACGTATAACGTATAACGTATAACGTACAGCGTATAACGTACAGCGTATAACGTATAACGTATAACGTATAACGTACAACGGATAACGTACAGCGTATAACGTATAACGTATAACATATAACGTATAACGTATAACGTACAACGTATAACGTACAACGTATAACGTATAACGTACAACGTATAATGTACAACGTATAACGTACGACGTACAACGTGTAACGTATAATGTATAACGTATAACGTACAGCGTATAACGTACAGCGTATAACGTACAGCGTATAACGTATAACGTATAACGTATAACGTATAACGTATAACGAATAACGTACAACGGATAACGTACAGCGTATAACGTATAACGTATAACATATAACGTATAACGTATAACGTATAACGTATAACGTACAGCATAGAACGTACAGCGTATAACGTATAACGTATAACGTATAACGTATAACGTATAACGTATAACGTATAACGTATAACGTATAACGTATAACGTATAACGTATAACGTATAACGTATAACGTATAACGTATAACGTATAACGTATAACGTATAACGTACAGCGTATAACGTACAGCGTATAAAGTATAACGTACAACGTATAACGTACAACGTATGACGTACAACGTATAACGTTCAACGTATAACGTATAACGTATAACGTATAACGTATAACGTATAACGTATATCGCATAACGTGTAACGTATAACGTATAACGTACAACGTTTAACGTACAACATATAACGTATAACGTTCAACGTACAACGTGTACCGTATAACGTATAACGTATAACGTACAGCATATAACGTATAACGTACAACGTATAACGTATAACGTATAACGTATAACGTATAACGTATAACGTATAACGTATAACGTATAACGTACAGCGTATAACGTACAGCGTATAACGTACAGCGTATAACGTATAACGTATAACGTATAACGTATAACGTATAACGTATAACGTATAACGTATAACGTATAACGTATAACGTATAACGTATAACGTATAACGTATAACGTATAACGTATAACGTACAGCGTATAACGTATAACGTATAACGTATAAAGTACAGCGTATAACGTACAACGTATAACGTACAGCATATAACGTACAGCGTATAACGTGTAACGTATAACGTATAACGTATAACGTATAACGTACAGCGTATAACGTACAGCGTATAACGTACAGCGTATAACGTACAGCGTATAACGTATAACGTATAACGTATAACGTATAACGTATAACGTATAACGTATAACGTATAACGTATAACGTATAACGTACAACGTATAACGTACAACGTATAACGTACAACGTATAACGTACAACGTACAACGTGTAACGTGTAACGTATAACGTATAACGTATAACGTACAGCGTATAACGTACAGCGTATAACGTATAACGTATAACGTATAACGTATAACGTATAACGTATAACGTATAACGTATAACGTATAACGTATAACGTATAACGTATAACGTATAACGTATAACGTATAACGTATAACGTATAACGTATAACGTATAACGTATAACGTATAACGTATAACGTATAACGTATAACGTATAACGTATAACGTATAACGTATAACGTATAACGTATAACGTATAACGTATAACGTATAACGTATAACGTATAACGTATAACGTATAACGTATAACGTATAACGTACAACGTACAACGTATAACGTACAACGTACAACGTATAACGTACAACGTATAACGTACAACGTACAACGTATAACGTACAACGTATAACGTACAACGTACAACGTGTAACGTATAACGTATAACGTATAACGTACAACGTATAACGTACAACGTATAACGTACAACGTATAACGTACAACGTACAACGTGTAACGTGTAACGTATAACGTATAACGTATAACGTACAGCGTATAACGTACAGCGTATAACGTATAACGTATAACGTATAACGTACAACGGATAACGTACAGCGTATAACGTATAACGTATAACATATAACGTATAACGTATAACGTACAACGTATAACGTACAACGTATAACGTATAACGTACAACGTATAATGTACAACGTATAACGTACGACGTACAACGTGTAACGTATAATGTATAACGTATAACGTACAGCGTATAACGTACAGCGTATAACGTACAGCGTATAACGTATAACGTATAACGTATAACGTATAACGTATAACGAATAACGTACAACGGATAACGTACAGCGTATAACGTATAACGTATAACGTATAACGTATAACGTATAACGTATAACGTATAACGTATAACGTATAACGTATAACGTATAACGTATAACGTATAACGTATAACGTATAACGTACAACGTATAACGTATAACGTATAACGTATAACGTATAACGTATAACGTATAACGTATAACGTATAACGTATAACGTATAACGTATAACGTATAACGTATAACGTATAACGTATAACGTATAACGTATAACGTATAACGTATAACGTATAACGTATAACGTATAACGTATAACGTATAACGTATAACGTATAACGTATAACGTATAACGTATAACGTATAACGTATAACGTATAACGTATAACGTATAACGTATAACGTACAACGTACAACGTATAACGTATAATGTACAACGTGTAACGTATAATGTATAACGTATAACGTACAGCGTATAACGTACAGCGTATAACGTACAGCGTATAACGTATAACGTATAACGTATAACGTATAACGTATAACGAATAACGTACAACGGATAACGTACAGCGTATAACGTATAACGTATAACATATAACGTATAACGTATAACGTATAACGTATAACGTACAGCATAGAACGTACAGCGTATAACGTATAACGTATAACGTATAACGTATAACGTATAACGTATAACGTATAACGTATAACGTATAACGTATAACGTATAACGTATAACGTATAACGTATAACGTATAACGTATAACGTATAACGTATAACGTATAACGTACAGCGTATAACGTACAGCGTATAAAGTATAACGTACAACGTATAACGTACAACGTATGACGTACAACGTATAACGTTCAACGTATAACGTATAACGTATAACGTATAACGTATAACGTATATCGCATAACGTGTAACGTATAACGTATAACGTACAACGTTTAACGTACAACATATAACGTATAACGTTCAACGTACAACGTGTACCGTATAACGTATAACGTATAACGTACAGCATATAACGTATAACGTACAACGTATAACGTATAACGTATAACGTATAACGTATAACGTATAACGTATAACGTATAACGTATAACGTATAACGTACAGCGTATAACGTACAGCGTATAACGTACAGCGTATAACGTATAACGTATAACGTATAACGTATAACGTATAACGTATAACGTATAACGTATAACGTATAACGTATAACGTATAACGTATAACGTATAACGTATAACGTATAACGTATAACGTATAACGTATAACGTATAACGTACAGCGTATAACGTATAACGTATAACGTATAAAGTACAGCGTATAACGTACAACGTATAACGTACAGCATATAACGTACAGCGTATAACGTGTAACGTATAACGTATAACGTATAACGTATAACGTACAGCGTATAACGTACAGCGTATAACGTACAGCGTATAACGTACAGCGTATAACGTATAACGTATAACGTATAACGTATAACGTATAACGTATAACGTATAACGTATAACGTATAACGTATAACGTATAACGTACAACGTATAACGTACAACGTATAACGTACAACGTATAACGTACAACATACAACGTGTAACGTGTAACGTATAACGTATAACGTATAACGTACAGCGTATAACGTACAGCGTATAACGTATAACGTATAACGTATAACGTATAACGTATAACGTATAACGTATAACGTATAACGTATAACGTATAACGTATAACGTATAACGTATAACGTATAACGTATAACGTATAACGTATAACGTATAACGTATTACGTATAACGTATAACGTATAACGTATAACGTATAACGTATAACGTATAACGTATAACGTATAACGTATAACGTATAACGTATAACGTATAACGTATAACGTATAACGTATAACGTATAACGTACAACGTACAACGTATAACGTACAACGTACAACGTATAACGTACAACGTATAACGTACAACGTACAACGTATAACGTACAACGTATAACGTACAACGTACAACGTGTAACGTATAACGTATAACGTATAACGTACAACGTATAACGTACAACGTATAACGTACAACGTATAACGTACCACGTACAACGTGTAACGTGTAACGTATAACGTATAACGTATAACGTACAGCGTATAACGTACAGCGTATAACGTATAACGTATAACGTATAACGTACAACGGATAACGTACAGCGTATAACGTATAACGTATAACATATAACGTATAACGTATAACGTACAACGTATAACGTACAACGTATAACGTATAACGTACAACGTATAATGTACAACGTATAACGTACGACGTACAACGTGTAACGTATAATGTATAACGTATAACGTACAGCGTATAACGTACAGCGTATAACGTACAGCGTATAACGTATAACGTATAACGTATAACGTATAACGTATAACGAATAACGTACAACGGATAACGTACAGCGTATAACGTATAACGTATAACATATAACGTATAACGTATAACGTATAACGTATAACGTATAACGTACAACGTATAACGTACAACGTATAACGTACAACGTATAACGTACAACGTACAACGTGTAACGTGTAACGTATAACGTATAACGTATAACGTACAGCGTATAACGTACAGCGTATAACGTATAACGTATAACGTATAACGTATAACGTATAACGTATAACGTATAACGTATAACGTATAACGTATAACGTATAACGTATAACGTATAACGTATAACGTATAACGTATAACGTATAACGTATAACGTATAACGTATAACGTATAACGTATAACGTATAACGTATAACGTATAACGTATAACGTATAACGTATAACGTATAACGTATAACGTATAACGTATAACGTATAACGTATAACGTATAACGTATAACGTATAACGTATAACGTACAACGTACAACGTATAACGTACAACGTACAACGTATAACGTACAACGTATAACGTACAACGTACAACGTATAACGTACAACGTATAACGTACAACGTACAACGTGTAACGTATAACGTATAACGTATAACGTATAACGTACAGCGTATAACGTACAGCGTATAACGTATAACGTATAACGTATAACGTACAACGGATAACGTACAGCGTATAACGTATAACGTATAACATATAACGTATAACGTATAACGTACAACGTATAACGTACAACGTATAACGTATAACGTACAACGTATAATGTACAACGTATAACGTACGACGTACAACGTGTAACGTATAATGTATAACGTATAACGTACAGCGTATAACGTACAGCGTATAACGTACAGCGTATAACGTATAACGTATAACGTATAACGTATAACGTATAACGAATAACGTACAACGGATAACGTACAGCGTATAACGTATAACGTATAACATATAACGTATAACGTATAACGTATAACGTATAACGTACAGCATAGAACGTACAGCGTATAACGTATAACGTATAACGTATAACGTATAACGTATAACGTATAACGTATAACGTATAACGTATAACGTATAACGTATAACGTATAACGTATAACGTATAACGTATAACGTATAACGTATAACGTATAACGTATAACGTACAGCGTATAACGTACAGCGTATAAAGTATAACGTACAACGTATAACGTACAACGTATGACGTACAACGTATAACGTTCAACGTATAACGTATAACGTATAACGTATAACGTATAACGAATAACGTACAACGGATAACGTACAGCGTATAACGTATAACGTATAACATATAACGTATAACGTATAACGTATAACGTATAACGTACAGCATAGAACGTACAGCGTATAACGTATAACGTATAACGTATAACGTATAACGTATAACGTATAACGTATAACGTATAACGTATAACGTATAACGTATAACGTATAACGTATAACGTATAACGTATAACGTATAACGTACAGCGTATAACGTACAGCGTATAACGTATAACGTATAACGTATAACGTACAACGGATAACGTACAGCGTATAACGTATAACGTATAACATATAACGTATAACGTATAACGTACAACGTATAACGTACAACGTATAACGTATAACGTACAACGTATAATGTACAACGTATAACGTACGACGTACAACGTGTAACGTATAATGTATAACGTATAACGTACAGCGTATAACGTACAGCGTATAACGTACAGCGTATAACGTATAACGTATAACGTATAACGTATAACGTATAACGAATAACGTACAACGGATAACGTACAGCGTATAACGTATAACGTATAACATATAACGTATAACGTATAACGTATAACGTATAACGTATAACGTACAACGTATAACGTACAACGTATAACGTACAACGTATAACGTACAACGTACAACGTGTAACGTGTAACGTATAACGTATAACGTATAACGTACAGCGTATAACGTACAGCGTATAACGTATAACGTATAACGTATAACGTATAACGTATAACGTATAACGTATAACGTATAACGTATAACGTATAACGTATAACGTATAACGTATAACGTATAACGTATAACGTATAACGTATAACGTATAACGTATAACGTATAACGTATAACGTATAACGTATAACGTATAACGTATAACGTATAACGTATAACGTATAACGTATAACGTATAACGTATAACGTATAACGTATAACGTATAACGTATAACGTACAACGTACAACGTATAACGTACAACGTACAACGTATAACGTACAACGTATAACGTACAACGTACAACGTATAACGTACAACGTATAACGTACAACGTACAACGTGTAACGTATAACGTATAACGTATAACGTATAACGTACAGCGTATAACGTACAGCGTATAACGTATAACGTATAACGTATAACGTACAACGGATAACGTACAGCGTATAACGTATAACGTATAACATATAACGTATAACGTATAACGTACAACGTATAACGTACAACGTATAACGTATAACGTACAACGTATAATGTACAACGTATAACGTACGACGTACAACGTGTAACGTATAATGTATAACGTATAACGTACAGCGTATAACGTACAGCGTATAACGTACAGCGTATAACGTATAACGTATAACGTATAACGTATAACGTATAACGAATAACGTACAACGGATAACGTACAGCGTATAACGTATAACGTATAATGTACAACGTATAACGTATAACGTATAACGTATAACGTATAACGTACAGCGTAGAACGTACAGCGTATAACGTATAACGTATAACGTATAACGTATAACGTATAACGTATAACGTATAACGTATAACGTATAACGTATAACGTATAACGTATAACGTATAACGTATAACGTATAACGTATAACGTATAACGTATAACGTACAGCGTATAACGTACAGCGTATAAAGTATAACGTACAACGTATAACGTACAACGTATGACGTACAACGTATAACGTTCAACGTATAACGTATAACGTATAACGTATAACGTATAACGAATAACGTACAACGGATAACGTACAGCGTATAACGTATAACGTATAACATATAACGTATAACGTATAACGTATAACGTATAACGTACAGCATAGAACGTACAGCGTATAACGTATAACGTATAACGTATAACGTATAACGTATAACGTATAACGTATAACGTATAACGTATAACGTATAACGTATAACGTATAACGTATAACGTATAACGTATAACGTATAACGTATAACGTATAACGTATAACGTATAACGTATAACGTATAACGTATAACGTATAACGTATAACGTATAACGTATAACGTATAACGTACAACGTATAACGTATAACGTATAACGTACGACGTACAACGTGTAACGTATAATGTATAACGTATAACGTACAGCGTATAACGTACAGCGTATAACGTACAGCGTATAACGTATAACGTATAACGTATAACGTATAACGTATAACGTATAACGTATAACGTATAACGTATAACGTATAACGTATAACGTATAACGTATAACGTATAACGTATAAAGTATAACGTATAACGTATAACGTATAACGTATAACGTATAACGTATAACGTATAACGTATAACGTATAACGTATAACGTATAACGTATAACGTATAACGTATAACGTATAACGTATAACGTATAACGTATAACGTATAACGTATAACGTATAACGTATAACGTATAACGTATAACGTATAACGTATAACGTATAACGTATAACGTATAACGTATAACGTATAACGTATAACGTATAACGTATAACGTATAACGTATAACGTATAACGTATAACGTATAACGTATAACGTATAACGTATAACGTATAACGTATAACGTATAACGTATAACGTATAACGTATAACGTATAACGTATAACGTATAACGTATAACGTATAACGTATAACGTATAACGTATAACGTATAACGTATAACGTATAACGTATAACGTATAACGTATAACGTATAACGTATAACGTATAACGTATAACGTATAACGTATAACGTATAACGTATAACGTATAACGTATAACGTATAACGTATAACGTACAACGTACAACGTATAACGTACAACGTACAACGTATAACGTACAACGTATAACGTACAACGTACAACGTATAACGTACAACGTATAACGTACAACGTACAACGTGTAACGTATAACGTATAACGTATAACGTACAACGTATAACGTACAACGTATAACGTACAACGTATAACGTACAACGTACAACGTGTAACGTGTAACGTATAACGTATAACGTATAACGTACAGCGTATAACGTACAGCGTATAACGTATAACGTATAACGTATAACGTACAACGGATAACGTACAGCGTATAACGTATAACGTATAACGTATAACGTATAACATATAACGTATAACGTATAACGTACAACGTATAACGTACAACGTATAACGTATAACGTACAACGTATAATGTACAACGTATAACGTACGACGTACAACGTGTAACGTATAATGTATAACGTATAACGTACAGCGTATAACGTACAGCGTATAACGTACAGCGTATAACGTATAACGTATAACGTATAACGTATAACGTATAACGTACAACGGATAACGTACAGCGTATAACGTATAACGTATAACATATAACGTATAACGTATAACGTATAACGTATAACGTACAGCATAGAACGTACAGCGTATAACGTATAACGTATAACGTATAACGTATAACGTATAACGTATAACGTATAACGTATAACGTATAACGTATAACGTATAACGTATAACGTATAACGTATAACGTATAACGTATAACGTATAACGTATAACGTATAACGTATAACGTATAACGTATGACGTATAACGTATAACGTATAACGTATAACGTATAACGTATAACGTATAACGTATAACGTATAACGTATAACGTATAACGTATAACGTACAGCGTATAACGTATAACGTACAACGTATAACGTACAACGTATAACGTACAACGTATAACGTACGACGTACAACGTGTAACGTATAATGTATAACGTATAACGTACAGCGTATAACGTACAGCGTATAACGTACAGCGTATAACGTATAACGTATAACGTACAGCATATAACGTACAGCGTATAACGTATAACGTATAACGTATAACGTATAACGTATAACGTATAACGTATAACGTATAACGTATAACGTATAACGTATAACGTATAACGTATAACGTATAACGTATAACGTATAACGTATAACGTATAACGTATAACGTATAACGTATAACGTATAACGTATAACGTATAACGTATAACGTATAACGTATAACGTATAACGTATAACGTATAACGTATAACGTATAACGTATAACGTATAACGTACAGCGTATAACGTATAACGTACAACGTATAACGTACAACGTATAACGTACAACGTATAACGTACAACGTGTAACGAATAACGTATAACGTATAACGTACAGCATATAACGTACAGCGTATAACGTATAACGTATAACGTATAACGTATAACGTATAACGTATAACGTATAACGTATAACGTATAACGTACAGCGTATAACGTACAGCGTACAACGTATAACGTATAACGTATAACGTATAACGTATAACGTATAGCGTATAAAGTATAACGTACAACGTATAACGTACAACGTATGACGTACAACGTATAACGTTCAACGTATAACGTATAACGTATAACGTATAACGTATAACGTATATCGCATAACGTGTAACGTATAACGTATAACGTACAACGTTTAACGTACAACATATAACGTATAACGTTCAACGTACAACGTGTACCGTATAACGTATAACGTATAACGTACAGCATATAACGTATAACGTACAACGTATAACGTATAACGTATAACGTATAACGTATAACGTATAACGTATAACGTATATCGCATAACGTGTAACGTATAACGTATAACGTACAACGTTTAACGTACAACATATAACGTATAACGTTCAACGTACAACGTGTACCGTATAACGTATAACGTATAACGTACAGCATATAACGTATAACGTACAACGTATAACGTATAACGTATAACGTATAACGTATAACGTATAACGTATAACGTATAACGTATAACGTACAGCGTATAACGTACAGCGTATAAAGTATAACGTACAACGTATAACGTACAACGTATGACGTACAACGTATAACGTTCAACGTATAACGTATAACGTATAACGTATAACGTATAACGTATATCGCATAACGTGTAACGTATAACGTATAACGTACAACGTTTAACGTACAACATATAACGTATAACGTTCAACGTACAACGTGTACCGTATAACGTATAACGTATAACGTACAGCATATAACGTATAACGTACAACGTATAACGTATAACGTATAACGTATAACGTATAACGTATAACGTATAACGTATAACGTATAACGTACAGCGTATAACGTACAGCGTATAACGTACAGCGTATAACGTATAACGTATAACGTATAACGTATAACGTATAACGTATAACGTATAACGTATAACGTATAACGTATAACGTATAACGTATAACGTATAACGTATAACGTATAACGTATAACGTATAACGTACAGCGTATAACGTATAACGTATAACGTATAAAGTACAGCGTATAACGTACAACGTATAACGTACAGCATATAACGTACAGCGTATAACGTGTAACGTATAACGTATAACGTATAACGTATAACGTACAGCGTATAACGTACAGCGTATAACGTACAGCGTATAACGTACAGCGTATAACGTATAACGTACAACGTATAACGTACAGCATATAACGTACAGCGTATAACGTGTAACGTATAACGTATAACGTATAACGTATAACGTACAGCGTATAACGTACAGCGTATAACGTACAGCGTATAACGTACAGCGTATAACGTATAACGTATAACGTATAACGTATAACGTATAACGTATAACGTATAACGTATAACGTACAACGTATAACGTACAACGTATAACGTACAACGTATAACGTACAACGTACAACGTATAACGTGTAACATGTAACGTGTAACGTATAACGTATAACGTATAACGTACAGCGTATAACGTACAGCGTATAACGTATAACGTATAACGTATAACGTACAACGGATAACGTACAGCGTATAACGTATAACGTATAACATATAACGTATAACGTATAACGTACAACGTATAACGTACAACGTATAACGTACAACGTACAACGTGTAACGTATAACGTATAACGTATAACGTATAACGTATATCGTATAACGTATAACTTATAACGTATAACGTAAACGTATAACGTACAACGTATAACGTATAACGTTCAACGTACAACGTACAACGTATAACGTACAACGTACAACGTGTAACGTATAACGTATAACGTATAACGTACAACGTATAACGTACAACGTATAACGTACAACGTATAACGTACAACGTACAACGTGTAACGTGTAACGTATAACGTATAACGTATAACGTACAGCGTATAACGTACAGCGTATAACGTACAGCGTATAACGTATAACGTACAACGTATAACGTACAACGTACAGCGTATAACGTACAGCGTATAACGTATAACTTATAACGTATAACGTAAACGTATAACGTACAACGTATGACGTATAACGTTCAACGTACAACGTGTATCGTATAACGTATAACGTATAACGTACAGCGTATAACGTATAACGTACAACGTATAACGTATAACGTATAACGTATAACGTACAGCGTATAACGTATAACGTACAACGTATAACGTACAGCGTATAACGTATAACGTATAACGTACAACGTATAACGTATAACGTATAACGTATAACGTACAGCGTATAACGTATAACGTACAACGTATAACGTACAACGTATAACGTACAACGTATAACGTACGACGTACAACGTGTAACGTACAACGTACAACGTAAAACGTACAACGTATAACGTACAACGTACAACGTGTAACGTATAACGTATAACGTATAACGTACAACGTATAACGTACAACGTATAACGTACAACGTACAACGTGTAACGTGTAACGTATAACGTATAACGTATAACGTACAGCGTATAACGTACAGCGTATAACGTATAACGTATAACGTATAACGTACAACGGATAACGTACAGCGTATAACGTATAACGTATAACATATAACGTACAACGTATAACGTACAACGTATAACGTATAACGTATAACGTATAACGTATAACGTATAACGTATAACGTATAACGTATAACGTATAACGTATAACGTATAACGTATAACGTATAACGTATAACGTATAACGTATAACGTACAGCGTATAACGTATAACGTACAACGTATAACGTACAACGTATAACGTACAGCGTATAACGTATAACGTACAACGTATACCGTATAACGTTCAACGTACAACGTGTATCGTATAACGTATAACGTATAACGTACAGCGTATAACGTATAACGTATAACGTACAACGTATAACGTATAACGTATAACGTACAGCGTATAACGTATAACGTATAACGTATAACGTACAACGTATAACGTACAACGTATAACGTACAACGTATAACACACAACGTATAACGTACAACGTACAACGTGTAACGTATAACGTATAACGTATAACGTACAACGTATAACGTATAACGTATAACGTACAACGTATAACGTACAACGTATAACGTACAACGTATAACGTACAACGTACAACGTGTAACGTGTAACGTATAACGTATAACGTATAACGTACAGCGTATAACGTACAGCGTATAACGTATAACGTATAACGTATAACGTATAACGTATAACGTATAACGTATAACGTATAACGTATAACGTATAACGTATAACGTACAGCGTATAACGTACAGCGTATAACGTACAACGTATAACGTATAACGTACAACGTATAATGTACAACGTATAACGTACGACGTACAACGTGTAACGTATAATGTATAACGTATAACGTACAGCGTATAACGTACAGCGTATAACGTACAGCGTATAACGTATAACGTATAACGTATAACGTATAACGTATAACGTACAACGGATAACGTACAGCGTATAACGTATAACGTATAACATATAACGTATAACGTATAACGTATAACGTATAACGTACAGCATAGAACGTACAGCGTATAACGTATAACGTATAACGTATAACGTATAACGTATAACGTATAACGTATAACGTATAACGTATAACGTATAACGTATAACGTATAACGTATAACGTATAACGTATAACGTATAACGTATAACGTATAACGTATAACGTATAACGTATAACGTATAACGTATGACGTATAACGTATAACGTATAACGTATAACGTATAACGTATAACGTATAACGTATAACGTATAACGTATAACGTATAACGTATAACGTACAGCGTATAACGTATAACGTACAACGTATAACGTACAACGTATAACGTACAACGTATAACGTACGACGTACAACGTGTAACGTATAATGTATAACGTATAACGTACAGCGTATAACGTACAGCGTATAACGTACAGCGTATAACGTATAACGTATAACGTACAGCATATAACGTACAGCGTATAACGTATAACGTATAACGTATAACGTATAACGTATAACGTATAACGTATAACGTATAACGTATAACGTATAACGTATAACGTATAACGTATAACGTATAACGTATAACGTATAACGTATAACGTATAACGTATAACGTATAACGTATAACGTATAACGTATAACGTATAACGTATAACGTATAACGTATAACGTATAACGTATAACGTATAACGTACAGCGTATAACGTATAACGTACAACGTATAACGTACAACGTATAACGTACAACGTATAACGTACAACGTGTAACGAATAACGTATAACGTATAACGTACAGCGTATAACGTACAGCGTATAACGTATAACGTATAACGTATAACGTATAACGTATAACGTATAACGTATAACGTATAACGTATAACGTACAGCGTATAACGTACAGCGTACAACGTATAACGTATAACGTATAACGTATAACGTATAACGTATAGCGTATAAAGTATAACGTACAACGTATAACGTACAACGTATGACGTACAACGTATAACGTTCAACGTATAACGTATAACGTATAACGTATAACGTATAACGTATATCGCATAACGTGTAACGTATAACGTATAACGTACAACGTTTAACGTACAACATATAACGTATAACGTTCAACGTACAACGTGTACCGTATAACGTATAACGTATAACGTACAGCATATAACGTATAACGTACAACGTATAACGTATAACGTATAACGTATAACGTATAACGTATAACGTATAACGTATATCGCATAACGTGTAACGTATAACGTATAACGTACAACGTTTAACGTACAACATATAACGTATAACGTTCAACGTACAACGTGTACCGTATAACGTATAACGTATAACGTACAGCATATAACGTATAACGTACAACGTATAACGTATAACGTATAACGTATAACGTATAACGTATAACGTATAACGTATAACGTATAACGTACAGCGTATAACGTACAGCGTATAAAGTATAACGTACAACGTATAACGTACAACGTATGACGTACAACGTATAACGTTCAACGTATAACGTATAACGTATAACGTATAACGTATAACGTATATCGCATAACGTGTAACGTATAACGTATAACGTACAACGTTTAACGTACAACATATAACGTATAACGTTCAACGTACAACGTGTACCGTATAACGTATAACGTATAACGTACAGCATATAACGTATAACGTACAACGTATAACGTATAACGTATAACGTATAACGTATAACGTATAACGTATAACGTATAACGTATAACGTACAGCGTATAACGTACAGCGTATAACGTACAGCGTATAACGTATAACGTATAACGTATAACGTATAACGTATAACGTATAACGTATAACGTATAACGTATAACGTATAACGTATAACGTATAACGTATAACGTATAACGTATAACGTATAACGTATAACGTATAACGTATAACGTACAGCGTATAACGTATAACGTATAACGTATAACGTATAACGTATAAAGTACAGCGTATAACGTACAACGTATAACGTACAGCATATAACGTACAGCGTATAACGTGTAACGTATAACGTATAACGTATAACGTATAACGTACAGCGTATAACGTACAGCGTATAACGTACAGCGTATAACGTACAGCGTATAACGTATAACGTACAACGTATAACGTACAGCATATAACGTACAGCGTATAACGTGTAACGTATAACGTATAACGTATAACGTATAACGTACAGCGTATAACGTACAGCGTATAACGTACAGCGTATAACGTACAGCGTATAACGTATAACGTATAACGTATAACGTATAACGTATAACGTATAACGTATAACGTATAACGTACAACGTATAACGTACAACGTATAACGTACAACGTATAACGTACAACGTACAACGTGTAACGTGTAACGTATAACGTATAACGTATAACGTACAGCGTATAACGTACAGCGTATAACGTATAACGTATAACGTATAACGTACAACGGATAACGTACAGCGTATAACGTATAACGTATAACATATAACGTATAACGTATAACGTACAACGTATAACGTACAACGTATAACGTACAACGTACAACGTGTAACGTATAACGTATAACGTATAACGTATAACGTATATCGTATAACGTATAACTTATAACGTATAACGTAAACGTATAACGTACAACGTATAACGTATAACGTTCAACGTACAACGTACAACGTATAACGTACAACGTACAACGTGTAACGTATAACGTATAACGTATAACGTACAACGTATAACGTACAACGTATAACGTACAACGTATAACGTACAACGTACAACGTGTAACGTGTAACGTATAACGTATAACGTATAACGTACAGCGTATAACGTACAGCGTATAACGTACAGCGTATAACGTATAACGTACAACGTATAACGTACAACGTACAGCGTATAACGTACAGCGTATAACGTATAACTTATAACGTATAACGTAAACGTATAACGTACAACGTATGACGTATAACGTTCAACGTACAACGTGTATCGTATAACGTATAACGTATAACGTACAGCGTATAACGTATAACGTACAACGTATAACGTATAACGTATAACGTATAACGTACAGCGTATAACGTATAACGTACAACGTATAACGTACAGCGTATAACGTATAACGTATAACGTACAACGTATAACGTATAACGTATAACGTATAACGTACAGCGTATAACGTATAACGTACAACGTATAACGTACAACGTATAACGTACAACGTATAACGTACGACGTACAACGTGTAACGTACAACGTACAACGTATAACGTACAACGTATAACGTACAACGTACAACGTGTAACGTATAACGTATAACGTATAACGTACAACGTATAACGTACAACGTATAACGTACAACGTACAACGTGTAACGTGTAACGTATAACGTATAACGTATAACGTACAGCGTATAACGTACAGCGTATAACGTATAACGTATAACGTATAACGTACAACGGATAACGTACAGCGTATAACGTATAACGTATAACATATAACGTACAACGTATAACGTACAACGTATAACGTATAACGTATAACGTATAACGTATAACGTATAACGTATAACGTATAACGTATAACGTATAACGTATAACGTATAACGTATAACGTATAACGTATAACGTATAACGTATAACGTATAACGTACAGCGTATAACGTATAACGTACAACGTATAACGTACAACGTATAACGTACAGCGTATAACGTATAACGTACAACGTATACCGTATAACGTTCAACGTACAACGTGTATCGTATAACGTATAACGTATAACGTACAGCGTATAACGTATAACGTATAACGTACAACGTATAACGTATAACGTATAACGTACAGCGTATAACGTATAACGTATAACGTATAACGTACAACGTATAACGTACAACGTATAACGTACAACGTATAACACACAACGTATAACGTACAACGTACAACGTGTAACGTATAACGTATAACGTATAACGTACAACGTATAACGTATAACGTATAACGTACAACGTATAACGTACAACGTATAACGTACAACGTATAACGTACAACGTACAACGTGTAACGTGTAACGTATAACGTATAACGTATAACGTACAGCGTATAACGTACAGCGTATAACGTATAACGTATAACGTATAACGTACAACGGATAACGTACAGCGTATAACGTATAACGTATAACATATAACGTATAACGTATAACGTACAACGTATAACGTATAACGTATAACGTATAACGTATAACGTATAACGTATAACGTATAACGTATAACGTATAACGTATAACGTATAACGTATAACGTATAACGTATAACGTATAACGTATAACGTATAACGTATAACGTATGACGTATAACGTATAACGTATAACGTATAACGTATAACGTATAACGTATAACGTACAGCGTATAACGTATAACGTATAACATATAACGTATAACGTATAACGTACAACGTATAACGTATAACGTATAACGTATAACGTGTAACGTATAACGTATAACGTATAACGTACAGCGTATAACGTACAGCGTATAACGTATAACGTGTAACGTATAACGTACAACGTATAACGTACAGCGTATAACGTACAGCGTACAACGTATAACGTATAACGTATAACGTATAACGTATAACGTACAGCGTATAAAGTATAACGTACAACGTATAACGTACAACGTGTGACAAACAACGTATAACGTTCAACGTATAACGTATAACGTATAACGTATAACGTATAACGTATATCGCATAACGTGTAACGTATAACGTATAACGTACAACGTTTAACGTACAACATATAACGTATAACGTTCAACGTACAACGTGTACCGTATAACGTATAACGTATAACGTACAACGTATAACGTATAACGTATAACGTATAACGTATAACGTATAACGTATAACGTATAACGTATAACGTATAACGTATAACGTATAACGTACAACGGATAACGTACAGCGTATAACGTATAACGTATAACATATAACGTGTAACGTATAACGTACAACGGATAACGTACAGCGTATAACGTATAACGTATAACGTATAAAGTACAGCGTATAACGTACAACGTATAACGTACAGCATATAACGTACAGCGTATAATGTACAACGTATAACGTACGAAGTACAACGTGTAACGTATAATGTATAACGTATAACGTACAGCGTATAACGTACAGCGTATAACGTACAGCGTATAACGTATAACGTATAACGTATAAAGTATAACGTATAACGTACAACGTATAACGTACAGCATATAACGTACAGCGTATAATGTACAACGTATAACGTACGACGTACAACGTGTAACGTATAATGTATAACGTATAACGTACAGCGTATAACGTACAGCGTATAACGTACAGCGTATAACGTATAACGTATAACGTATAACGTATAACGTATAACGTACAACGGATAACGTACAGCTTATAACGTATAACGTATAACATATAACGTATAACGTATAACGTACAACGGATAACGTACAGCGTATAACGTATAACGTATAACGTATAAAGTACAGCGTATAACGTACAACGTATAACGTACAGCATATAACGTACAGCGTATAACGTGTAACGTATAACGTATAACGTATAACGTATAACGTACAGCGTATAACGTACAGCGTATAACGTACAGCGCATAACGTACAGCGTATAACGTATAACGTATAACGTATAACGTATAACGTATAAGGTATAACGTATAACGTATAACGTATAACGTACAACGTATAACGTACAACGTATAACGTACAACGTATAACGTACAACGTATAACGTACAACGCACAACGTGTAACGTATAACGTACAGCGTATAACGTACAGCGTATAACGTACAACGTATAACGTACAACGTATAACGTACAACGTACAACGTACAACGTGTAACGTATAACGTATAACGTATAACGTACAGCGTATAACGTATAACGTACAACGTATAACGTACAGCGTATAACGTATAACGTATAACGTATAACGTATAACGTATAACGTATAACGTATAACGTATAACGTATAACGTATAACGTATAACGTATAACGTATAACGTATAACGTATAACGTATAACGTATAACGTATAACGTATAACGTATAACGTATAACGTATAACGTATAACGTATAACGTATAACGTATAACGTATAACGTATAACGTATAACGTATAACGTATAACGTATAACGTATAACGTATAACGTATAACGTATAACGTATAACGTATAACGTATAACGTATAACGTATAACGTATAACGTATAACGTATAACGTATAACGTATAACGTATAACGTATAACGTATAACGTATAACGTATAACGTATAACGTATAACGTATAACGTATAACGTATAACGTATAACGTATAACGTATAACGTATAACGTATAACGTATAACGTATAACGTATAACGTATAACGTATAACGTATAACGTATAACGTATAACGTATAACGTATAACGTATAACGTATAACGTATAACGTATAACGTATAACGTATAACGTATAACGTATAACGTATAACGTATAACGTATAACGTATAACGTATAACGTATAACGTATAACGTATAACGTATAACGTATAACGTATAACGTATAACGTATAACGTATAACGTATAACGTATAACGTATAACGTATAACGTATAACGTATAACGTATAACGTATAACGTATAACGTATAACGTATAACGTATAACGTATAACGTATAACGTATAACGTATAACGTATAACGTATAACGTATAACGTATAACGTATAACGTATAACGTATAACGTATAACGTATAACGTATAACGTATAACGTATAACGTATAACGTATAACGTATAACGTATAACGTATAACGTATAACGTATAACGTATAACGTATAACGTATAACGTATAACGTATAACGTATAACGTATAACGTATAACGTATAACGTATAACGTATAACGTATAACGTATAACGTATAACGTATAACGTATAACGTATAACGTATAACGTATAACGTATAACGTATAACGTATAACGTATAACGTACAACGTATAACGTACAACGTATAACGTACAACGTACAACGTGTAACGTGTAACGTATAACGTATAACGTACAGCGTATAACGTACAGCGTATAACGTATAACGTATAACGTATAACGTACAACGGATAACGTATAACGTATAACGTACAGCGTATAAAGTATAACGTACAACGTATAACGTACAACGTATAACGTACAACGTATAACGTACAACGTACAGCGTATAACGTACAGCGTATAACCTACAGCGTATAACGTATAACGTATAACGTATAACGTATATCGTATAACGTAGAACTTATAACGTATAACGTAAACGTATAACGTACAACGTATAACGTATAACGTTCAACGTACAACGTGTATCGTATAACGTATAACGTATAACGTACTGCGTATAACGTATAACGTATAACGTACAACGTATAACGTATAACGTATAACGTATAACGTACAACGTATAACGTATAACGTATAACGTATAACGTACAGCGTATAACGTACAACGTACAACGTATAACGTACAACGTACAACGTACAACGTGTAACGTATAACGTATAACGTATAACGTACAGCGTGTAACGTACAGCGTATAACGTACAGCGTATAACGTATAACGTACAACGTATAACGTACAACGTATAACGTACAGCGTATAACGTATAACGTACAACGTATACCGTATAACGTTCAACGTACAACGTGTATCGTATAACGTATAACGTATAACGTACAGCGTATAACGTATAACGTATAACGTACAACGTATAACGTATAACGTATAACGTATAACGTACAGCGTATAACGTATAACGTACAACGTATAACGTACAACGTATAACGTACAACGTATAACGTACAACGTATAACATACAACGTACAACGTACAACGTGTAACGAATAACGTATAACGTATAACGTACAGCATAGAACGTACAGCGTATAACGTATAACGTATAACGTATAACGTATAACGTATAACGTATAACGTATAACGTATAACGTATAACGTATAACGTATAACGTATAACGTATAACGTATAACGTATAACGTATAACGTATAACGTATAACGTATAACGTATAACGTATAACGTATAACGTATAACGTATAACGTATAACGTATAACGTATAACGTATAACGTATAACGTATAACGTATAACGTATAACGTATAACGTATAACGTATAACGTATAACGTATAACGTATAACGTATAACGTATAACGTATAACGTATAACGTATAACGTATAACGTATAACGTATAACGTATAACGTATAACGTATAACGTATAACGTATAACGTATAACGTATAACGTATAACGTATAACGTATAACGTATAACGTATAACGTATAACGTATAACGTATAACGTATAACGTATAACGTATAACGTATAACGTATAACGTATAACGTATAACGTATAACGTATAACGTATAACGTATAACGTATAACGTATAACGTATAACGTATAACGTATAACGTATAACGTATAACGTATAACGTATAACGTATAACGTATAACGTATAACGTATAACGTATAACGTATAACGTATAACGTATAACGTATAACGTACAGCGTATAACGTATAACGTACAATGTATAACGTACAACGTATAACGTACAACGTATAACGTACAACGTACAACCTACAACGTATAATGTATAACGTATAACGTACAGCGTATAACGTACAGCGTATAACGTACACCGTATAACGTATAACGTATAACGTATATCGTATAACGTATAACGTACAACGTATAACGTACAACGTACAACGTGTAACGTATAACGTATAACGTATAACGTACAACGTATAACGTACAACGTATAACGTACAACGTATAACGTACAACGTACAACGTGTAACGTGTAACGTATAACGTATAACGTACAGCGTATAACGTACAGCGTATAACGTATAACGTATAACGTATAACGTACAACGGATAACGTACAGCGTATAACGTATAACGTATAACATATAACGTATAACGTATAACGTACAACGTATAACGTACAACGTATAACGTATAACGTATAACGTATAACGTATAACGTATAACGTATAACGTATAACGTATAGCGTATAACGTATAACGTATAACGTATAACGTATATCGTATAACGTACAACGTATAACGTACAACGTATAACGTACAACGTATAACATACAACGTACAACGTACAACGTGTAACGAATAACGTATAACGTATAACGTACAGCATAGAACGTACAGCGTATAACGTATAACGTATAACGTATAACGTACAGCGTATAAAGTATAACGTACAACGTATAACGTACAACGTATGACGTACAACGTATAACGTTCAACGTATAACGTATAACGTATAACGTATATCGCATAACGTGTAACGTATAACGTATAACGTACAACGTTTAACGTACAACATATAACGTATAACGTACAACGTTTAACGTACAACATATAACGTGTAACGTTCAACGTACAACGTGTACCGTATAACGTATAAGTATAACGTACAGCATATAACGTATAACGTACAACGTATAACGTATAACGTATAACGTATAACGTATAACGTATAACGTATAACGTACAGCGTATAACGTACAGCGTATAACGTACAGCGTATAACGTACAGCGTATAACGTATAACGCATAACGTATAACGTATAACGTATAACGTATAACGTATAACGTATAACGTATAACGTATAACGTATAACGTATAACGTATAACGTATAACGTATAACGTATAACGTACAACGTATAACGTACAGCATATAACGTACAACGTATAATGTACAACGTATAACGTACGACGTACAACGTGTAACGTATAATGTATAACGTATAACGTACAGCGTTTAACGTACAGCGTATAACGTACAGCGTATAACGTATAACGTATAACGTATAACGTATAACGTATAACGTACAACGGATAACGTACAGCGTATAACGTATAACGTATAACATATAACGTATAACGTATAACGTACAACGGATAACGTACAGCGTATAACGTATAACGTATAACGTATAAAGTACAGCGTATAACGTACAACGTATAACGTACAGCATATAACGTACAGCGTATAACGTACAGCGTATAACGTATAACGTATAACGTATAACTTATAACGTATAACGTATAACGTATAACGTATAACGTATAACGTATAACGTATAACGTATAACGTATAACGTACAACGTATAACGTACAACGTATAACGTACAACGTACAACGTGTAACGTGTAACGTATAACGTATAACGTACAGCGTATAACGTACAGCGTATAACGTATAACGTATAACGTATAACGTACAACGGATAACGTACAGCGTATAACGTATAACGTATAACATATAACGTATAACGTATAACGTACAACGTATAACGTACAACGTATAACGTATAACGTATAACGTATAACGTATAACGTATACCGTATAACGTATAACGTACAACGTATAACGTACAACGTATAACGTACAACGTATAACGTACAACGTACAACGTGTAACGTATAACGTATAACGTACAGCGTATAAAGTATAACGTACAACGTATAACGTACAACGTATGACGTACAACGTATAACGTTCAACGTATAACGTATAACGTATAACGTATAACGTATAACGTATATCGCATAACGTGTAACGTATAACGTATAACGTACAACGTTTAACGTACAACATATAACGTATAACGTACAACGTTTAACGTACAACATATAACGTATAACGTTCAACGTACAACGTGTACCGTATAACGTATAAGTATAACGTACAGCATATAACGTATAACGTACAACGTATAACGTATAACGTATAACGTATAACGTATAACGTATAACGTATAACGTACAGCGTATAACGTACAGCGTATAACGTACAGCGTATAACGTATAACGCATAACGTATAACGTATAACGTATAACGTATAACGTATAACGTATAACGTATAACGTATAACGTATAACGTACAACGGATAACGTACAGCGTATAACGTATAACGTATAACATATAACGTATAACGTATAACGTACAACGTATAACGTACAACGTATAACGTATAACGTATAACGTATAACGTATAACGTATACCGTATAACGTATAACGTACAACGTATAACGTACAACGTATAACGTACAACGTATAACGTACAACGTACAACGTGTAACGTATAACGTATAACGTACAGCGTATAAAGTATAACGTACAACGTATAACGTACAACGTATGACGTACAACGTATAACGTTCAACGTATAACGTATAACGTATAACGTATAACGTATATCGCATAACGTGTAACGTATAACGTATAACGTACAACGTTTAACGTACAACATATAACGTATAACGTACAACGTTTAACGTACAACATATAACGTATAACGTTCAACGTACAACGTGTACCGTATAACGTATAAGTATAACGTACAGCATATAACGTATAACGTACAACGTATAACGTATAACGTATAACGTATAACGTATAACGTATAACGTATAACGTACAGCGTATAACGTACAGCGTATAACGTACAGCGTATAACGTATAACGCATAACGTATAACGTATAACGTATAACGTATAACGTATAACGTATAACGTATAACGTATAACGTATAACGTATAACGTATAACGTATAACGTATAACGTATAACGTATAACGTATAACGTACAACGTATAACGTACAGCATATAACGTACAACGTATAATGTACAACGTATAACGTACGACGTACAACGTGTAACGTATAATGTATAACGTATAACGTACAGCGTATAACGTACAGCGTATAACGTACAGCGTATAACGTATAACGTATAACGTATAACGTATAACGTATAACGTACAACGGATAACGTACAGCGTATAACGTATAACGTATAACATATAACGTATAACGTATAACGTACAACGGATAACGTACAGCGTATAACGTATAACGTATAACGTATAAAGTACAGCGTATAACGTATAACGTATAACGTACAGCATATAACGTACAGCGTATAACGTACAGCGTATAACGTATAACGTATAACGTATAACGTATAACGTATAACGTATAACGTATAACGTATAACGTATAACGTATAACGTATAACGTATAACGTATAACGTATAACGTATAACGTACAACGTATAACGTACAACGTATAACGTACAACGTATAACGTACAACGTACAACGTGTAACGTATAACGTATAACGTACAGCGTATAACGTACAGCGTATAACGTACAACGTATAACGTACAACGTATAACGTACAACGTACAACCTACAACGTGTAACGTATAACGTATAACGTATAACGTACAGCGTATAACGTACAGCGTATAACGTACAGCGTATAACGTATAACGTACAACGTATAACGTACAACGTATAACGTACAACGTATAACGTACAGCGTATAACGTATAACGTACAACGTATACCGTATAACGTTCAACGTACAACGTGTATCGTATAACGTATAACGTATAACGTTCAGCGTATAAAGTATAACGTACAACGTATAACGTACAACGTATGACGTACAACGTATAACGTACAGCGTATAACGTATGACGTATAACGTATAACGTATAACGTATAACGTATAACGAATAACGTATAACGTATAACGTATAACGTATAACGTATAACGTATAACGTATAACGTATAACGTATAACGTATAACGTATAACGTATAACGTATAACGTATAACGTACAACGTATAACGTACAACGTATAACGTACAACGTATAACATACAACGTACAACGTACAACGTGTAACGAATAACGTATAACGTATAACGTACAGCATAGAACGTACAGCGTATAACGTATAACGTATAACGTATAACGTACAGCGTATAACGTATAACGTATAACGTATAACGTATAACGTATAACGTATAACGTATAACGTATAACGTATAACGTATAACGTATAACGTACAACGTATAACGTACAGCATATAACGTACAACGTATAATGTACAACGTATAACGTACGACGTACAACGTGTAACGTATAATGTATAACGTATAACGTACAGCGTATAACGTACAGCGTATAACGTACAGCGTATAACGTATAACGTATAACGTATAACGTATAACGTATAACGTACAACGGATAACGTACAGCGTATAACGTATAACGTATAACATATAACGTATAACGTATAACGTACAACGGATAACGTACAGCGTATAACGTATAACGTATAACGTATAAAGTACAGCGTATAACGTACAACGTATAACGTACAGCATATAACGTACAGCGTATAACGTACAGCGTATAACGTATAACGTATAACGTATAACGTATAACGTATAACGTATAACGTATAACGTATAACGTATAACGTATAACGTATAACGTATAACGTATAACGTATAACGTATAACGTACAACGTATAACGTACAACGTATAACGTACAACGTACAACGTGTAACGTGTAACGTATAACGTATAACGTACAGCGTATAACGTACAGCGTATAACGTATAACGTATAACGTATAACGTACAACGGATAACGTACAGCGTATAACGTATAACGTATAACATATAACGTATAACGTATAACGTACAACGTATAACGTATAACGTATAACGTATAACGTATAACGTATAACGTATAACGTATAACGTATAACGTATAACGTATAACGTATAACGTATAACGTATAACGTATAACGTATAACGTATAACGTATAACGTATAACGTATAACGTATAACGTATAACGTATAACGTATAACGTATAACGTATAACGTATAACGTATAACGTATAACGTATAACGTACAGCGTATAACGTATAACGTACAATGTATAACGTACAACGTATAACGTACAACGTATAACGTACAACGTACAACCTACAACGTATAATGTAAAACGTATAACGTACAGCGTATAACGTACAGCGTATAACGTACACCGTATAACGTATAACGTATAACGTATATCGTATAACGTATAACGTACAACGTATAACGTACAACGTACAACGTGTAACGTATAACGTATAACGTATAACGTACAACGTATAACGTACAACGTATAACGTACAACGTATAACGTACAACGTACAACGTGTAACGTGTAACGTATAACGTATAACGTACAGCGTATAACGTACAGCGTATAACGTATAACGTATAACGTATAACGTACAACGGATAACGTACAGCGTATAACGTATAACGTATAACATATAACGTATAACGTATAACGTACAACGTATAACGTACAACGTATAACGTATAACGTATAACGTATAACGTATAACGTATAACGTATAACGTATAACGTATAACGTATAACGTATAACGTATATCGTATAACGTACAACGTATAACGTACAACGTATAACGTACAACGTATAACATACAACGTACAACGTACAACGTGTAACGAATAACGTATAACGTATAACGTACAGCATAGAACGTACAGCGTATAACGTATAACGTATAACGTATAACGTACAGCGTATAAAGTATAACGTACAACGTATAACGTACAACGTATGACGTACAACGTATAACGTTCAACGTATAACGTATAACGTATAACGTATATCGCATAACGTGTAACGTATAACGTATAACGTACAACGTTTAACGTACAACATATAACGTATAACGTACAACGTTTAACGTACAACATATAACGTATAACGTTCAACGTACAACGTGTACCGTATAACGTATAAGTATAACGTACAGCATATAACGTATAACGTACAACGTATAACGTATAACGTATAACGTATAACGTATAACGTATAACGTATAACGTACAGCGTATAACGTACAGTGTATAACGTACAGCGTATAACGTATAACGCATAACGTATAACGTATAACGTATAACGTATAACGTATAACGTATAACGTATAACGTATAACGTATAACGTATAACGTATAACGTATAACGTATAACGTATAACGTATAACGTATAACGTATAACGTATAACGTATAACGTATAACGTATAACGTACAACGTATAACGTACAGCATATAACGTACAACGTATAATGTACAACGTATAACGTACGACGTACAACGTGTAACGTATAATGTATAACGTATAACGTACAGCGTATAACGTACAGCGTATAACGTACAGCGTATAACGTATAACGTATAACGTATAACGTATAACGTATAACGTACAACGGATAACGTACAGCGTATAACGTATAACGTATAACATATAACGTACAACGGATAACGTACAACGTACAACGTGTAACGTGTAACGTATAACGTATAACGTACAGCGTATAACGTACAGCGTATAACGTATAACGTATAACGTATAACGTACAACGGATAACGTACAGCGTATAACGTATAACGTATAACATATAACGTATAACGTATAACGTACAACGTATAACGTATAACGTATAACGTATAACGTATAACGTATAACGTATAACGTATAACGTATAACGTATAACGTATAACGTATAACGTATAACGTATAACGTATAACGTATAACGTATAACGTATAACGTATAACGTATAACGTATAACGTATAACGTATAACGTATAACGTATAACGTATAACGTATAACGTATAACGTATAACGTATAACGTACAGCGTATAACGTATAACGTACAATGTATAACGTACAACGTATAACGTACAACGTATAACGTACAACGTACAACCTACAACGTATAATGTAAAACGTATAACGTACAGCGTATAACGTACAGCGTATAACGTACACCGTATAACGTATAACGTATAACGTATATCGTATAACGTATAACGTACAACGTATAACGTACAACGTACAACGTGTAACGTATAACGTATAACGTATAACGTACAACGTATAACGTACAACGTATAACGTACAACGTATAACGTACAACGTACAACGTGTAACGTGTAACGTATAACGTATAACGTACAGCGTATAACGTACAGCGTATAACGTATAACGTATAACGTATAACGTACAACGGATAACGTACAGCGTATAACGTATAACGTATAACATATAACGTATAACGTATAACGTACAACGTATAACGTACAACGTATAACGTATAACGTATAACGTATAACGTATAACGTATAACGTATAACGTATAACGTATAACGTATAACGTATAACGTATATCGTATAACGTACAACGTATAACGTACAACGTATAACGTACAACGTATAACATACAACGTACAACGTACAACGTGTAACGAATAACGTATAACGTATAACGTACAGCGTATAACGTACAGCGTATAACGTATAACGTATAACGTATAACGTACAGCGTATAAAGTATAACGTACAACGTATAACGTACAACGTATGACGTACAACGTATAACGTTCAACGTATAACGTATAACGTATAACGTATATCGCATAACGTGTAACGTATAACGTATAACGTACAACGTTTAACGTACAACATATAACGTATAACGTACAACGTTTAACGTACAACATATAACGTATAACGTTCAACGTACAACGTGTACCGTATAACGTATAAGTATAACGTACAGCATATAACGTATAACGTACAACGTATAACGTATAACGTATAACGTATAACGTATAACGTATAACGTATAACGTACAGCGTATAACGTACAGCGTATAACGTACAGCGTATAACGTATAACGCATAACGTATAACGTATAACGTATAACGTATAACGTATAACGTATAACGTATAACGTATAACGTATAACGTATAACGTATAACGTATAACGTATAACGTATAACGTATAAAGTACAGCGTATAACGTACAACGTATAACGTACAGCATATAACGTACAGCGTATAACGTACAGCGTATAACGTATAACGTATAACGTATAACGTATAACGTATAACGTATAACGTATAACGTATAACGTATAACGTATAACGTATAACGTATAACGTATAACGTACAACGTATAACGTACAACGTATAACGTACAACGTATAACGTACAACGTACAACGTGTAACGTATAACGTATAACGTACAGCGTATAACGTACAGCGTATAACGTACAACGTATAACGTACAACGTATAACGTACAACGTACAACCTACAACGTGTAACGTATAACGTATAACGTATAACGTACAGCGTATAACGTACAGCGTATAACGTACAACGTATAACGTACAACGTATAACGTACAACGTACAACCTACAACGTGTAACGTATAACGTATAACGTATAACGTACAGCGTATAACGTACAGCGTATAACGTACAGCGTATAACGTATAACGTACAACGTATAACGTACAACGTATAACGTACAGCGTATAACGTATAACGTACAACGTATACCGTATAACGTTCAACGTACAACGTGTATCGTATAACGTATAACGTATAACGTTCAGCGTATAAAGTATAACGTACAACGTATAACGTACAACGTATGACGTACAACGTATAACGTACAGCGTATAACGTATGACGTATAACGTATAACGTATAACGTATAACGTATAACGTATAACGTATAACGTATAACGTATAACGTATAACGTATAACGTACAACGTATAACGTACAACGTATAACGTACAACGTATAACATACAACGTACAACGTACAACGTGTAACGAATAACGTATAACGTATAACGTACAGCATAGAACGTACAGCGTATAACGTATAACGTATAACGTATAACGTACAGCGTATAAAGTATAACGTACAACGTATAACGTACAACGTATGACGTACAACGTATAACGTTCAACGTATAACGTATAACGTATAACGTATAACGTATATCGCATAACGTGTAACGTATAACGTATAACGTACAACGTTTAACGTACAACATATAACGTATAACGTTCAACGTACAACGTGTACCGTATAACGTATAACGTATAACGTACAGCATATAACGTATAACGTACAACGTATAACGTATAACGTATAACGTATAACGTATAACGTATAACGTATAACGTACAGCGTATAACGTACAGCGTATAACGTACAGCGTATAACGTATAACGTATAACGTATAACGTATAACGTATAACGTATAACGTATAACGTATAACGTATAACGTATAACGTATAACGTATAACGTATAACGTATAACGTATAACGTATAACGTATAACGTATAACGTATAACGTATAACGTATAACGTATAACGTATAACGTATAACGTATAACGTATAACGTACAACGTATAACGTACAGCATATAACGTACAGCGTATAATGTACAACGTATAACGTACGACGTACAACGTGTAACGTATAATGTATAACGTATAACGTACAGCGTATAACGTACAGCGTATAACGTATAGCGTATAACGTATAACGTATAACGTATAACGTATAACGTATAACGTGTAACGTACAACGGATAACGTACAGCGTATAACGTATAACGTATAACATATAACGTATAACGTATAACGTACAACGGATAACGTACAGCGTATAACGTATAACGTATAACGTATAAAGTACAGCGTATAACGTACAACGTATAACGTACAGCATATAACGTACAGCGTATAACGTGTAACGTATAACGTATAACGTACAACGTATAACGTACAGCGTATAACGTACAGCGTATAACGTACAGCGTATAACGTACAGCGTATAACGTAAACGTATAACGTATAACGTATAACGTATAACGTATACCGTATAACGTATAACGTACAACGTATAACGTACAACGTATAACGTACAACGTATAACGTACAACGTACAACGTGTAACGTATAACGTATAACGTATAACGTACAACGTATAACGTACAACGTACAACGTGTAACGTATAACGTATAACGTACAGCGTATAACGTACAGCGTATAACGTATAACGTATAACGTACAACGTATAACGTACAACGTACAACGTACAACGTGTAACGTATAACGTATAACGTATAACGTACAACGTATAACGTACAGCGTATAACGTATAACGTACAACGTATACCGTATAACGTTCAACGTACAACGTGTATCGTATAACGTATAACGTATAACGTACAGCGTATAAAGTATAACGTACAACGTATAACGTACAACGTATGACGTACAACGTATAACGTACAGCGTATAACGTATAACGTATAACGTATAACGTATAACGTATAACGTATAACGTATAACGTACAACGTATAACGTATAACGTACAACGTACAACGTATAACGTATAACGTACAACGTATAACGTACAACGTATAACGTACAACGTACAGCGTATAACGTACAGCGTATAACCTACAGCGTATAACGTATAACGTATAACGTATAACGTATATCGTATAACGTAGAACTTATAACGTATAACGTAAACGTATAACGTACAACGTATAACGTATAACGTTCAACGTACAACGTGTATCGTATAACGTATAACGTATAACGTACTGCGTATAACGTATAACGTATAACGTACAACGTATAACGTATAACGTATAACGTATAACGTACAACGTATAACGTATAACGTATAACGTATAACGTACAGCGTATAACGTACAACGTACAACGTATAACGTACAACGTACAACGTACAACGTGTAACGTATAACGTATAACGTATAACGTACAGCGTGTAACGTACAGCGTATAACGTACAGCGTATAACGTATAACGTACAACGTATAACGTACAACGTATAACGTACAGCGTATAACGTATAACGTACAACGTATACCGTATAACGTTCAACGTACAACGTGTATCGTATAACGTATAACGTATAACGTACAGCGTATAACGTATAACGTATAACGTACAACGTACAACGGATAACGTATAACGTATAACGTACAGCGTATAACGTATAACGTACAACGTATAACGTACAACGTATAACGTACAACGTATAACGTACAACGTATAACATACAACGTACAACGTACAACGTGTAACGAATAACGTATAACGTATAACGTACAGCATAGAACGTACAGCGTATAACGTATAACGTATAACGTATAACGTATAACGTATAACGTATAACGTATAACGTATAACGTATAACGTATAACGTATAACGTATAACGTATAACGTATAACGTATAACGTATAACGTATAACGTATAACGTATAACGTATAACGTATAACGTATAACGTATAACGTATAACGTATAACGTATAACGTATAACGTATAACGTATAACGTATAACGTATAACGTATAACGTATAACGTATAACGTATAACGTATAACGTATAACGTATAACGTATAACGTATAACGTATAACGTATAACGTATAACGTATAACGTATAACGTATAACGTATAACGTATAACGTATAACGTATAACGTATAACGTATAACGTATAACGTATAACGTATAACGTATAACGTATAACGTATAACGTATAACGTATAACGTATAACGTATAACGTATAACGTATAACGTATAACGTATAACGTATAACGTATAACGTATAACGTATAACGTATAACGTATAACGTACAGCGTATAACGTATAACGTACAATGTATAACGTACAACGTATAACGTACAACGTATAACGTACAACGTACAACCTACAACGTATAATGTATAACGTATAACGTACAGCGTATAACGTACAGCGTATAACGTACACCGTATAACGTATAACGTATAACGTATATCGTATAACGTATAACGTACAACGTATAACGTACAACGTACAACGTGTAACGTATAACGTATAACGTATAACGTACAACGTATAACGTACAACGTATAACGTACAACGTATAACGTACAACGTACAACGTGTAACGTGTAACGTATAACGTATAACGTACAGCGTATAACGTACAGCGTATAACGTATAACGTATAACGTATAACGTACAACGGATAACGTACAGCGTATAACGTATAACGTATAACATATAACGTATAACGTATAACGTACAACGTATAACGTACAACGTATAACGTATAACGTATAACGTATAACGTATAACGTATAACGTATAACGTATAACGTATAACGTATAACGTATAACGTATAACGTATAACGTATATCGTATAACGTACAACGTATAACGTACAACGTATATCGTACAACGTATAACATACAACGTACAACGTACAACGTGTAACGAATAACGTATAACGTATAACGTACAGCATAGAACGTACAGCGTATAACGTATAACGTATAACGTATAACGTACAGCGTATAAAGTATAACGTACAACGTATAACGTACAACGTATGACGTACAACGTATAACGTTCAACGTATAACGTATAACGTATAACGTATATCGCATAACGTGTAACGTATAACGTATAACGTACAACGTTTAACGTACAACATATAACGTATAACGTACAACGTTTAACGTACAACATATAACGTATAACGTTCAACGTACAACGTGTACCGTATAACGTATAAGTATAACGTACAGCATATAACGTATAACGTACAACGTATAACGTATAACGTATAACGTATAATGTATAACGTATAACGTATAACGTACAGCGTATAACGTACAGCGTATAACGTACAGCGTATAACGTACAGCGTATAACGTATAACGCATAACGTATAACGTATAACGTATAACGTATAACGTATAACGTATAACGTATAACGTGTAACGTACAACGGATAACGTACAGCGTATAACGTATAACGTATAACATATAACGTATAACGTATAACGTACAACGGATAACGTACAGCGTATAACGTATAACGTATAACGTATAAAGTACAGCGTATAACGTACAACGTATAACGTACAGCATATAACGTACAGCGTATAACGTGTAACGTATAACGTATAACGTACAACGTATAACGTACAGCGTATAACGTACAGCGTATAACGTACAGCGTATAACGTACAGCGTATAACGTAAACGTATAACGTATAACGTATAACGTATAACGTATACCGTATAACGTATAACGTACAACGTATAACGTACAACGTATAACGTACAACGTATAACGTACAACGTACAACGTGTAACGTATAACGTATAACGTATAACGTACAACGTATAACGTACAACGTACAACGTGTAACGTATAACGTATAACGTACAGCGTATAACGTACAGCGTATAACGTACAACGTATAACGTACAACGTATAACGTACAACGTACAACGTACAACGTGTAACGTATAACGTATAACGTATAACGTACAACGTATAACGTACAGCGTATAACGTATAACGTACAACGTATACCGTATAACGTTCAACGTACAACGTGTATCGTATAACGTATAACGTATAACGTACAGCGTATAAAGTATAACGTACAACGTATAACGTACAACGTATGACGTACAACGTATAACGTACAGCGTATAACGTATAACGTATAACGTATAACGTATAACGTATAACGTATAACGTATAACGTACAACGTATAACGTATAACGTACAACGTACAACGTATAACGTATAACGTACAACGTATAACGTACAACGTATAACGTACAACGTACAGCGTATAACGTACAGCGTATAACCTACAGCGTATAACGTATAACGTATAACGTATAACGTATATCGTATAACGTAGAACTTATAACGTATAACGTAAACGTATAACGTACAACGTATAACGTATAACGTTCAACGTACAACGTGTATCGTATAACGTATAACGTATAACGTACTGCGTATAACGTATAACGTATAACGTACAACGTATAACGTATAACGTATAACGTATAACGTACAACGTATAACGTATAACGTATAACGTATAACGTACAGCGTATAACGTACAACGTACAACGTATAACGTACAACGTACAACGTACAACGTGTAACGTATAACGTATAACGTATAACGTACAGCGTGTAACGTACAGCGTATAACGTACAGCGTATAACGTATAACGTACAACGTATAACGTACAACGTATAACGTACAGCGTATAACGTATAACGTACAACGTATACCGTATAACGTTCAACGTACAACGTGTATCGTATAACGTATAACGTATAACGTACAGCGTATAACGTATAACGTATAACGTACAACGTATAACGTATAACGTATAACGTATAACGTACAGCGTATAACGTATAACGTACAACGTATAACGTACAACGTATAACGTACAACGTATAACGTACAACGTATAACATACAACGTACAACGTACAACGTGTAACGAATAACGTATAACGTATAACGTACAGCATAGAACGTACAGCGTATAACGTATAACGTATAACGTATAACGTATAACGTATAACGTATAACGTATAACGTATAACGTATAACGTATAACGTATAACGTATAACGTATAACGTATAACGTATAACGTATAACGTATAACGTATAACGTATAACGTATAACGTATAACGTATAACGTATAACGTATAACGTATAACGTATAACGTATAACGTATAACGTATAACGTATAACGTATAACGTATAACGTATAACGTATAACGTATAACGTATAACGTATAACGTATAACGTATAACGTATAACGTATAACGTATAACGTATAACGTATAACGTATAACGTATAACGTATAACGTATAACGTATAACGTATAACGTATAACGTATAACGTATAACGTATAACGTATAACGTATAACGTATAACGTATAACGTATAACGTATAACGTATAACGTATAACGTATAACGTATAACGTATAACGTATAACGTATAACGTATAACGTATAACGTATAACGTATAACGTATAACGTATAACGTATAACGTATAACGCATAACGTATAACGTATAACGTATAACGTATAACGTATAACGTACAGCGTATAACGTATAACGTACAATGTATAACGTACAACGTATAACGTACAACGTATAACGTACAACGTACAACCTACAACGTATAATGTATAACGTATAACGTACAGCGTATAACGTACAGCGTATAACGTACACCGTATAACGTATAACGTATAACGTATATCGTATAACGTATAACGTACAACGTATAACGTACAACGTACAACGTGTAACGTATAACGTATAACGTATAACGTACAACGTATAACGTACAACGTATAACGTACAACGTATAACGTACAACGTACAACGTGTAACGTGTAACGTATAACGTATAACGTACAGCGTATAACGTACAGCGTATAACGTATAACGTATAACGTATAACGTACAACGGATAACGTACAGCGTATAACGTATAACGTATAACATATAACGTATAACGTATAACGTACAACGTATAACGTACAACGTATAACGTATAACGTATAACGTATAACGTATAACGTATAACGTATAACGTATAACGTATAACGTATAACGTATAACGTATAACGTATATCGTATAACGTACAACGTATAACGTACAACGTATAACGTACAACGTATAACATACAACGTACAACGTACAACGTGTAACGAATAACGTATAACGTATAACGTACAGCATAGAACGTACAGCGTATAACGTATAACGTATAACGTATAACGTACAGCGTATAAAGTATAACGTACAACGTATAACGTACAACGTATGACGTACAACGTATAACGTTCAACGTATAACGTATAACGTATAACGTATATCGCATAACGTGTAACGTATAACGTATAACGTACAACGTTTAACGTACAACATATAACGTATAACGTACAACGTTTAACGTACAACATATAACGTATAACGTTCAACGTACAACGTGTACCGTATAACGTATAAGTATAACGTACAGCATATAACGTATAACGTACAACGTATAACGTATAACGTATAACGTATAATGTATAACGTATAACGTATAACGTACAGCGTATAACGTACAGCGTATAACGTACAGCGTATAACGTACAGCGTATAACGTATAACGCATAACGTATAACGTATAACGTATAACGTATAACGTATAACGTATAACGTATAACGTATAACGTATAACGTATAACGTATAACGTATAACGTATAACGTATAACGTATAACGTATAACGTATAACGTACAACGTATAACGTACAGCATATAACGTACAACGTATAATGTACAACGTATAACGTACGACGTACAACGTGTAACGTATAATGTATAACGTATAACGTACAGCGTTTAACGTACAGCGTATAACGTACAGCGTATAACGTATAACGTATAACGTATAACGTATAACGTATAACGTACAACGGATAACGTACAGCGTATAACGTATAACGTATAACATATAACGTATAACGTATAACGTACAACGGATAACGTACAGCGTATAACGTATAACGTATAACGTATAAAGTACAGCGTATAACGTACAACGTATAACGTACAGCATATAACGTACAGCGTATAACGTACAGCGTATAACGTATAACGTATAACGTATAACGTATAACGTATAACGTATAACGTATAACGTATAACGTATAACGTATAACGTATAACGTATAACGTATAACGTACAACGTATAACGTACAACGTATAACGTACAACGTACAACGTGTAACGTGTAACGTATAACGTATAACGTATAACGTATAACGTATAACGTATAACGTATAACGTATAACGTATAACGTATAACGTATAACGTATAACGTATAACGTATAACGTACAACGTATAACGTACAACGTATAACGTACAACGTACAACGTGTAACGTGTAACGTATAACGTATAACGTACAGCGTATAACGTACAGCGTATAACGTATAACGTATAACGTATAACGTACAACGGATAACGTACAGCGTATAACGTATAACGTATAACATATAACGTATAACGTATAACGTACAACGTATAACGTACAACGTATAACGTATAACGTATAACGTATAACGTATAACGTATACCGTATAACGTATAACGTACAACGTATAACGTACAACGTATAACGTACAACGTATAACGTACAACGTACAACGTGTAACGTATAACGTATAACGTACAGCGTATAAAGTATAACGTACAACGTATAACGTACAACGTATGACGTACAACGTATAACGTTCAACGTATAACGTATAACGTATAACGTATAACGTATATCGCATAACGTGTAACGTATAACGTATAACGTACAACGTTTAACGTACAACATATAACGTATAACGTACAACGTTTAACGTACAACATATAACGTATAACGTTCAACGTACAACGTGTACCGTATAACGTATAAGTATAACGTACAGCATATAACGTATAACGTACAACGTATAACGTATAACGTATAACGTATAACGTATAACGTATAACGTATAACGTACAGCGTATAACGTACAGCGTATAACGTACAGCGTATAACGTATAACGCATAACGTATAACGTATAACGTATAACGTATAACGTATAACGTATAACGTATAACGTATAACGTATAACGTATAACGTATAACGTATAACGTACAACGTATAACGTACAGCATATAACGTACAACGTATAATGTACAACGTATAACGTACGACGTACAACGTATAACGTATAACGTACAACGGATAACGTACAGCGTATAACGTATAACGTATAACGTATAAAGTACAGCGTATAACGTACAACGTATAACGTACAGCATATAACGTACAGCGTATAACGTACAGCGTATAACGTATAACGTATAACGTATAACGTATAACGTATAACGTATAACGTATAACGTATAACGTATAACGTATAACGTATAACGTATAACGTATAACGTATAACGTATAACGTATAACGTACAACGTATAACGTACAACGTATAACGTACAACGTATAACGTACAACGTACAACGTGTAACGTATAACGTATAACGTACAGCGTATAACGTACAGCGTATAACGTACAACGTATAACGTACAACGTATAACGTACAACGTACAACCTACAACGTGTAACGTATAACGTATAACGTATAACGTACAGCGTATAACGTACAGCGTATAACGTACAGCGTATAACGTATAACGTACAACGTATAACGTACAACGTATAACGTACAGCGTATAACGTATAACGTACAACGTATACCGTATAACGTTCAACGTACAACGTGTATCGTATAACGTATAACGTATAACGTTCAGCGTATAAAGTATAACGTACAACGTATAACGTACAACGTATGACGTACAACGTATAACGTACAGCGTATAACGTATGACGTATAACGTATAACGTATAACGTATAACGTATAACGTATAACGTATAACGTATAACGTATAACGTATAACGTATAACGTATAACGTATAACGTATAACGTATAACGTATAACGTATAACGTATAACGTATAACGTATAACGTACAACGTATAACGTACAACGTATAACGTACAACGTATAACATACAACGTACAACGTACAACGTGTAACGAATAACGTATAACGTATAACGTACAGCATAGAACGTACAGCGTATAACGTATAACGTATAACGTATAACGTACAGCGTATAACGTATAACGTATAACGTATAACGTATAACGTATAACGTATAACGTATAACGTATAACGTATAACGTATAACGTATAACGTATAACGTACAACGTATAACGTACAGCATATAACGTACAACGTATAATGTACAACGTATAACGTACGACGTACAACGTGTAACGTATAATGTATAACGTATAACGTACAGCGTATAACGTACAGCGTATAACGTACAGCGTATAACGTATAACGTATAACGTATAACGTATAACGTATAACGTACAACGGATAACGTACAGCGTATAACGTATAACGTATAACATATAACGTATAACGTATAACGTACAACGGATAACGTACAGCGTATAACGTATAACGTATAACGTATAAAGTACAGCGTATAACGTACAACGTATAACGTACAGCATATAACGTACAGCGTATAACGTACAGCGTATAACGTATAACGTATAACGTATAACGTATAACGTATAACGTATAACGTATAACGTATAACGTATAACGTATAACGTATAACGTATAACGTATAACGTATAACGTACAACGTATAACGTACAACGTATAACGTACAACGTACAACGTGTAACGTGTAACGTATAACGTATAACGTACAGCGTATAACGTACAGCGTATAACGTATAACGTATAACGTATAACGTACAACGGATAACGTACAGCGTATAACGTATAACGTATAACATATAACGTATAACGTATAACGTACAACGTATAACGTACAACGTATAACGTATAACGTATAACGTATAACGTATAACGTATACCGTATAACGTATAACGTACAACGTATAACGTACAACGTATAACGTACAACGTATAACGTACAACGTACAACGTGTAACGTATAACGTATAACGTACAGCGTATAAAGTATAACGTACAACGTATAACGTACAACGTATGACGTACAACGTATAACGTTCAACGTATAACGTATAACGTATAACGTATATCGCATAACGTGTAACGTATAACGTATAACGTACAACGTTTAACGTACAACATATAACGTATAACGTACAACGTTTAACGTACAACATATAACGTATAACGTTCAACGTACAACGTGTACCGTATAACGTATAAGTATAACGTACAGCATATAACGTATAACGTACAACGTATAACGTATAACGTATAACGTATAACGTATAACGTATAACGTATAACGTACAGCGTATAACGTACAGCGTATAACGTACAGCGTATAACGTATAACGCATAACGTATAACGTATAACGTATAACGTATAACGTATAACGTATAACGTATAACGTATAACGTATAACGTATAACGTATAACGTATAACGTATAACGTATAACGTACAACGTATAACGTACAGCATATAACGTACAACGTATAATGTACAACGTATAACGTACGACGTACAACGTGTAACGTATAATGTATAACGTATAACGTACAGCGTATAACGTACAGCGTATAACGTACAGCGTATAACGTATAACGTATAACGTATAACGTATAACGTATAACGTACAACGGATAACGTACAGCGTATAACGTATAACGTATAACATATAACGTATAACGTATAACGTACAACGGATAACGTACAGCGTATAACGTATAACGTATAACGTATAAAGTACAGCGTATAACGTACAACGTATAACGTACAGCATATAACGTACAGCGTATAACGGACAGCGTATAACGTATAACGTATAACGTATAACGTATAACGTATAACGTATAACGTATAACGTATAACGTATAACGTATAACGTATAACGTATAACGTACAACGTATAACGTACAACGTATAACGTACAACGTATAACGTACAACGTACAACGTGTAACGTATAACGTATAACGTACAGCGTATAACGTACAGCGTATAACGTACAACGTATAACGTACAACGTATAACGTACAACGTACAACCTACAACGTGTAACGTATAACGTATAACGTATAACGTACAGCGTATAACGTACAGCGTATAACGTACAGCGTATAACGTATAACGTACAACGTATAACGTACAACGTATAACGTACAGCGTATAACGTATAACGTACAACGTATACCGTATAACGTTCAACGTACAACGTGTATCGTATAACGTATAACGTATAACGTTCAGCGTATAAAGTATAACGTACAACGTATAACGTACAACGTATGACGTACAACGTATAACGTACAGCGTATAACGTATGACGTATAACGTATAACGTATAACGTATAACGTATAACGTATAACGTATAACGTATAACGTATAACGTATAACGTATAACGTATAACGTATAACGTATAACGTATAACGTATAACGTATAACGTATAACGTATAACGTATAACGTATAACGTATAACGTACAACGTATAACGTACAACGTATAACGTACAACGTATAACATACAACGTACAACGTACAACGTGTAACGAATAACGTATAACGTATAACGTACAGCATAGAACGTACAGCGTATAACGTATAACGTATAACGTATAACGTACAGCGTATAAAGTATAACGTACAACGTATAACGTACAACGTATGACGTACAACGTATAACGTTCAACGTATAACGTATAACGTATAACGTATAACGTATATCGCATAACGTGTAACGTATAACGTATAACGTACAACGTTTAACGTACAACATATAACGTATAACGTTCAACGTACAACGTGTACCGTATAACGTATAACGTATAACGTACAGCATATAACGTATAACGTACAACGTATAACGTATAACGTATAACGTATAACGTATAACGTATAACGTATAACGTACAGCGTATAACGTACAGCGTATAACGTACAGCGTATAACGTATAACGTATAACGTATAACGTATAACGTATAACGTATAACGTATAACGTATAACGTATAACGTATAACGTATAACGTATAACGTATAACGTATAACGTATAACGTATAACGTATAACGTATAACGTATAACGTACAACGTATAACGTACAGCATATAACGTACAGCGTATAATGTACAACGTATAACGTACGACGTACAACGTGTAACGTATAATGTATAACGTATAACGTACAGCGTATAACGTACAGCGTATAACGTATAGCGTATAACGTATAACGTATAACGTATAACGTATAACGTATAACGTATAACGTACAACGGATAACGTACAGCGTATAACGTATAACGTATAACATATAACGTATAACGTATAACGTACAACGGATAACGTACAGCGTATAACGTATAACGTATAACGTATAAAGTACAGCGTATAACGTACAACGTATAACGTACAGCATATAACGTACAGCGTATAACGTGTAACGTATAACGTATAACGTATAACGTATAACGTACAGCGTATAACGTACAGCGTATAACGTACAGCGTATAACGTACAGCGTATAACGTAAACGTATAACGTATAACGTATAACGTATAACGTATAACGTATACCGTATAACGTATAACGTACAACGTATAACGTACAACGTATAACGTACAACGTATAACGTACAACGTACAACGTGTAACGTATAACGTATAACGTATAACGTACAACGTATAACGTACAACGTACAACGTGTAACGTATAACGTATAACGTACAGCGTATAACGTACAGCGTATAACGTACAACGTATAACGTACAACGTATAACGTACAACGTACAACGTACAACGTGTAACGTATAACGTATAACGTATAACGTACAACGTATAACGTACAGCGTATAACGTATAACGTACAACGTATACCGTATAACGTTCAACGTACAACGTGTATCGTATAACGTATAACGTATAACGTACAGCGTATAAAGTATAACGTACAACGTATAACGTACAACGTATGACGTACAACGTATAACGTACAGCGTATAACGTATAACGTATAACGTATAACGTATAACGTATAACGTATAACGTATAACGTACAACGTATAACGTATAACGTACAACGTACAACGTATAACGTATAACGTATAACGTACAACGTATAACGTACAACGTATAACGTACAACGTACAGCGTATAACGTACAGCGTATAACCTACAGCGTATAACGTATAACGTATAACGTATAACGTATATCGTATAACGTAGAACTTATAACGTATAACGTAAACGTATAACGTACAACGTATAACGTATAACGTTCAACGTACAACGTGTATCGTATAACGTATAACGTATAACGTACTGCGTATAACGTATAACGTATAACGTACAACGTATAACGTATAACGTATAACGTATAACGTACAACGTATAACGTATAACGTATAACGTATAACGTACAGCGTATAACGTACAACGTACAACGTGTAACGTATAACGTATAACGTATAACGTACAGCGTATAACGTACAGCGTACAACGTATAACGTATAAGGTATAACGTATAACGTATAACGTATAACGTATAACGTATAACGTATAACGTATAACGTATAACGTATAACGTATAACGTATAACGTATAACGTATAACGTATAACGTATAACGTATAACGTATAACGTACTGCATATAACGTATAACGTATAACGTACAACGTATAACGTATAACGTATAACGTATAACGTACAACGTATAACGTATAACGTATAACGTATAACGTACAGCGTATAACGTACAACGTACAACGTGTAACGTATAACGTATAACATATAACGTACAGCGTATAACGTATAACGTACAACGTATAACGTATAACGTACAACGTACAACGTATAACGTATAACGTACAACGTATAACGTATAACGTATAACGTATAACGTACAACGTTTAACGTATAACGTACAACGTATAACGTATAACGTACAACGTATAACGTACAACGTACAACGTGTAACGTATAACATACAGCGTATAACGTACAGCGTATAACGTACAACGTATAACGTACAACGTATAACGTACAACGTACAACGTACAACGTGTAACGTATAACGTATAACGTATAACGTACAACGTATAACGTACAGCGTATAACGTATAACGTACAACGTATACCGTATAACGTTCAACGTACAACGTGTATCGTATAACGTATAACGTATAACGTACAGCGTATAAAGTATAACGTACAACGTATAACGTACAGCGTATAACGTACAGCGTATAACGTACAACGTATAACGTACAACGTATAACGTACAACGTACAACGTACAACGTGTAACGTATAACGTATAACGTATAACGTACAGCGTATAACGTACAGCGTATAACGTACAGCGTATAACGTATAACGTACAACGTATAACGTACAACGTATAACGTACAGCGTATAACGTATAACGTACAACGTATACCGTATAACGTTCAACGTACAACGTGTATCGTATAACGTATAACGTATAACGTACAGCGTATAAAGTATAACGTACAACGTATAACGTACAACGTATGACGTACAACGTATAACGTACAGCGTATAACGTATAACGTATAACGTATAACATATAACGTATAACGTATAACGTATAACGTATAACGTATAACGTATAACGTATAACGTACAGCGTATAACGTACAGCGTATAACGTACAGCGTATAACGTATAACGCATAACGTATAACGTATAACGTATAACGTATAACGTATAACGTATAACGTATAACGTATAACGTATAACGTATAACGTATAACGTATAACGTATAACGTATAACGTATAACGTATAACGTACAACGTATAACGTACAGCATATAACGTACAACGTATAATGTACAACGTATAACGTACGACGTACAACGTGTAACGTATAATGTATAACGTATAACGTACAGCGTATAACGTACAGCGTATAACGTACAGCGTATAACGTATAACGTATAACGTATAACGTATAACGTATAACGTACAACGGATAACGTACAGCGTATAACGTATAACGTATAACATATAACGTATAACGTATAACGTACAACGGATAACGTACAGCGTATAACGTATAACGTATAACGTATAAAGTACAGCGTATAACGTACAACGTATAACGTACAGCATATAACGTACAGCGTATAACGTACAGCGTATAACGTATAACGTATAACGTATAACGTATAACGTATAACGTATAACGTATAACGTATAACGTATAACGTATAACGTATAACGTATAACGTATAACGTACAACGTATAACGTACAACGTATAACGTACAACGTATAACGTACAACGTACAACGTGTAACGTATAACGTATAACGTACAGCGTATAACGTACAGCGTATAACGTACAACGTATAACGTACAACGTATAACGTACAACGTACAACCTACAACGTGTAACGTATAACGTATAACGTATAACGTACAGCGTATAACGTACAGCGTATAACGTACAGCGTATAACGTATAACGTACAACGTATAACGTACAACGTATAACGTACAGCGTATAACGTATAACGTACAACGTATACCGTATAACGTTCAACGTACAACGTGTATCGTATAACGTATAACGTATAACGTTCAGCGTATAAAGTATAACGTACAACGTATAACGTACAACGTATGACGTACAACGTATAACGTACAGCGTATAACGTATGACGTATAACGTATAACGTATAACGTATAACGTATAACGTATAACGTATAACGTATAACGTATAACGTATAACGTATAACGTATAACGTATAACGTATAACGTATAACGTATAACGTATAACGTATAACGTATAACGTATAACGTATAACGTACAACGTATAACGTACAACGTATAACGTACAACGTATAACATACAACGTACAACGTACAACGTGTAACGAATAACGTATAACGTATAACGTACAGCATAGAACGTACAGCGTATAACGTATAACGTATAACGTATAACGTACAGCGTATAAAGTATAACGTACGACGTATAACGTACAACGTATGACGTACAACGTATAACGTTCAACGTATAACGTATAACGTATAACGTATAACGTATATCGCATAACGTGTAACGTATAACGTATAACGTACAACGTTTAACGTACAACATATAACGTATAACGTTCAACGTACAACGTGTACCGTATAACGTATAACGTATAACGTACAGCATATAACGTATAACGTACAACGTATAACGTATAACGTATAACGTATAACGTATAACGTATAACGTATAACGTATAACGTATAACGTACAGCGTATAACGTACAGCGTATAACGTACAGCGTATAACGTATAACGTATAACGTATAACGTATAACGTATAACGTATAACGTATAACGTATAACGTATAACGTATAACGTATAACGTATAACGTATAACGTATAACGTATAACGTATAACGTATAACGTATAACGTATAACGTATAACGTATAACGTATAACGTATAACGTATAACGTACAACGTATAACGTACAGCATATAACGTACAGCGTATAATGTACAACGTATAACGTACGACGTACAACGTGTAACGTATAATGTATAACGTATAACGTACAGCGTATAACGTACAGCGTATAACGTATAGCGTATAACGTATAACGTATAACGTATAACGTATAACGTATAACGTATAACGTACAACGGATAACGTACAGCGTATAACGTATAACGTATAACATATAACGTATAACGTATAACGTACAACGGATAACGTACAGCGTATAACGTATAACGTATAACGTATAAAGTACAGCGTATAACGTACAACGTATAACGTACAGCATATAACGTACAGCGTATAACGTGTAACGTATAACGTATAACGTATAACGTATAACGTACAGCGTATAACGTACAGCGTATAACGTACAGCGTATAACGTACAGCGTATAACGTAAACGTATAACGTATAACGTATAACGTATAACGTATAACGTATACCGTATAACGTATAACGTACAACGTATAACGTACAACGTATAACGTACAACGTATAACGTACAACGTACAACGTGTAACGTATAACGTATAACGTATAACGTACAACGTATAACGTACAACGTACAACGTGTAACGTATAACGTATAACGTACAGCGTATAACGTACAGCGTATAACGTACAACGTATAACGTACAACGTATAACGTACAACGTACAACGTACAACGTGTAACGTATAACGTATAACGTATAACGTACAACGTATAACGTACAGCGTATAACGTATAACGTACAACGTATACCGTATAACGTTCAACGTACAACGTGTATCGTATAACGTATAACGTATAACGTACAGCGTATAAAGTATAACGTACAACGTATAACGTACAACGTATGACGTACAACGTATAACGTACAGCGTATAACGTATAACGTATAACGTATAACGTATAACGTATAACGTATAACGTATAACGTACAACGTATAACGTATAACGTACAACGTACAACGTATAACGTATAACGTACAACGTATAACGTACAACGTATAACGTACAACGTACAGCGTATAACGTACAGCGTATAACCTACAGCGTATAACGTATAACGTATAACGTATAACGTATATCGTATAACGTAGAACTTATAACGTATAACGTAAACGTATAACGTACAACGTATAACGTATAACGTTCAACGTACAACGTGTATCGTATAACGTATAACGTATAACGTACTGCGTATAACGTATAACGTATAACGTACAACGTATAACGTATAACGTATAACGTATAACGTACAACGTATAACGTATAACGTATAACGTATAACGTACAGCGTATAACGTACAACGTACAACGTGTAACGTATAACGTATAACGTATAACGTACAGCGTATAACGTACAGCGTACAACGTATAACGTATAAGGTATAACGTATAACGTATAACGTATAACGTATAACGTATAACGTATAACGTATAACGTATAACGTATAACGTATAACGTATAACGTATAACGTATAACGTATAACGTATAACGTATAACGTACTGCATATAACGTATAACGTATAACGTACAACGTATAACGTATAACGTATAACGTATAACGTACAACGTATAACGTATAACGTATAACGTATAACGTACAGCGTATAACGTACAACGTACAACGTGTAACGTATAACGTATAACATATAACGTACAGCGTATAACGTATAACGTACAACGTATAACGTATAACGTACAACGTACAACGTATAACGTATAACGTACAACGTATAACGTATAACGTATAACGTATAACGTACAACGTTTAACGTATAACGTACAACGTATAACGTATAACGTACAACGTATAACGTACAACGTACAACGTGTAACGTATAACGTATAACATACAGCGTATAACGTACAGCGTATAACGTACAACGTTTAACGTACAACGTATAACGTACAACGTACAACGTACAACGTGTAACGTATAACGTATAACGTATAACGTACAACGTATAACGTACAGCGTATAACGTATAACGTACAACGTATACCGTATAACGTTCAACGTACAACGTGTATCCTATAACGTATAACGTATAACGTACAGCGTATAAAGTATAACGTACAACGTATAACGTACAGCGTATAACGTACAGCGTATAACGTACAACGTATAACGTACAACGTATAACGTACAACGTACAACGTACAACGTGTAACGTATAACGTATAACGTATAACGTACAGCGTATAACGTACAGCGTATAACGTACAGCGTATAACGTATAACGTACAACGTATAACGTACAACGTATAACGTACAGCGTATAACGTATAACGTACAACGTATACCGTATAACGTTCAACGTACAACGTGTATCGTATAACGTATAACGTATAACGTACAGCGTATAAAGTATAACGTACAACGTATAACGTACAACGTATGACGTACAACGTATAACGTACAGCGTATAACGTATAACGTATAACGTATAACATATAACGTATAACGTATAACGTATAACGTATAACGTATAACGTATAACGTATAACGTATAACGTATAACGTATAACGTATAACGTACAACGTATAACGTACAGCATATAACGTATAACGTATAACGTATAACGTATAACGTATAACGTACAACGTATAACGTATAACGTACAACGTACAACGTATAACGTATAACGTACAACGTATAACGTATAACGTATAACGTATAACGTATAACGTATAACGTATAACGTATAACGTATAACGTATAACGTATAACGTATAACGTATAACGTATAACGTATAACGTATAACGTATAACGTATAACGTATAACGTACAACGTATAACGTACAGCATATAACGTACAGCGTATAATGTACAACGTATAACGTACGACGTACAACGTGTAACGTATAATGTATAACGTATAACGTATAACGTATAACGTATAAAGTACAGCGTATAACGTACAGCGTATAACGTACAGCGTATAACGTACAGCGTATAACGTAAACGTATAACGTATAACGTATAACGTATAACGTATAACGTATACCGTATAACGTATAACGTACAACGTATAACGTACAACGTATAACGTACAACGTATAACGTACAACGTACAACGTGTAACGTATAACGTATAACGTATAACGTACAACGTATAACGTACAACGTACAACGTGTAACGTATAACGTATAACATACAGCGTATAACGTACAGCGTATAACGTACAACGTATAACGTACAACGTATAACGTACAACGTACAACGTACAACGTGTAACGTATAACGTATAACGTATAACGTACAACGTATAACGTACAGCGTATAACGTATAACGTACAACGTATACCGTATAACGTTCAACGTACAACGTGTATCGTATAACGTATAACGTATAACGTACAGCGTATAAAGTATAACGTACAACGTATAACGTACAACGTATGACGTACAACGTATAACGTACAGCGTATAACGTATAACGTATAACGTATGACGTATAACGTATAACGTATAACGTATAACGTACAACGTATAACGTATAACGTACAACGTACAACGTATAACGTATAACGTACAACGTATAACGTACAACGTATAACGTACAACGTACAGCGTATAACGTACAGCGTATAACCTACAGCGTATAACGTATAACGTATAACGTATAACGTATATCGTATAACGTATAACTTATAACGTATAACGTAAACGTATAACGTACAACGTATAACGTATAACGTTCAACGTACAACGTGTATCGTATAACGTATAACGTATAACGTACTGCGTATAACGTATAACGTATAACGTACAACGTATAACGTATAACGTATAACGTATAACGTACAACGTATAACGTATAACGTATAACGTATAACGTACAGCGTATGACGTACAACGTACAACGTGTAACGTATAACGTATAACGTATAACGTACAGCGTATAACGTACAGCGTACAACGTATAACGTATAAGGTATAACGTATAACGTATAACGTATAACGTATAACGTATAACGTATAACGTATAACGTATAACGTATAACGTATAACGTATAACGTATAACGTATAACGTATAACGTATAACGTATAACGTATAACGTATAACGTATAACGTATAACGTATAACGTATAACGTATAACGTATAACGTATAACGTATAACGTATAACGTATAACGTATAACGTATAACGTATAACGTATAACGTATAACGTATAACGTATAACGTATAACGTATAACGTATAACGTATAACGTATAACGTATAACGTATAACGTATAACGTATAACGTATAACGTATAACGTATAACGTATAACGTATAACGTATAACGTATAACGTATAACGTATAACGTATAACGTATAACGTATAACGTATAACGTATAACGTATAACGTATAACGTATAACGTATAACGTATAACGTATAACGTATAACGTATAACGTATAACGTATAACGTATAACGTATAACGTATAACGTATAACGTATAACGTATAACGTATAACGTATAACGTATAACGTATAACGTATAACGTATAACGTATAACGTATAACGTATAACGTATAACGTATAACGTATAACGTATAACGTATAACGTATAACGTATAACGTATAACGTATAACGTATAACGTATAACGTATAACGTACAGCATATAACGTATAAAGTATAACGTACAACGTATAACGTATAACGTATAACGTATAACGTATAACGTATAACGTATAAAGTATAACGTATAACGTATAACGTATAACGTATAACGTATAACGTACAGCGTATAACGTACAGCGTATAACGTGCAGCGTATAACGTATAACGTATAACGTATAACGTATAACGTACACCGGATAACGTACAGCGTATAACGTATAACGTATAACGTATAAAGTACAGCGTATAACGTACAACGTATAACGTACAGCGTATAACGTACAGCGTATAACGTACAGCGTATAACGTATAACGTATAACGTATAACGTATAACGTATAACGTATAACGTATAACGTATAACGTATAACGTACAACGTATAACGTACAACGTATAACGTACAACGTATAACGTACAACGTACAACGTGTAACGTATAACGTATAACGTACAGCGTATAACGTACAGCGTATAACGTACAGCGTATAACGTACAACGTATAACGTACAACGTATAACGTACAACGTATAACGTATAACGTACAACGTATAACGTATAACGTATAACGTATAACGTATAACGTATAACGTATAACGTATAACGTATAACGTATAACGTATAACGTATAACGTATAACGTATAACGTATAACGTATAACGTATAACGTATAACGTATAACGTATAACGTATAACGTATAACGTATAACGTATAACGTATAACGTATAACGTATAACGTATAACGTACACCGGATAACGTACAGCGTATAACGTATAACGTATAACGTATAAAGTACAGCGTATAACGTACAACGTATAACGTACAGCGTATAACGTACAGCGTATAACGTACAGCGTATAACGTATAACGTATAACGTATAACGTATAACGTATAACGTATAACGTATAACGTATAACGTATAACGTACAACGTATAACGTACAACGTATAACGTACAACGTATAACGTACAACGTACAACGTGTAACGTATAACGTATAACGTACAGCGTATAACGTACAGCGTATAACGTACAGCGTATAACGTACAACGTATAACGTACAACGTATAACGTACAACGTATAACGTACAACGTATAACGTACAGCGTATAACGTATAACGTACAACGTATACCGTATAACGTTCAACGTACAACGTGTATCGTATAACGTATAACGTATAACGTACAGCGTATAAAGTATAACGTACAACGTATAACGTACAACGTATGACGTACAACGTATAACGTACAGCGTATAACGTATAACGTATAACGTATAACGTATAACGTATAACGTATAACGTATAACGTATAACGTATAACGTATAACGTATAACGTATAACGTATAATGTATAACGTATAACGTATAACGTATAACGTATAACGTATAACGTATAACGTATAACGTATAACGTACAACGTATAACGTATAACGTACAACGTACAACGTACAACGTGTAACGTATAACGTATAACGTATAACGTACAACGTATAACGTACAGCGTATAACGTATAACGTACAACGTATACCGTATAACGTTCAACGTACAACGTGTATCGTATAACGTATAACGTATAACGTACAGCGTATAAAGTATAACGTACAACGTATAACGTACAGCGTATAACGTACAGCGTATAACGTACAACGTATAACGTACAACGTATAACGTACAACGTACAACGTACAACGTGTAACGTATAACGTATAACGTATAACGTACAGCGTATAACGTACAGCGTATAACGTACAGCGTATAACGTATAACGTACAACGTATAACGTACAACGTATAACGTACAGCGTATAACGTATAACGTACAACGTATACCGTATAACGTTCAACGTACAACGTGTATCGTATAACGTATAACGTATAACGTACAGCGTATAAAGTATAACGTACAACGTATAACGTACAACGTATGACGTACAACGTATAACGTACAGCGTATAACGTATAACGTATAACGTATAACATATAACGTATAACGTATAACGTATAACGTATAACGTATAACGTATAACGTATAACGTATAACGTATAACGTATAACGTACAACGTATAACGTACAGCATATAACGTATAACGTATAACGTATAACGTATAACGTATAACGTACAACGTATAACGTATAACGTACAACGTACAACGTATAACGTATAACGTACAACGTATAACGTATAACGTATAACGTATAACGTATAACGTATAACGTATAACGTATAACGTATAACGTATAACGTATAACGTATAACGTATAACGTATAACGTATAACGTATAACGTATAACGTATAACGTATAACGTACAACGTATAACGTACAGCATATAACGTACAGCGTATAATGTACAACGTATAACGTACGACGTACAACGTGTAACGTATAATGTATAACGTATAACGTACAGCGTATAACGTACAGCGTATAACGTATAGCGTATAACGTATAACGTATAACGTATAACGTATAACGTATAACGTACAACGGATAACGTACAGCGTATAACGTATAACGTATAACATATAACGTATAACGTATAACGTACAACGGATAACGTACAGCGTATAACGTATAACGTATAACGTATAAAGTACAGCGTATAACGTACAACGTATAACGTACAGCATATAACGTACAGCGTATAACGTGTAACGTATAACGTATAACGTATAACGTATAACGTACAGCGTATAACGTACAGCGTATAACGTACAGCGTATAACGTACAGCGTATAACGTAAACGTATAACGTATAACGTATAACGTATAACGTATAACGTATACCGTATAACGTATAACGTACAACGTATAACGTACAACGTATAACGTACAACGTATAACGTACAACGTACAACGTGTAACGTATAACGTATAACGTATAACGTACAACGTATAACGTACAACGTACAACGTGTAACGTATAACGTATAACATACAGCGTATAACGTACAGCGTATAACGTACAACGTATAACGTACAACGTATAACGTACAACGTACAACGTACAACGTGTAACGTATAACGTATAACGTATAACGTACAACGTATAACGTACAGCGTATAACGTATAACGTACAACGTATACCGTATAACGTTCAACGTACAACGTGTATCGTATAACGTATAACGTATAACGTACAGCGTATAAAGTATAACGTACAACGTATAACGTACAACGTATGACGTACAACGTATAACGTACAGCGTATAACGTATAACGTATAACGTATGACGTATAACGTATAACGTATAACGTATAACGTACAACGTATAACGTATAACGTACAACGTACAACGTATAACGTATAACGTACAACGTATAACGTACAACGTATAACGTACAACGTACAGCGTATAACGTACAGCGTATAACCTACAGCGTATAACGTATAACGTATAACGTATAACGTATATCGTATAACGTATAACTTATAACGTATAACGTAAACGTATAACGTACAACGTATAACGTATAACGTTCAACGTACAACGTGTATCGTATAACGTATAACGTATAACGTACTGCGTATAACGTATAACGTATAACGTACAACGTATAACGTATAACGTATAACGTATAACGTACAACGTATAACGTATAACGTATAACGTATAACGTACAGCGTATGACGTACAACGTACAACGTGTAACGTATAACGTATAACGTATAACGTACAGCGTATAACGTACAGCGTCCAACGTATAACGTATAAGGTATAACGTATAACGTATAACGTATAACGTATAACGTATAACGTATAACGTATAACGTATAACGTATAACGTATAACGTATAACGTATAACGTATAACGTATAACGTATAACGTATAACGTATAACGTATAACGTATAACGTATAACGTATAACGTATAACGTATAACGTATAACGTATAACGTATAACGTATAACGTATAACGTATAACGTATAACGTATAACGTATAACGTATAACGTATAACGTATAACGTATAACGTATAACGTATAACGTATAACGTATAACGTATAACGTATAACGTATAACGTATAACGTATAACGTATAACGTATAACGTATAACGTATAACGTATAACGTATAACGTATAACGTATAACGTATAACGTATAACGTATAACGTATAACGTATAACGTATAACGTATAACGTATAACGTATAACGTATAACGTATAACGTATAACGTATAACGTATAACGTATAACGTATAACGTATAACGTATAACGTATAACGTATAACGTATAACGTATAACGTATAACGTATAACGTATAACGTATAACGTATAACGTATAACGTATAACGTATAACGTATAACGTATAACGTATAACGTATAACGTATAACGTATAACGTATAACGTATAACGTATAACGTATAACGTATAACGTATAACGTATAACGTATAACGTATAACGTATAACGTATAACGTATAACGTATAACGTATAACGTATAACGTATAACGTATAACGTATAACGTATAACGTATAACGTATAACGTATAACGTATAACGTATAACGTATAACGTATAACGTATAACGTATAACGTATAACGTATAACGTATAACGTATAACGTATAACGTATAACGTATAACGTATAACGTATAACGTATAACGTATAACGTATAACGTATAACGTATAACGTATAACGTATAACGTATAACGTATAACGTATAACGTATAACGTATAACGTATAACGTATAACGTATAACGTATAACGTATAACGTATAACGTATAACGTATAACGTATAACGTATAACGTATAACGTATAACGTATAACGTATAACGTATAACGTATAACGTATAACGTATAACGTATAACGTATAACGTATAACGTATAACGTATAACGTATAACGTATAACGTATAACGTATAACGTATAACGTATAACGTATAACGTATAACGTATAACGTATAACGTATAACGTATAACGTATAACGTACAGCATATAACGTATAACGTATAACGTACAACGTATAACGTATAACGTATAACGTATAACGTATAACGTATAACGTATAAAGTATAACGTATAACGTATAACGTATAACGTATAACGTATAACGTATAACGTATAACGTATAACGTATAACGTATAACGTATAACGTATAACGTATAACGTATAACGTATAACGTATAACGTATAACGTATAACGTATAACGTATAACGTATAACGTATAACGTATAACGTATAACGTACAGCATATAACGTATAACGTATAACGTACAACGTATAACGTATAACGTATAACGTATAACGTATAACGTATAACGTATAAAGTATAACGTATAACGTATAACGTATAACGTATAACGTATAACGTATAACGTACAGCGTATAACGTACAGCGTATAACGTACAGCGTATAACGTATAACGTATAACGTATAACGTATAACGTACACCGGATAACGTACAGCGTACAACGTATAACGTATAACGTATAAAGTACAGCGTATAACGTACAGCGTATAACGTACAGCGTATAACGTACAGCGTATAACGTACAGCGTATAACGTATAACGTATAACGTATAACGTATAACGTATAACGTATAACGTATAACGTATAACGTATAACGTACAACGTATAACGTACAACGTATAACGTACAACGTATAACGTACAACGTACAACGTGTAACGTATAACGTATAACGTACAGCGTATAACGTACAGCGTATAACGTACAACGTATAACGTACAACGTATAACGTACAACGTACAACGTACAACGTGTAACGTATAACGTATAACGTATAACGTACAGCGTATAACGTACAGCGTATAACGTACAGCGTATAACGTATAACGTACAACGTATAACGTACAACGTATAACGTACAGCGTATAACGTATAACGTACAACGTATACCGTATAACGTTCAACGTACAACGTGTATCGTATAACGTATAACGTATAACGTACAGCGTATAAAGTATAACGTACAACGTATAACGTACAACGTATGACGTACAACGTATAACGTACAGCGTATAACGTATAACGTATAACGTATAACGTATAACGTATAACGTATAACGTATAACGTATAACGTATAACGTATAACGTATAACGTATAACGTATAACGTATAACGTATAATGTATAACGTATAACGTATAACGTATAACGTATAACGTATAACGTATAACGTACAACGTATAACGTATAACGTACAACGTACAACGTATAACGTATAACGTATAACGTATAACGTACAACGTATAACGTACAACGTACAGCGTATAACGTACAGCGTATAACGTACAGCGTATAACGTATAACGTATAACGTATAACGTATAACGTACAACGGATAACGTACAGCGTATAACGTATAACGTATAACGTATAAAGTACAGCGTATAACGTACAACGTATAACGTACAGCATATAACGTACAGCGTATAACGTGTAACGTATAACGTATAACGTATAACGTATAACGTATAACGTACAGCGTATAACGTACAGCGTATAACGTACAGCGTATAACGTATAACGTACAACGTATAACGTACAACGTATAACGTACAGCGTATAACGTATAACGTACAACGTATACCGTATAACGTTCAACGTACAACGTGTATCGTATAACGTATAACGTATAACGTATAACGTATAACGTATAACGTATAACGTATAACGTATAACGTATAACGTATAACGTATAACGTATAACGTATAACGTATAACGTATAACGTATAACGTATAACGTATAACGTACAACGTATAACGTATAACGTACAACGTACAACGTATAACGTATAACGTACAACGTATAACGTACAACGTATAACGTACAACGTACAGCGTATAACGTACAGCGTATAACCTACAGCGTATAACGTATAACGTATAACGTATAACGTATATCATATAACGTATAACTTATAACGTATAACGTAAACGTATAACGTACAACGTATAACGTATAACGTTCAACGTACAACGTGTATCGTATAACGTATAACGTATAACGTACTGCATATAACGTATAACGTATAACGTACAACGTATAACGTATAACGTATAACGTATAACGTATAACGTATAACGTATAACGTATAACGTACAACGTACAACGTATAACGTATAACGTACAACGTATAACGTATAACGTATAACGTACAACGTACAACGTATAACGTATAACGTACAACGTATAACGTATAACGTATAACGTATAACGTACAACGTTTAACGTATAACGTACAACGCATAACGTATAACGTATAACGTATAACGTACAGCGTATAACGTACAACGTACAACGTGTAACGTATAACGTATAACGTATAACGTACAGCGTATAACGTACAGCGTACAACGTATAACGTATAACATATAACGTATAACTTATAACGTATAACGTATAACGTATAACGTATAACGTATAACGTATAACGTATAACGTATAACGTATAACGTATAACGTATAACGTATAACGTATAACGTATAACGTATAACGTATAACGTATAACGTATAACGTATAACGTATAACGTATAACGTATAACGTATAACGTATAACGTATAACGTATAACGTATAACGTATAACGTATAACGTATAACGTATAACGTATAACGTATAACGTATAACGTATAACGTATAACGTATAACGTATAACGTATAACGTACAGCATATGACGTATAAAGTATAACGTACAACGTATAACGTATAACGTATAACGTATAACGTATAACGTATAACGTATAACGTATAACGTATAACGTATAACGTATAACGTATAACGTATATCGTATAACGTATAACGTATAACGTATAACGTATAACGTACAGCGTATAACGTACAGCGTATAACGTACAGCGTATAACGTATAACGTATAACGTATAACGTATAACGTACAACGGATAACGTACAGCGTATAACGTATAACGTATAACGTATAAAGTACAGCGTATAACGTACAACGTATAACGTACAGCGTATAACGTACAGCGTATAACGTACAGCGTATAACGTATAACGTATAACGTATAACGTATGACGTATAACGTATAACGTATAACGTATAATGTACAACGTATAACGTACAACGTATAACGTACAACGTATAACGTACAACGTACAACGTGTAACGTATAACGTATAACGTACAGCGTATAACGTACAGCGTATAACGTACAACGTATAACGTACAACGTATAACGTACAACGTACAACGTACAACGTGTAACGTATAACGTATAACGTATAACGTACAGCGTATAACGTACAGCGTATAACGTACAGCGTATAACGTATAACGTACAACGTATAACGTACAACGTATAACGTACAGCGTATAACGTATAACGTACAACGTATACCGTATAACGTTCAACGTACAACGTGTATCGTATAACGTATAACGTATAACGTACAGCGTATAAAGTATAACGTACAACGTATAACGTACAACGTATGACGTACAACGTATAACGTACAGCGTATAACGTATAACGTATAACGTATAACGTATAACGTATAACGTATGACGTATAACGTATAACGTATAACGTATAACGTACAACGTATAACGTACAGCATATAACGTATAACGTATAACGTATAACGTATAACGTACAACGTATAACGTATAACGTACAACGTACAACGTATAACGTATAACGTACAACGTATAACGTACAACGTATAACGTACAACGTACAGCGTATAACGTACAGCGTATAACGTACAGCGTATAACGTATAACGTATAACGTATAACGTATAACGTATAACGTATAACGTATAACGTATAACGTATAACGTATAACGTATAACGTATAACGTATAACGTATAACGTACAACGTATAACGTATAACGTACAACGTACAACGTATAACGTATAACGTATAACGTATAACGTACAACGTATAACGTACAACGTACAGCGTATAACGTACAGCGTATAACGTACAGCGTATAACGTATAACGTATAACGTATAACGTATAACGTACAACGGATAACGTACAGCGTATAACGTACAGCGTATAACGTACAGCGTATAACGTACAGCGTATAACGTACAGCGTATAACGTATAACGTATAACGTATAACGTATAACGTATAACGTATAACGTACAACGTATAACGTACAACGTATAACGTACAACGTATAACGTACAACGTACAACGTGTAACGTATAACGTATAACGTACAGCGTATAACGTACTGCGTATAACGTACAACGTATAACGTACAACGTATAACGTACAACGTACAACGTACAACGTGTAACGTATAACGTATAACGTATAACGTATAACGTACAGCGTATAACGTACAGCGTATAACGTACAGCGTATAACGTATAACGTACAACGTACAACGTATAACGTATAACGTACAACGTATAACGTACAACGTATAACGTACAACGTACAGCGTATAACGTACAGCGTGCAACCTACAGCGTATAACGTATAACGTATAACGTATAACGTATATCATATAACGTATAACTTATAACGTATAACGTAAACGTATAACGTACAACGTATAACGTATAACGTTCAACGTACAACGTGTATCGTATAACGTATAACGTATAACGTACTGCATATAACGTATAACGTATAACGTACAACGTATAACGTATAACGTATAACGTATAACGTACAACGTATAACGTATAACGTATAACGTATAACGTACAGCGTATAACGTACAACGTACAACGTGTAACGTATAACGTATAACGTATAACGTACAGCGTATAACGTATAACGTACAACGTATAACGTATAACGTACAACGTACAACGTATAACGTATAACGTACAACGTATAACGTATAACGTATAACGTATAACGTATAACGTACAACGTTTAACGTATAACGTACAACGTATAACGTATAACGTATAACGTATAACGTACAGCGTATAACGTACAACGTACAACGTACAACGTGTAACGTATAACGTATAACGTATAACGTACAGCGTATAACGTACAGCGTACAACGTATAACGTATAACATATAACGTATAACGTATAACGTATAACGTATAACGTATAACGTATAACGTATAACGTATAACGTATAACGTATAACGTATAACGTATAACGTATAACGTATAACGTATAACGTATAACGTATAACGTATAACGTATAACGTATAACGTATAACGTATAACGTATAACGTATAACGTATAACGTACAGCATATGACGTATAAAGTATAACGTACAACGTATAACGTATAACGTATAACGTATAACGTATAACGTATAACGTATAACGTATAACGTATAACGTATAACGTATAACGTATAACGTATAACGTATAACGTACAGCGTATAACGTACAGCGTATAACGTACAGCGTATAAAGTACAGCGTATAACGTACAACGTATAACGTACAGCGTATAACGTACAGCGTATAACGTACAGCGTATAACGTATAACGTATAACGTATAACGTATAACGTATAACGTATAACGTATAACGTATAATGTACAACGTATAACGTACAACGTATAACGTACAACGTATAACGTACAACGTACAACGTGTAACGTATAACGTATAACGTACAGCGTATAACGTACAGCGTATAACGTACAACGTATAACGTACAACGTATAACGTACAACGTACAACGTACAACGTGTAACGTATAACGTATAACGTATAACGTACAGCGTATAACGTACAGCGTATAACGTACAGCGTATAACGTATAACGTACAACGTATAACGTACAACGTATAACGTACAGCGTATAACGTATAACGTACAACGTATACCGTATAACGTTCAACGTACAACGTGTATCGTATAACGTATAACGTATAACGTACAGCGTATAAAGTATAACGTACAACGTATAACGTACAACGTATGACGTACAACGTATAACGTACAGCGTATAACGTATAACGTATAACGTATAACGTATAACGTATAACGTATAACGTATAACGTATAACGTATAACGTATAACGTATAACGTATAACGTACAACGTATAACGTACAGCATATAACGTATAACGTATAACGTATAACGTATAACGTACAACGTATAACGTATAACGTACAACGTACAACGTATAACGTATAACGTACAACGTATAACGTACAACGTATAACGTACAACGTACAGCGTATAACGTACAGCGTATAACGTACAGCGTATAACGTATAACGTATAACGTATAACGTATAACGTATACCGTATAACGTATAACGTACAACGTATAACGTACAACGTATAACGTACAACGTATAACGTACAACGTACAACGTGTAACGTATAACGTATAACGTATAACGTATAACGTACAACGTATAACGTACAACGTACAACGTGTAACGTATAACGTATAACGTACAGCGTATAACGTACAGCGTATAACGTACAACGTATAACGTACAACGTATAACGTACAACGTACAACGTACAACGTGTAACGTATAACGTATAACGTATAACGTACAACGTATAACGTACAGCGTATAACGTATAACGTACAACGTATACCGTATAACGTTCAACGTACAACGTGTATCGTATAACGTATAACGTATAACGTACAGCGTATAAAGTATAACGTACAACGTATAACGTACAACGTATGACGTACAACGTATAACGTACAGCGTATAACGTATAACGTATAACGTATAACGTATAACGTATAACGTATAACGTATAACGTACAACGTATAACGTATAACGTACAACGTACAACGTATAACGTATAACGTACAACGTATAACGTACAACGTATAACGTACAACGTACAGCGTATAACGTACAGCGTATAACCTACAGCGTATAACGTATAACGTATAACGTATAACGTATATCGTATAACGTATAACTTATAACGTATAACGTAAACGTATAACGTACAACGTATAACGTATAACGTTCAACGTACAACGTGTATCGTATAACGTATAATGTATAACGTACTGCGTATAACGTATAACGTATAACGTACAACGTATAACGTATAACGTATAACGTATAACGTATAACGTACAACGTATAACGTATAACGTATAACGTATAACGTACAGCGTATAACGTACAACGTACAACGTGTAACGTATAACGTATAACGTATAACGTACAGCGTATAACGTACAGCGTACAACGTATAACGTATATCGTACAACGTATAACGTATAACGTTCAACGTACAACGTGTATCGTATAACGTATAACGTATAACGTACTGCGTATAACGTATAACGTATAACGTACAACGTATAACGTATAACGTATAACGTATAACGTACAACGTATAACGTATAACGTATAACGTATAACGTACAGCGTATAACGTACAACGTACAACGTGTAACGTATAACGTATAACGTATAACGTACAGCGTATAACGTACAGCGTACAACGTATAACGTATAACATATAACGTATAACGTATAACGTATAACGTATAACGTATAACGTATAACGTATAACGTATAACGTATAACGTATAACGTATAACGTATAACGTATAACGTATAACGTATAACGTATAACGTATAACGTATAACGTATAACGTATAACGTATAACGTATAACGTATAACGTATAACGTATAACGTACAGCATATAACGTATAAAGTATAACGTACAACGTATAACGTATAACGTATAACGTATAACGTATAACGTATAACGTATAACGTATAACGTATAACGTATAACGTATAACGTATAACGTATAACGTATAACGTATAACGTATAACGTATAACGTATAACGTACAGCGTATAACGTACAGCGTATAACGTACAGCGTATAACGTATAACGTATAACGTATAACGTATAACGTACAACGGATAACGTACAGCGTATAACGTATAACGTATAACGTATAAAGTACAGCGTATAACGTACAACGTATAACGTACAGCGTATAACGTAGAGCGTATAACGTACAGCGTATAACGTATAACGTATAACGTATAACGTATAACGTATAACGTATAACGTATAACGTATAACGTATAACGTACAACGTATAACGTACAACGTATAACGTACAACGTATAACGTACAACGTACAACGTGTAACGTATAACGTATAACGTACAGCGTATAACGTACAGCGTATAACGTACAACGTATAACGTACAACGTATAACGTACAACGTACAACGTACAACGTGTAACGTATAACGTATAACGTATAACGTACAGCGTATAACGTACAGCGTATAACGTACAGCGTATAACGTATAACGTACAACGTATAACGTACAACGTATAACGTACAGCGTATAACGTATAACGTACAACGTATACCGTATAACGTTCAACGTACAACGTGTATCGTATAACGTATAACGTATAACGTACAGCGTATAAAGTATAACGTACAACGTATAACGTACAACGTATGACGTACAACGTATAACGTACAGCGTATAACGTATAACGTATAACGTATAACGTATAACGTATAACGTATAACGTATAACGTATAACGTATAACGTATAATGTATAACGTATAACGTATAACGTATAACGTACAACGTATAACGTATAACGTACAACGTACAACGTATAACGTATAACGTATAACGTACAACGTATAACGTACAACGTATAACGTACAACGTACAGCGTATAACGTACAGCGTATAACGTACAGCGTATAACGTATAACGTATAACGTACAACGTATAACGTACAGCATATAACGTACAGCGTATAACGTGTAACGTATAACGTATAACGTATAACGTATAACGTACAGCGTATAACGTATAACATATAACGTACAGCGTATAACGTATAACGTATAACGTATAACGTATAACGTATAACGTATAACGTATAACGTATAACGTATAACGTATAACGTATAACGTATAACGTACAACGTATAACGTACAACGTATAACGTACAACGTACAGCGTATAACGTACAGCGTATAACGTACAGCGTATAACGTATAACGTATAACGTACAACGTATAACGTACAGCATATAACGTACAGCGTATAACGTGTAACGTATAACGTATAACGTATAACGTATAACGTACAGCGTATAACGTATAACGTATAACGTACAGCGTATAACGTATAACGTATAACGTATAACGTATAACGTATAACGTATAACGTATAACGTATAACGTATAACGTACAGCGTATAAAGTATAACGTACAACGTATAACGTACAACGTATGACGTACAACGTATAACGTACAGCGTATAACGTATAACGTATAACGTATAACGTATAACGTATAACGTATAACGTATAACGTATAACGTATAACGTATAATGTATAACGTATAACGTATAACGTACAACGTATAACGTACAGCATATAACGTACAGCGTATAACGTGTAACGTATAACGTATAACGTATAACGTATAACGTACAGCGTATAACGTATAACGTATAACGTACAACGTATAACGTACAACGTATAACGTACAACGTATAACGTACAACGTACAACGTGTAACGTATAACGTATAACGTACAGCGTATAACGTACAGCGTATAACGTACAACGTATAACGTACAACGTATAACGTACAACGTACAACGTACAACGTGTAACATATAACGTATAACGTATAACGTACAGCGTATAACGTACAGCGTATAACGTACAGCGTATAACGTATAACGTACAACGTATAACGTACAACGTATAACGTACAGCGTATAACGTATAACGTACAACGTATACCGTATAACGTTCAACGTACAACGTGTATCGTATAACGTATAACGTATAACGTACAGCGTATAAAGTATAACGTACAACGTATAACGTACAACGTATGACGTACAACGTATAACGTACAGCGTATAACGTATAACGTATAACGTATAACGTATAACGTATAACGTATAACGTATAACGTATAACGTATAACGTATAACGTATAACGTATAACGTATAACGTATAACGTATAACGTATAACGTATAACGTATAACGTATAACGTATAACGTATAACGTATAACGTATAACGTACAACGTATAACGTATAACGTACAACGTACAACGTATAACGTATAACGTACAACGTATAACGTACAACGTATAACGTACAACGTACAGCGTATAACGTACAGCGTATAACCTACAGCGTATAACGTATAACGTATAACGTATAACGTATAACGTATATCGTATAACGTATAACTTATAACGTATAACGTAAACGTATAACGTACAACGTATAACGTATAACGTATAATGTATAACGTATAACGTATAACGTATAACGTATAACGTATAACGTACAACGTATAACGTATAACGTATAACGTACAACGTATAACGTATAACGTACAACGTATAACGTACAACGTATAACGTACAACGTACAGCGTATAACGTACAGCGTATAACGTATAACGTATAACGTATAACGTATAACGTATAACGTATATCGTATAACGTACAGCGTATAACGTACAGCGTATAACGTACAGCGTATAACGTATAACGTATAACGTATAACGTATAACGTATAACGTATAACGTATAACGTATAACGTACAACGTATAACGTACAACGTATAACGTACAACGTATAACGTATAACGTACAACGTACAACGTGTAACGTATAACGTATAACGTACAGCGTATAACGTACAGCGTATAACGTACAACGTATAACGTACAACGTATAACGTACAACGTACAACGTACAACGTGTAACGTATAACGTATAACGTATAACGTACAGCGTATAACGTACAGCGTATAACGTACAGCGTATAACGTATAACGTACAACGTATAACGTACAACGTATAACGTACAGCGTATAACGTATAACGTACAACGTATACCGTATAACGTTCAACGTACAACGTGTATCGTATAACGTATAACGTATAACGTACAGCGTATAAAGTATAACGTACAACGTATAACGTACAACGTATGACGTACAACGTATAACGTACAGCGTATAACGTATAACGTATAACGTATAACGTATAACGTATAACGTATAACGTATAACGTATAACGTATAACGTATAACGTATAACGTATAACGTATAACGTATAACGTATAACGTATAACGTATAACGTATAACGTATAACGTACAACGTACAACGTATAACGTATAACGTACAACGTATAAAGTACAACGTATAACGTACAACGTACAGCGTATAACGTACAGCGTATAACGTACAGCGTATAACGTATAACGTATAACGTATAACGTATATCGTACAACGGACAACGTACAGCGTATAACGTATAACGTATAACGTATAAAGTACAGCGTATAACGTACAACGTATAACGTATAACGTTCAACGTACAACGTGTATCGTATAACGTATAACGTATAACGTACTGCGTATAACGTATAACGTATAACGTACAACGTATAACGTATAACGTATAACGTATAACGTACAACGTATAACGTATAACGTATAACGTATAACGTACAGCGTATAACGTACAACGTACAACGTGTAACGTATAACGTATAACGTATAACGTACAGCGTATAACGTACAGCGTACAACGTATAACGTATAACATATAACGTATAACGTATAACGTATAACGTATAACGTATAACGTATAACGTATAACGTATAACGTATAACGTATAACGTATAACGTATAACGTATAACGTATAACGTATAACGTATAACGTATAACGTATAACGTATAACGTATAACGTATAACGTATAACGTATAACGTATAACGTATAACGTATAACGTATAACGTATAACGTATAACGTATAACGTATAACGTATAACGTATAACGTATAACGTATAACGTATAACGTATAACGTATAACGTATAACGTATAACGTATAACGTATAACGTATAACGTACAGCATATAACGTATAAAGTATAACGTACAACGTATAACGTATAACGTATAACGTATAACGTATAACGTATAACGTATAACGTATAACGTATAACGTACAACGGATAACGTACAGCGTATAACGTATAACGTATAACGTATAAAGTACAGCGTATAACGTACAACGTATAACGTACAGCGTATAACGTACAGCGTATAACGTACAGCGTATAACGTATAACGTATAACGTATAACGTATAACGTATAACGTATAACGTATAACGTATAACGTACAACGTATAACGTACAACGTATAACGTACAACGTATAACGTACAACGTACAACGTGTAACGTATAACGTATAACGTACAGCGTATAACGTACAGCGTATAACGTACAACGTATAACGTACAACGTATAACGTACAACGTACAACGTACAACGTGTAACGTATAACGTATAACGTATAACGTACAGCGTATAACGTACAGCGTATAACGTACAGCGTATAACGTATAACGTACAACGTATAACGTACAACGTATAACGTACAGCGTATAACGTATAACGTACAACGTATACCGTATAACGTTCAACGTACAACGTGTATCGTATAACGTATAACGTACAGCGTATAAAGTATAACGTACAACGTATAACGTACAACGTATGACGTACAACGTATAACGTACAGCGTATAACGTATAACGTATAACGTATAACGTATAACGTATAACGTATAACGTATAACGTATAACGTATAACGTATAACGTATAACGTAAACGTATAACGTACAACGTATAACGTATAACGTTCAACGTACAACGTGTATCGTATAACGTATAACGTATAACGTACTGCGTATAACGTATAACGTATAACGTACAACGTATAACGTATAACGTATAACGTATAACGTACAACGTATAACGTATAACGTATAACGTATAACGTACAGCGTATAACGTACAACGTACAACGTGTAACGTATAACGTATAACGTATAACGTACAGCGTATAACGTACAGCGTACAACGTATAACGTATAACATATAACGTATAACGTATAACGTATAACGTATAACGTATAACGTATAACGTATAACGTATAACGTATAACGTATAACGTATAACGTATAACGTATAACGTATAACGTATAACGTATAACGTATAACGTATAACGTATAACGTACAGCATATAACGTATAAAGTATAACGTACAACGTATAACGTATAACGTATAACGTATAACGTATAACGTATAACGTATAACGTATAACGTATAACGTATAACGTATAACGTATAACGTATAACGTATAACGTATAACGTATAACGTATAACGTATAACGTATAACGTATAACGTATAACGTATAACGTACAGCGTATAACGTACAGCGTATAACGTACAGCGTATAACGTATAACGTATAACGTATAACGTATAACGTACAACGGATAACGTACAGCGTATAACGTATAACGTATAACGTATAAAGTACAGCGTATAACGTACAACGTATAACGTACAGCGTATAACGTAGAGCGTATAACGTACAGCGTATAACGTATAACGTATAACGTATAACGTATAACGTATAACGTATAACGTATAACGTATAACGTATAACGTACAACGTATAACGTACAACGTATAACGTACAACGTATAACGTACAACGTACAACGTGTAACGTATAACGTATAACGTACAGCGTATAACGTACAGCGTATAACGTACAACGTATAACGTACAACGTATAACGTACAACGTATAACGTACAGCATATAACGTATAAAGTATAACGTACAACGTATAACGTATAACGTATAACGTATAACGTATAACGTATAACGTATAACGTATAACGTATAACGTATAACGTATAACGTATAACGTATAACGTATAACGTATAACGTATAACGTATAACGTATAACGTATAACGTATAACGTATAACGTATAACGTACAGCGTATAACGTACAGCGTATAACGTACAGCGTATAACGTATAACGTATAACGTATAACGTATAACGTACAACGGATAACGTACAGCGTATAACGTATAACGTATAACGTATAAAGTACAGCGTATAACGTACAACGTATAACGTACAGCGTATAACGTAGAGCGTATAACGTACAGCGTATAACGTATAACGTATAACGTATAACGTATAACGTATAACGTATAACGTATAACGTATAACGTATAACGTACAACGTATAACGTACAACGTATAACGTACAACGTATAACGTACAACGTACAACGTGTAACGTATAACGTATAACGTACAGCGTATAACGTACAGCGTATAACGTACAACGTATAACGTACAACGTATAACGTACAACGTACAACGTACAACGTGTAACGTATAACGTATAACGTATAACGTACAGCGTATAACGTACAGCGTATAACGTACAGCGTATAACGTATAACGTACAACGTATAACGTACAACGTATAACGTACAGCGTATAACGTATACCGTACAACGTATACCGTATAACGTTCAACGTACAACGTGTATCGTATAACGTATAACGTATAACGTACAGCGTATAAAGTATAACGTACAACGTATAACGTACAACGTATGACGTACAACGTATAACGTACAGCGTATAACGTATAACGTATAACGTATAACGTATAACGTATAACGTATAACGTATAACGTATAACGTATAACGTATAACGTATAATGTATAACGTATAACGTATAACGTATAACGTACAACGTATAACGTATAACGTACAACGTACAACGTATAACGTATAACGTACAACGTATAACGTACAACGTATAACGTACAACGTACAGCGTATAACGTACAGCGTATAACGTACAGCGTATAACGTATAACGTATAACGTATAACGTATATCGTACAACGGACAACGTACAGCGTATAACGTATAACGTATAACGTATAAAGTACAGCGTATAACGTACAACGTATAACGTACAGCATATAACGTACAGCGTATAACGTGTAACGTATAACGTATAACGTATAACGTATAACGTATAGCGTATAACGTATAACGTATAACGTACAACGTATAACGTACAACGTATAACGTACAACGTATAACGTACAACGTACAACGTGTAACGTATAACGTATAACGTACAGCGTATAACGTACAGCGTATAACGTACAACGTATAACGTACAACGTATAACGTACAACGTACAACGTACAACGTGTAACGTATAACGTATAACGTATAACGTACAGCGTATAACGTACAGCGTATAACGTACAGCGTATAACGTATAACGTACAACGTATAACGTACAACGTATAACGTACAGCGTATAACGTATAACGTACAACGTATACCGTATAACGTTCAACGTACAACGTGTATCGTATAACGTATAACGTATAACGTACAGCGTATAAAGTATAACGTACAACGTATAACGTACAACGTATGACGTACAACGTATAACGTACAGCGTATAACGTATAACGTATAACGTATAACGTATAACGTATAACGTATAACGTATAACGTATAACGTATAACGTATAACGTATAACGTATAACGTATAACGTATAACGTATAACGTATAACGTATAACGTATAACGTATAACGTATAACGTATAACGTATAACGTATAACGTATAACGTACAACGTATAACGTATAACGTACAACGTACAACGTATAACGTATAACGTACAACGTATAACGTACAACGTATAACGTACAACGTACAGCGTATAACGTACAGCGTATAACCTACAGCGTATAACGTATAACGTATAACGTATAACGTATAACGTATATCGTATAACGTATAACTTATAACGTATAACGTAAACGTATAACGTACAACGTATAACGTATAACGTATAATGTATAACGTATAACGTATAACGTATAACGTATAACGTATAACGTACAACGTATAACGTATAACGTACAACGTACAACGTATAACGTATAACGTACAACGTATAACGTACAACGTATAACGTACAACGTACAGCGTATAACGTACAGCGTATAACCTACAGCGTATAACGTATAACGTATAACGTATAACGTATATCGTATAACGTATAACTTATAACGTATAACGTAAACGTATAACGTACAACGTATAACGTATAACGTTCAACGTACAACGTGTATCGTATAACGTATAACGTATAACGTACTGCGTATAACGTATAACGTATAACGTACAACGTATAACGTATAACGTATAACATATAACGTACAACGTATAACGTATAACGTATAACGTATAACGTACAGCGTATAACGTACAACGTACAACGTGTAACGTATAACGTATAACGTATAACGTACAGCGTATAACGTACAGCGTACAACGTATAACGTATAACATATAACGTATAACGTATAACGTATAACGTATAACGTATAACGTATAACGTATAACGTATAACGTATAACGTATAACGTATAACGTACAACGTACAACGTGTAACGTATAACGTATAACGTATAACGTACAGCGTATAACGTACAGCGTATAACCTACAGCGTATAACGTATAACGTATAACGTATAACGTATATCGTATAACGTATAACTTATAACGTATAACGTAAACGTATAACGTACAACGTATAACGTATAACGTTCAACGTACAACGTGTATCGTATAACGTATAACGTATAACGTACTGCGTATAACGTATAACGTATAACGTACAACGTATAACGTATAACGTATAACGTATAACGTACAACGTATAACGTATAACGTATAACGTATAACGTACAGCGTATAACGTACAACGTACAACGTGTAACGTATAACGTATAACGTATAACGTACAGCGTATAACGTACAGCGTACAACGTATAACGTATAACATATAACGTATAACGTATAACGTATAACGTATAACGTATAACGTATAACGTATAACGTATAACGTATAACGTATAACGTATAACGTATAACGTATAACGTATAACGTATAACGTATAACGTATAACGTATAACGTATAACGTATAACGTATAACGTATAACGTATAACGTATAACGTATAACGTATAACGTATAACGTATAACGTATAACGTATAACGTATAACGTATAACGTATAACGTATAACGTATAACGTATAACGTATAACGTATAACGTATAACGTATAACGTATAACGTATAACGTATAACGTATAACGTATAACGTATAACGTATAACGTATAACGTATAACGTATAACGTATAACGTATAACGTATAACGTATAACGTATAACGTATAACGTATAACGTATAACGTATAACGTATAACGTATAACGTATAACGTATAACGTATAACGTATAACGTATAACGTATAACGTATAACGTATAACGTATAACGTATAACGTATAACGTATAACGTATAACGTATAACGTATAACGTATAACGTATAACGTATAACGTATAACGTATAACGTATAACGTATAACGTATAACGTATAACGTATAACGTATAACGTATAACGTATAACGTATAACGTATAACGTATAACGTATAACGTATAACGTATAACGTATAACGTATAACGTATAACGTATAACGTATAACGTATAACGTATAACGTATAACGTATAACGTATAACGTATAACGTATAACGTATAACGTATAACGTATAACGTATAACGTATAACGTATAACGTATAACGTATAACGTATAACGTATAACGTATAACGTATAACGTATAACGTATAACGTATAACGTATAACGTATAACGTATAACGTATAACGTATAACGTATAACGTATAACGTATAACGTATAACGTATAACGTATAACGTATAACGTATAACGTATAACGTATAACGTATAACGTATAACGTATAACGTATAACGTATAACGTACAGCATATAACGTATAACGTATAACGTACAACGTATAACGTATAACGTATAACGTATAACGTATAACGTATAACGTATAAAGTATAACGTATAACGTATAACGTATAACGTATAACGTATAACGTATAACGTATAACGTATAACGTATAACGTATAACGTATAACGTATAACGTATAACGTATAACGTATAACGTATAACGTATAACGTATAACGTATAACGTATAACGTATAACGTATAACGTATAACGTACAGCATATAACGTATAACGTATAACGTACAACGTATAACGTATAACGTATAACGTATAACGTATAACGTATAACGTATAAAGTATAACGTATAACGTATAACGTATAACGTATAACGTATAACGTATAACGTACAGCGTATAACGTACAGCGTATAACGTACAGCGTATAACGTATAACGTATAACGTATAACGTATAACGTACACCGGATAACGTACAGCGTACAACGTATAACGTATAACGTATAAAGTACAGCGTATAACGTACAGCGTATAACGTACAGCGTATAACGTACAGCGTATAACGTACAGCGTATAACGTATAACGTATAACGTATAACGTATAACGTATAACGTATAACGTATAACGTATAACGTATAACGTACAACGTATAACGTACAACGTATAACGTACAACGTATAACGTACAACGTACAACGTGTAACGTATAACGTATAACGTACAGCGTATAACGTACAGCGTATAACGTACAACGTATAACGTACAACGTATAACGTACAACGTACAACGTACAACGTGTAACGTATAACGTATAACGTATAACGTACAGCGTATAACGTACAGCGTATAACGTACAGCGTATAACGTATAACGTACAACGTATAACGTACAACGTATAACGTACAGCGTATAACGTATAACGTACAACGTATACCGTATAACGTTCAACGTACAACGTGTATCGTATAACGTATAACGTATAACGTACAGCGTATAAAGTATAACGTACAACGTATAACGTACAACGTATGACGTACAACGTATAACGTACAGCGTATAACGTATAACGTATAACGTATAACGTATAACGTATAACGTATAACGTATAACGTATAACGTATAACGTATAACGTATAACGTATAACGTATAATGTATAACGTATAACGTATAACGTATAACGTATAACGTATAACGTATAACGTACAACGTATAACGTATAACGTACAACGTACAACGTATAACGTATAACGTATAACGTATAACGTACAACGTATAACGTACAACGTACAGCGTATAACGTACAGCGTATAACGTACAGCGTATAACGTATAACGTATAACGTATAACGTATAACGTACAACGGATAACGTACAGCGTATAACGTATAACGTATAACGTATAAAGTACAGCGTATAACGTACAACGTATAACGTACAGCATATAACGTACAGCGTATAACGTGTAACGTATAACGTATAACGTATAACGTATAACGTACAGCGTATAACGTACAGCGTATAACGTACAGCGTATAACGTACAGCGTATAACGTACAGCGTATAACGTATAACGTATAACGTATAACGTATAACGTATAACGTATAACGTACAGCGTATAACGTACAACGTATAACGTACAACGTATAACGTACAACGTACAACGTACAACGTGTAACGTATAACGTATAACGTATAACGTATAACGTACAGCGTATAACGTACAGCGTATAACGTACAGCGTATAACGTATAACGTACAACGTATAACGTACAACGTATAACGTACAGCGTATAACGTATAACGTACAACGTATACCGTATAACGTTCAACGTACAACGTGTATCGTATAACGTATAACGTATAACGTATAACGTATAACGTATAACGTATAACGTATAACGTATAACGTATAACGTATAACGTATAACGTATAACGTATAACGTATAACGTATAACGTATAACGTATAACGTATAACGTACAACGTATAACGTATAACGTACAACGTACAACGTATAACGTATAACGTACAACGTATAACGTACAACGTATAACGTACAACGTACAGCGTATAACGTACAGCGTATAACCTACAGCGTATAACGTATAACGTATAACGTATAACGTATATCATATAACGTATAACTTATAACGTATAACGTAAACGTATAACGTACAACGTATAACGTATAACGTTCAACGTACAACGTGTATCGTATAACGTATAACGTATAACGTACTGCATATAACGTATAACGTATAACGTACAACGTATAACGTATAACGTATAACGTATAACGTATAACGTATAACGTATAACGTACAACGTACAACGTATAACGTATAACGTACAACGTATAACGTATAACGTATAACGTACAACGTACAACGTATAACGTATAACGTACAACGTATAACGTATAACGTATAACGTATAACGTACAACGTTTAACGTATAACGTACAACGCATAACGTATAACGTATAACGTATAACGTACAGCGTATAACGTACAACGTACAACGTGTAACGTATAACGTATAACGTATAACGTACAGCGTATAACGTACAGCGTACAACGTATAACGTATAACATATAACGTATAACTTATAACGTATAACGTATAACGTATAACGTATAACGTATAACGTATAACGTATAACGTATAACGTATAACGTATAACGTATAACGTATAACGTATAACGTATAACGTATAACGTATAACGTATAACGTATAACGTATAACGTATAACGTATAACGTATAACGTATAACGTATAACGTATAACGTATAACGTATAACGTATAACGTATAACGTATAACGTATAACGTATAACGTATAACGTATAACGTATAACGTATAACGTACAGCATATGACGTATAAAGTATAACGTACAACGTATAACGTATAACGTATAACGTATAACGTATAACGTATAACGTATAACGTATAACGTATAACGTATAACGTATAACGTATAACGTATATCGTATAACGTATAACGTATAACGTATAACGTATAACGTACAGCGTATAACGTACAGCGTATAACGTACAGCGTATAACGTATAACGTATAACGTATAACGTATAACGTACAACGGATAACGTACAGCGTATAACGTATAACGTATAACGTATAAAGTACAGCGTATAACGTACAACGTATAACGTACAGCGTATAACGTACAGCGTATAACGTACAGCGTATAACGTATAACGTATAACGTATAACGTATGACGTATAACGTATAACGTATAACGTATAATGTACAACGTATAACGTACAACGTATAACGTACAACGTATAACGTACAACGTACAACGTGTAACGTATAACGTATAACGTACAGCGTATAACGTACAGCGTATAACGTACAACGTATAACGTACAACGTATAACGTACAACGTACAACGTACAACGTGTAACGTATAACGTATAACGTATAACGTACAGCGTATAACGTACAGCGTATAACGTACAGCGTATAACGTATAACGTACAACGTATAACGTACAACGTATAACGTACAGCGTATAACGTATAACGTACAACGTATACCGTATAACGTTCAACGTACAACGTGTATCGTATAACGTATAACGTATAACGTACAGCGTATAAAGTATAACGTACAACGTATAACGTACAACGTATGACGTACAACGTATAACGTACAGCGTATAACGTATAACGTATAACGTATAACGTATAACGTATAACGTATGACGTATAACGTATAACGTATAACGTATAACGTACAACGTATAACGTACAGCATATAACGTATAACGTATAACGTATAACGTATAACGTACAACGTATAACGTATAACGTACAACGTACAACGTATAACGTATAACGTACAACGTATAACGTACAGCGTATAACGTACAGCGTATAACGTATAACGTATAACGTATAACGTATAACGTATAACGTATAACGTATAACGTATAACGTATAACGTATAACGTATAACGTATAACGTATAACGTATAACGTACAACGTATAACGTATAACGTACAACGTACAACGTATAACGTATAACGTATAACGTATAACGTACAACGTATAACGTACAACGTACAGCGTATAACGTACAGCGTATAACGTACAGCGTATAACGTATAACGTATAACGTATAACGTATAACGTACAACGGATAACGTACAGCGTATAACGTACAGCGTATAACGTACAGCGTATAACGTACAGCGTATAACGTACAGCGTATAACGTATAACGTATAACGTATAACGTATAACGTATAACGTATAACGTACAACGTATAACGTACAACGTATAACGTACAACGTATAACGTACAACGTACAACGTGTAACGTATAACGTATAACGTACAGCGTATAACGTACTGCGTATAACGTACAACGTATAACGTACAACGTATAACGTACAACGTACAACGTACAACGTGTAACGTATAACGTATAACGTATAACGTATAACGTACAGCGTATAACGTACAGCGTATAACGTACAGCGTATAACGTATAACGTACAACGTACAACGTATAACGTATAACGTACAACGTATAACGTACAACGTATAACGTACAACGTACAGCGTATAACGTACAGCGTGCAACCTACAGCGTATAACGTATAACGTATAACGTATAACGTATATCATATAACGTATAACTTATAACGTATAACGTAAACGTATAACGTACAACGTATAACGTATAACGTTCAACGTACAACGTGTATCGTATAACGTATAACGTATAACGTACTGCATATAACGTATAACGTATAACGTACAACGTATAACGTATAACGTATAACGTATAACGTACAACGTATAACGTATAACGTATAACGTATAACGTACAGCGTATAACGTACAACGTACAACGTGTAACGTATAACGTATAACGTATAACGTACAGCGTATAACGTATAACGTACAACGTATAACGTATAACGTACAACGTACAACGTATAACGTATAACGTACAACGTATAACGTATAACGTATAACGTATAACGTATAACGTACAACGTTTAACGTATAACGTACAACGTATAACGTATAACGTATAACGTATAACGTACAGCGTATAACGTACAACGTACAACGTGTAACGTATAACGTATAACGTATAACGTACAGCGTATAACGTACAGCGTACAACGTATAACGTATAACATATAACGTATAACGTATAACGTATAACGTATAACGTATAACGTATAACGTATAACGTATAACGTATAACGTATAACGTATAACGTATAACGTATAACGTATAACGTATAACGTATAACGTATAACGTATAACGTATAACGTATAACGTATAACGTATAACGTATAACGTATAACGTATAACGTATAACGTATAACGTATAACGTACAGCATATGACGTATAAAGTATAACGTACAACGTATAACGTATAACGTTTAACGTATAACGTATAACGTATAACGTATAACGTATAACGTATAACGTATAACGTATAACGTATAACGTATAACGTATAACGTATAACGTATAACGTATAACGTACAGCGTATAACGTACAGCGTATAACGTACAGCGTATAACGTACAGCGTATAACGTATAACGTATAACGTATAACGTATAACGTACAACGGATAACGTACAGCGTATAACGTATAACGTATAACGTATAAAGTACAGCGTATAACGTACAACGTATAACGTACAGCGTATAACGTACAGCGTATAACGTACAGCGTATAACGTATAACGTATAACGTATAACGTATAACGTATAACGTATAACGTATAACGTATAATGTACAACGTATAACGTACAACGTATAACGTACAACGTATAACGTACAACGTACAACGTGTAACGTATAACGTATAACGTACAGCGTATAACGTACAGCGTATAACGTACAACGTATAACGTACAACGTATAACGTACAACGTACAACGTACAACGTGTAACGTATAACGTATAACGTATAACGTACAGCGTATAACGTACAGCGTATAACGTACAGCGTATAACGTATAACGTACAACGTATAACGTACAACGTATAACGTACAGCGTATAACGTATAACGTACAACGTATACCGTATAACGTTCAACGTACAACGTGTATCGTATAACGTATAACGTATAACGTACAGCGTATAAAGTATAACGTACAACGTATAACGTACAACGTATGACGTACAACGTATAACGTACAGCGTATAACGTATAACGTATAACGTATAACGTATAACGTATAACGTATAACGTATAACGTATAACGTATAACGTATAACGTATAACGTATAACGTACAACGTATAACGTACAGCATATAACGTATAACGTATAACGTATAACGTATAACGTACAACGTATAACGTATAACGTACAACGTACAACGTATAACGTATAACGTACAACGTATAACGTACAACGTATAACGTACAACGTACAGCGTATAACGTACAGCGTATAACGTACAGCGTATAACGTATAACGTATAACGTATAACGTATAACGTATACCGTATAACGTATAACGTACAACGTATAACGTACAACGTATAACGTACAACGTATAACGTACAACGTACAACGTGTAACGTATAACGTATAACGTATAACGTATAACGTACAACGTATAACGTACAACGTACAACGTGTAACGTATAACGTATAACGTACAGCGTATAACGTACAGCGTATAACGTACAACGTATAACGTACAACGTATAACGTACAACGTACAACGTACAACGTGTAACGTATAACGTATAACGTATAACGTACAACGTATAACGTACAGCGTATAACGTATAACGTACAACGTATACCGTATAACGTTCAACGTACAACGTGTATCGTATAACGTATAACGTATAACGTACAGCGTATAAAGTATAACGTACAACGTATAACGTACAACGTATGACGTACAACGTATAACGTACAGCGTATAACGTATAACGTATAACGTATAACGTATAACGTATAACGTATAACGTATAACGTACAACGTATAACGTATAACGTACAACGTACAACGTATAACGTATAACGTACAACGTATAACGTACAACGTATAACGTACAACGTACAGCGTATAACGTACAGCGTATAACCTACAGCGTATAACGTATAACGTATAACGTATAACGTATATCGTATAACGTATAACTTATAACGTATAACGTAAACGTATAACGTACAACGTATAACGTATAACGTTCAACGTACAACGTGTATCGTATAACGTATAATGTATAACGTACTGCGTATAACGTATAACGTATAACGTACAACGTATAACGTATAACGTATAACGTATAACGTATAACGTACAACGTATAACGTATAACGTATAACGTATAACGTACAGCGTATAACGTACAACGTACAACGTGTAACGTATAACGTATAACGTATAACGTACAGCGTATAACGTACAGCGTACAACGTATAACGTATATCGTACAACGTATAACGTATAACGTTCAACGTACAACGTGTATCGTATAACGTATAACGTATAACGTACTGCGTATAACGTATAACGTATAACGTACAACGTATAACGTATAACGTATAACGTATAACGTACAACGTATAACGTATAACGTATAACGTATAACGTACAGCGTATAACGTACAACGTACAACGTGTAACGTATAACGTATAACGTATAACGTACAGCGTATAACGTACAGCGTACAACGTATAACGTATAACATATAACGTATAACGTATAACGTATAACGTATAACGTATAACGTATAACGTATAACGTATAACGTATAACGTATAACGTATAACGTATAACGTATAACGTATAACGTATAACGTATAACGTATAACGTATAACGTATAACGTATAACGTATAACGTACAGCATATAACGTATAAAGTATAACGTACAACGTATAACGTATAACGTATAACGTATAACGTATAACGTATAACGTATAACGTATAACGTATAACGTATAACGTATAACGTATAACGTATAACGTATAACGTATAACGTATAACGTATAACGTATAACGTACAGCGTATAACGTACAGCGTATAACGTACAGCGTATAACGTATAACGTATAACGTATAACGTATAACGTACAACGGATAACGTACAGCGTATAACGTATAACGTATAACGTATAAAGTACAGCGTATAACGTACAACGTATAACGTACAGCGTATAACGTAGAGCGTATAACGTACAGCGTATAACGTATAACGTATAACGTATAACGTATAACGTATAACGTATAACGTATAACGTATAACGTATAACGTATAACGTACAACGTATAACGTACAACGTATAACGTACAACGTATAACGTACAACGTACAACGTGTAACGTATAACGTATAACGTACAGCGTATAACGTACAGCGTATAACGTACAACGTATAACGTACAACGTATAACGTACAACGTACAACGTACAACGTGTAACGTATAACGTATAACGTATAACGTACAGCGTATAACGTACAGCGTATAACGTACAGCGTATAACGTATAACGTACAACGTATAACGTACAACGTATAACGTACAGCGTATAACGTATAACGTACAACGTATACCGTATAACGTTCAACGTACAACGTGTATCGTATAACGTATAACGTATAACGTACAGCGTATAAAGTATAACGTACAACGTATAACGTACAACGTATGACGTACAACGTATAACGTACAGCGTATAACGTATAACGTATAACGTATAACGTATAACGTATAACGTATAACGTATAACGTATAACGTATAACGTATAACGTATAATGTATAACGTATAACGTATAACGTATAACGTACAACGTATAACGTATAACGTACAACGTACAACGTATAACGTATAACGTACAACGTATAACGTACAACGTATAACGTACAACGTACAGCGTATAACGTACAGCGTATAACGTACAGCGTATAACGTATAACGTATAACGTACAACGTATAACGTACAGCATATAACGTACAGCGTATAACGTGTAACGTATAACGTATAACGTATAACGTATAACGTACAGCGTATAACGTATAACATATAACGTACAGCGTATAACGTATAACGTATAACGTATAACGTATAACGTATAACGTATAACGTATAACGTATAACGTATAACGTATAACGTACAACGTATAACGTACAACGTATAACGTACAACGTACAGCGTATAACGTACAGCGTATAACGTACAGCGTATAACGTATAACGTATAACGTACAACGTATAACGTACAGCATATAACGTACAGCGTATAACGTGTAACGTATAACGTATAACGTATAACGTATAACGTACAGCGTATAACGTATAACGTATAACGTACAGCGTATAACGTATAACGTATAACGTATAACGTATAACGTATAACGTATAACGTATAACGTATAACGTATAACGTACAGCGTATAAAGTATAACGTACAACGTATGACGTACAACGTATGACGTACAACGTATAACGTACAGCGTATAACGTATAACGTATAACGTATAACGTATAACGTATAACGTATAACGTATAACGTATAACGTATAACGTATAATGTATAACGTATAACGTATAACGTACAACGTATAACGTACAGCATATAACGTACAGCGTATAACGTGTAACGTATAACGTATAACGTATAACGTATAACGTACAGCGTATAACGTATAACGTATAACGTACAACGTATAACGTACAACGTATAACGTACAACGTATAACGTACAACGTACAACGTGTAACGTATAACGTATAACGTACAGCGTATAACGTACAGCGTATAACGTACAACGTATAACGTACAACGTATAACGTACAACGTACAACGTACAACGTGTAACATATAACGTATAACGTATAACGTACAGCGTATAACGTACAGCGTATAACGTACAGCGTATAACGTATAACGTACAACGTATAACGTACAACGTATAACGTACAGCGTATAACGTATAACGTACAACGTATACCGTATAACGTTCAACGTACAACGTGTATCGTATAACGTATAACGTATAACGTACAGCGTATAACGTATAACGTACAACGTATAACGTACAACGTATGACGTACAACGTATAACGTACAGCGTATAACGTATAACGTATAACGTATAACGTATAACGTATAACGTATAACGTATAACGTATAACGTATAACGTATAACGTATAACGTATAACGTATAACGTATAACGTATAACGTATAACGTATAACGTATAACGTATAACGTATAACGTATAACGTATAACGTATAACGTATAACGTACAACGTATAACGTATAACGTACAACGTACAACGTATAACGTATAACGTACAACGTATAACGTACAACGTATAACGTACAACGTACAGCGTATAACGTAAAACGTATAACCTACAGCGTATAACGTATAACGTATAACGTATAACGTATAACGTATATCGTATAACGTATAACTTATAACGTATAACGTAAACGTATAACGTACAACGTATAACGTATAACGTATAATGTATAACGTATAACGTATAACGTATAACGTATAACGTATAACGTACAACGTATAACGTATAACGTACAACGTACAACGTATAACGTATAACGTACAACGTATAACGTACAACGTATAACGTACAACGTACAGCGTATAACGTACAGCGTATAACGTATAACGTATAACGTATAACGTATAACGTATAACGTATATCGTATAACGTACAGCGTATAACGTACAGCGTATAACGTACAGCGTATAACGTATAACGTATAACGTATAACGTATAACGTATAACGTATAACGTATAACGTATAACGTACAACGTATAACGTACAACGTATAACGTACAACGTATAACGTATAACGTACAACGTACAACGTGTAACGTATAACGTATAACGTACAGCGTATAACGTACAGCGTATAACGTACAACGTATAACGTACAACGTATAACGTACAACGTACAACGTACAACGTGTAACGTATAACGTATAACGTATAACGTACAGCGTATAACGTACAGCGTATAACGTACAGCGTATAACGTATAACGTACAACGTATAACGTACAACGTATAACGTACAGCGTATAACGTATAACGTACAACGTATACCGTATAACGTTCAACGTACAACGTGTATCGTATAACGTATAACGTATAACGTACAGCGTATAAAGTATAACGTACAACGTATAACGTACAACGTATGACGTACAACGTATAACGTACAGCGTATAACGTATAACGTATAACGTATAACGTATAACGTATAACGTATAACGTATAACGTATAACGTATAACGTATAACGTATAACGTATAACGTATAACGTATAACGTATAACGTATAACGTACAACGTATAACGTATAACGTACAACGTACAACGTATAACGTATAACGTACAACGTATAAAGTACAACGTATAACGTACAACGTACAGCGTATAACGTACAGCGTATAACGTACAGCGTATAACGTATAACGTATAACGTATAACGTATATCGTACAACGGACAACGTACAGCGTATAACGTATAACGTATAACGTATAAAGTACAGCGTATAACGTACAACGTATAACGTATAACGTTCAACGTACAACGTGTATCGTATAACGTATAACGTATAACGTACTGCGTATAACGTATAACGTATAACGTACAACGTATAACGTATAACGTATAACGTATAACGTACAACGTATAACGTATAACGTATAACGTATAACGTACAGCGTATAACGTACAACGTACAACGTGTAACGTATAACGTATAACGTATAACGTACAGCGTATAACGTACAGCGTACAACGTATAACGTATAACATATAACGTATAACGTATAACGTATAACGTATAACGTATAACGTATAACGTATAACGTATAACGTATAACGTATAACGTATAACGTATAACGTATAACGTATAACGTATAACGTATAACGTATAACGTATAACGTATAACGTATAACGTATAACGTATAACGTATAACGTATAACGTATAACGTATAACGTATAACGTATAACGTATAACGTATAACGTATAACGTATAACGTATAACGTATAACGTATAACGTATAACGTATAACGTATAACGTATAACGTATAACGTATAACGTATAACGTATAACGTACAGCATATAACGTATAAAGTATAACGTACAACGTATAACGTATAACGTATAACGTATAACGTATAACGTATAACGTATAACGTATAACGTATAACGTATAACGTACAACGGATAACGTACAGCGTATAACGTATAACGTATAACGTATAACGTACAGCGTATAACGTACAACGTATAACGTACAGCGTATAACGTACAGCGTATAACGTACAGCGTATAACGTATAACGTATAACGTATAACGTATAACGTATAACGTATAACGTATAACGTATAACGTACAACGTATAACGTACAACGTATAACGTACAACGTATAACGTACAACGTACAACGTGTAACGTATAACGTATAACGTACAGCGTATAACGTACAGCGTATAACGTACAACGTATAACGTACAACGTATAACGTACAACGTACAACGTACAACGTGTAACGTATAACGTATAACGTATAACGTACAGCGTATAACGTACAGCGTATAACGTACAGCGTATAACGTATAACGTACAACGTATAACGTACAACGTATAACGTACAGCGTATAACGTATAACGTACAACGTATACCGTATAACGTTCAACGTACAACGTGTATCGTATAACGTATAACGTACAGCGTATAAAGTATAACGTACAACGTATAACGTACAACGTATGACGTATAACGTATAACGTACAGCGTATAAAGTATAACGTACAGCGTATAACGTATAACGTATAACGTACAACGTATAACGTACAGCATATAACGTACAGCGTATAACGTGTAACGTATAACGTATAACGTATAACGTATAACGTACAGCGTATAACGTATAACGTATAACGTACAGCGTATAACGTATAACGTATAACGTATAACGTATAACGTATAACGTATAACGTATAACGTATAACGTATAACGTACAGCGTATAAAGTATAACGTACAACGTATAACGTACAACGTATGACGTACAACGTATAACGTACAGCGTATAACGTATAACGTATAACGTATAACGTATAACGTATAACGTATAACGTATAACGTATAACGTATAACGTATAATGTATAACGTATAACGTATAACGTACAACGTATAACGTACAGCATATAACGTACAGCGTATAACGTGTAACGTATAACGTATAACGTATAACGTATAACGTACAGCGTATAACGTATAACGTATAACGTACAACGTATAACGTACAACGTATAACGTACAACGTATAACGTACAACGTACAACGTGTAACGTATAACGTATAACGTACAGCGTATAACGTACAGCGTATAACGTACAACGTATAACGTACAACGTATAACGTACAACGTACAACGTACAACGTGTAACATATAACGTATAACGTATAACGTACAGCGTATAACGTACAGCGTATAACGTACAGCGTATAACGTATAACGTACAACGTATAACGTACAACGTATAACGTACAGCGTATAACGTATAACGTACAACGTATACCGTATAACGTTCAACGTACAACGTGTATCGTATAACGTATAACGTATAACGTACAGCGTATAAAGTATAACGTACAACGTATAACGTACAACGTATGACGTACAACGTATAACGTACAGCGTATAACGTATAACGTATAACGTATAACGTATAACGTATAACGTATAACGTATAACGTATAACGTATAACGTATAACGTATAACGTATAACGTATAACGTATAACGTATAACGTATAACGTATAACGTATAACGTATAACGTATAACGTATAACGTATAACGTATAACGTATAACGTATAACGTATAACGTATAACGTACAACGTACAACGTATAACGTATAACGTACAACGTATAACGTACAACGTATAACGTACAACGTACAGCGTATAACGTACAGCGTATAACCTACAGCGTATAACGTATAACGTATAACGTATAACGTATAACGTATATCGTATAACGTATAACTTATAACGTATAACGTAAACGTATAACGTACAACGTATAACGTATAACGTATAATGTATAACGTATAACGTATAACGTATAACGTATAACGTATAACGTACAACGTATAACGTATAACGTACAACGTACAACGTATAACGTATAACGTACAACGTATAACGTACAACGTATAACGTACAACGTACAGCGTATAACGTACAGCGTATAACGTATAACGTATAACGTATAACGTATAACGTATAACGTATATCGTATAACGTACAGCGTATAACGTACAGCGTATAACGTACAGCGTATAACGTATAACGTATAACGTATAACGTATAACGTATAACGTATAACGTATAACGTATAACGTACAACGTATAACGTACAACGTATAACGTACAACGTATAACGTATAACGTACAACGTACAACGTGTAACGTATAACGTATAACGTACAGCGTATAACGTACAGCGTATAACGTACAACGTATAACGTACAACGTATAACGTACAACGTACAACGTACAACGTGTAACGTATAACGTATAACGTATAACGTACAGCGTATAACGTACAGCGTATAACGTACAGCGTATAACGTATAACGTACAACGTATAACGTACAACGTATAACGTACAGCGTATAACGTATAACGTACAACGTATACCGTATAACGTTCAACGTACAACGTGTATCGTATAACGTATAACGTATAACGTACAGCGTATAAAGTATAACGTACAACGTATAACGTACAACGTATGACGTACAACGTATAACGTACAGCGTATAACGTATAACGTATAACGTATAACGTATAACGTATAACGTATAACGTATAACGTATAACGTATAACGTATAACGTATAACGTATAACGTATAACGTATAACGTATAACGTATAACGTATAACGTATAACGTATAACGTACAACGTACAACGTATAACGTATAACGTACAACGTATAAAGTACAACGTATAACGTACAACGTACAGCGTATAACGTACAGCGTATAACGTACAGCGTATAACGTATAACGTATAACGTATAACGTATATCGTACAACGGACAACGTACAGCGTATAACGTATAACGTATAACGTATAAAGTACAGCGTATAACGTACAACGTATAACGTATAACGTTCAACGTACAACGTGTATCGTATAACGTATAACGTATAACGTACTGCGTATAACGTATAACGTATAACGTACAACGTATAACGTATAACGTATAACGTATAACGTACAACGTATAACGTATAACGTATAACGTATAACGTACAGCGTATAACGTACAACGTACAACGTGTAACGTATAACGTATAACGTATAACGTACAGCGTATAACGTACAGCGTACAACGTATAACGTATAACATATAACGTATAACGTATAACGTATAACGTATAACGTATAACGTATAACGTATAACGTATAACGTATAACGTATAACGTATAACGTATAACGTATAACGTATAACGTATAACGTATAACGTATATCGTATAACGTATAACGTATAACGTATAACGTATAACGTATAACGTATAACGTATAACGTATAACGTATAACGTATAACGTATAACGTATAACGTATAACGTATAACGTATAACGTATAACGTATAACGTATAACGTATAACGTATAACGTATAACGTATAACGTATAACGTATAACGTATAACGTACAGCATATAACGTATAAAGTATAACGTACAACGTATAACGTATAACGTATAACGTATAACGTATAACGTATAACGTATAACGTATAACGTATAACGTATAACGTACAACGGATAACGTACAGCGTATAACGTATAACGTATAACGTATAAAGTACAGCGTATAACGTACAACGTATAACGTACAGCGTATAACGTACAGCGTATAACGTACAGCGTATAACGTATAACGTATAACGTATAACGTATAACGTATAACGTATAACGTATAACGTATAACGTACAACGTATAACGTACAACGTATAACGTACAACGTATAACGTACAACGTACAACGTGTAACGTATAACGTATAACGTACAGCGTATAACGTACAGCGTATAACGTACAACGTATAACGTACAACGTATAACGTACAACGTACAACGTACAACGTGTAACGTATAACGTATAACGTATAACGTACAGCGTATAACGTACAGCGTATAACGTACAGCGTATAACGTATAACGTACAACGTATAACGTACAACGTATAACGTACAGCGTATAACGTATAACGTACAACGTATACCGTATAACGTTCAACGTACAACGTGTATCGTATAACGTATAACGTACAGCGTATAAAGTATAACGTACAACGTATAACGTACAACGTATGACGTACAACGTATAACGTACAGCGTATAACGTATAACGTATAACGTATAACGTATAACGTATAACGTATAACGTATAACGTATAACGTATAACGTAAACGTATAACGTACAACGTATAACGTATAACGTTCAACGTACAACGTGTATCGTATAACGTATAACGTATAACGTACTGCGTATAACGTATAACGTATAACGTACAACGTATAACGTATAACGTATAACGTATAACGTACAACGTATAACGTATAACGTATAACGTATAACGTACAGCGTATAACGTACAACGTACAACGTGTAACGTATAACGTATAACGTATAACGTACAGCGTATAACGTACAGCGTACAACGTATAACGTATAACATATAACGTATAACGTATAACGTATAACGTATAACGTATAACGTATAACGTATAACGTATAACGTATAACGTATAACGTATAACGTATAACGTATAACGTATAACGTATAACGTACAGCATATAACGTATAAAGTATAACGTACAACGTATAACGTATAACGTATAACGTATAACGTATAACGTATAACGTATAACGTATAACGTATAACGTATAACGTATAACGTATAACGTATAACGTATAACGTATAACGTATAACGTATAACGTATAACGTATAACGTATAACGTATAACGTATAACGTACAGCGTATAACGTACAGCGTATAACGTACAGCGTATAACGTATAACGTATAACGTATAACGTATAACGTACAACGGATAACGTACAGCGTATAACGTATAACGTATAACGTATAAAGTACAGCGTATAACGTACAACGTATAACGTACAGCGTATAACGTAGAGCGTATAACGTACAGCGTATAACGTATAACGTATAACGTATAACGTATAACGTATAACGTATAACGTATAACGTATAACGTATAACGTACAACGTATAACGTACAACGTATAACGTACAACGTATAACGTACAACGTACAACGTGTAACGTGTAACGTATAACGTACAGCGTATAACGTACAGCGTATAACGTACAACGTATAACGTACAACGTATAACGTACAACGTACAACGTACAACGTGTAACGTATAACGTATAACGTATAACGTACAGCGTATAACGTACAGCGTATAACGTACAGCGTATAACGTATAACGTACAACGTATAACGTACAACGTATAACGTACAGCGTATAACGTATACCGTACAACGTATACCGTATAACGTTCAACGTACAACGTGTATCGTATAACGTATAACGTATAACGTACAGCGTATAAAGTATAACGTACAACGTATAACGTACAACGTATGACGTACAACGTATAACGTACAGCGTATAACGTATAACGTATAACGTATAACGTATAACGTATAACGTATAACGTATAACGTATAACGTATAACGTATAATGTATAACGTATAACGTATAACGTATAACGTACAACGTATAACGTATAACGTACAACGTACAACGTATAACGTATAACGTACAACGTATAACGTACAACGTATAACGTACAACGTACAGCGTATAACGTACAGCGTATAACGTACAGCGTATAACGTATAACGTATAACGTATAACGTATATCGTACAACGGACAACGTACAGCGTATAACGTATAACGTATAACGTATAAAGTACAGCGTATAACGTACAACGTATAACGTACAGCATATAACGTACAGCGTATAACGTGTAACGTATAACGTATAACGTATAACGTATAACGTACAGCGTATAACGTATAACGTATAACGTACAACGTATAACGTACAACGTATAACGTACAACGTATAACGTACAACGTACAACGTGTAACGTATAACGTATAACGTACAGCGTATAACGTACAGCGTATAACGTACAACGTATAACGTACAACGTATAACGTACAACGTACAACGTACAACGTGTAACGTATAACGTATAACGTATAACGTACAGCGTATAACGTACAGCGTATAACGTACAGCGTATAACGTATAACGTACAACGTATAACGTACAACGTATAACGTACAGCGTATAACGTATAACGTACAACGTATACCGTATAACGTTCAACGTACAACGTGTATCGTATAACGTATAACGTATAACGTACAGCGTATAAAGTATAACGTACAACGTATAACGTACAACGTATGACGTACAACGTATAACGTACAGCGTATAACGTATAACGTATAACGTATAACGTATAACGTATAACGTATAACGTATAACGTATAACGTATAACGTATAACGTATAACGTATAACGTATAACGTATAACGTATAACGTATAACGTATAACGTATAACGTATAACGTATAACGTATAACGTATAACGTACAACGTATAACGTATAACGTACAACGTACAACGTATAACGTATAACGTACAACGTATAACGTACAACGTATAACGTACAACGTACAGCGTATAACGTACAGCGTATAACCTACAGCGTATAACGTATAACGTATAACGTATAACGTATAACGTATATCGTATAACGTATAACTTATAACGTATAACGTAAACGTATAACGTACAACGTATAACGTATAACGTATAATGTATAACGTATAACGTATAACGTATAACGTATAACGTATAACGTACAACGTATAACGTATAACGTACAACGTACAACGTATAACGTATAACGTACAACGTATAACGTACAACGTATAACGTACAACGTACAGCGTATAACGTACAGCGTATAACCTACAGCGTATAACGTATAACGTATAACGTATAACGTATATCGTATAACGTATAACTTATAACGTATAACGTAAACGTATAACGTACAACGTATAACGTATAACGTTCAACGTACAACGTGTATCGTATAACGTATAACGTATAACGTACTGCGTATAACGTATAACGTATAACGTACAACGTATAACGTATAACGTATAACATATAACGTACAACGTATAACGTATAACGTATAACGTATAACGTACAGCGTATAACGTACAACGTACAACGTGTAACGTATAACGTATAACGTATAACGTACAGCGTATAACGTACAGCGTACAACGTATAACGTATAACATATAACGTATAACGTATAACGTATAACGTATAACGTATAACGTATAACGTATAACGTATAACGTATAACGTATAACGTATAACGTATAACGTATAACGTATAACGTATAACGTATAACGTATAACGTATAACGTATAACGTATAACGTATAACGTATAACGTATAACGTATAACGTATAACGTATAACGTATAACGTATAACGTATAACGTATAACGTATAACGTATAACGTATAACGTATAACGTATAACGTATAACGTATAACGTATAACGTATAACGTATAACGTATAACGTATAACGTATAACGTATAACGTATAACGTACAACGTACAACGTGTAACGTATAACGTATAACGTATAACGTACAGCGTATAACGTACAGCGTATAACCTACAGCGTATAACGTATAACGTATAACGTATAACGTATATCGTATAACGTATAACTTATAACGTATAACGTAAACGTATAACGTACAACGTATAACGTATAACGTTCAACGTACAACGTGTATCGTATAACGTATAACGTATAACGTACTGCGTATAACGTATAACGTATAACGTACAACGTATAACGTATAACGTATAACGTATAACGTACAACGTATAACGTATAACGTATAACGTATAACGTACAGCGTATAACGTACAACGTACAACGTGTAACGTATAACGTATAACGTATAACGTACAGCGTATAACGTATAACGTATAACGTATAACGTATAACGTATAACGTATAACGTATAACGTATAACGTATAACGTATAACGTATAACGTATAACGTATAACGTATAACGTATAACGTATAACGTACAGCATATAACGTATAAAGTATAACGTACAACGTATAACGTATAACGTATAACGTATAACGTATAACGTATAACGTATAACGTACAACGTATAACGTACAACGTATAACGTACAACGTATAACGTACAACGTACAACGTGTAACGTATAACGTATAACGTACAGCGTATAACGTACAGCGTATAACGTACAACGTATAACGTACAACGTATAACGTACAACGTACAACGTACAACGTGTAACGTATAACGTATAACGTATAACGTACAGCGTATAACGTACAGCGTATAACGTACAGCGTATAACGTATAACGTACAACGTATAACGTACAACGTATAACGTACAGCGTATAACGTATAACGTACAACGTATACCGTATAACGTTCAACGTACAACGTGTATCGTATAACGTATAACGTATAACGTACAGCGTATAAAGTATAACGTACAACGTATAACGTACAACGTATGACGTACAACGTATAACGTACAGCGTATAACGTATAACGTATAACGTATAACGTATAACGTATAACGTATAACGTATAACGTATAACGTATAACGTATAACGTATAACGTATAACGTATAACGTATAACGTATAACGTATAACGTATAACGTATAACGTATAACGTATAACGTATAACGTATAACGTATAACGTATAACGTACAACGTATAACGTATAACGTACAACGTACAACGTATAACGTATAACGTACAACGTATAACGTACAACGTATAACGTACAACGTACAGCGTATAACGTACAGCGTATAACCTACAGCGTATAACGTATAACGTATAACGTATAACGTATAACGTATATCGTATAACGTATAACTTATAACGTATAACGTAAACGTATAACGTACAACGTATAACGTATAACGTATAATGTATAACGTATAACGTATAACGTATAACGTATAACGTATAACGTACAACGTATAACGTATAACGTACAACGTATAACGTATAACGTATAACGTACAACGTATAACGTACAACGTATAACGTACAACGTACAGCGTATAACGTACAGCGTATAACCTACAGCGTATAACGTATAACGTATAACGTATAACGTATATCGTATAACGTATAACTTATAACGTATAACGTAAACGTATAACGTACAACGTATAACGTATAACGTTCAACGTACAACGTGTATCGTATAACGTATAACGTATAACGTACTGCGTATAACGTATAACGTATAACGTACAACGTATAACGTATAACGTATAACATATAACGTACAACGTATAACGTATAACGTATAACGTATAACGTACAGCGTATAACGTACAACGTACAACGTGTAACGTATAACGTATAACGTATAACGTATAACGTACAGCGTATAACGTACAGCGTACAACGTATAACGTATAACATATAACGTATAACGTATAACGTATAACGTATAACGTATAACGTATAACGTATAACGTATAACGTATAACGTATAACGTATAACGTATAACGTATAACGTATAACGTATAACGTATAACGTATAACGTATAACGTATAACGTATAACGTATAACGTATAACGTATAACGTATAACGTATAACGTATAACGTATAACGTATAACGTATAACGTATAACGTATAACGTATAACGTATAACGTATAACGTATAACGTATAACGTATAACGTATAACGTATAACGTATAACGTATAACGTATAACGTATAACGTATAACGTATAACGTATAACGTATAACGTACAACGTACAACGTGTAACGTATAACGTATAACGTATAACGTACAGCGTATAACGTACAGCGTATAACCTACAGCGTATAACGTATAACGTATAACGTATAACGTATATCGTATAACGTATAACTTATAACGTATAACGTAAACGTATAACGTACAACGTATAACGTATAACGTTCAACGTACAACGTGTATCGTATAACGTATAACGTATAACGTACTGCGTATAACGTATAACGTATAACGTACAACGTATAACGTATAACGTATAACGTATAACGTACAACGTATAACGTATAACGTATAACGTATAACGTATAACGTACAGCGTATAACGTACAACGTACAACGTGTAACGTATAACGTATAACGTATAACGTACAGCGTATAACGTACAGCGTACAACGTATAACGTATAACATATAACGTATAACGTATAACGTATAACGTATAACGTATAACGTATAACGTATAACGTATAACGTATAACGTATAACGTATAACGTATAACGTATAACGTATAACGTATAACGTATAACGTATAACGTATAACGTATAACGTATAACGTATAACGTATAACGTATAACGTATAACGTATAACGTATAACGTATAACGTATAACGTATAACGTATAACGTATAACGTATAACGTATAACGTATAACGTATAACGTACAGCATATAACGTATAAAGTATAACGTACAACGTATAACGTATAACGTATAACGTATAACGTATAACGTATAACGTATAACGTATAACGTATAACGTACAGCGTATAACGTACAGCGTATAACGTACAGCGTATAACGTATAACGTATAACGTATAACGTATAACGTACAACGGATAACGTACAGCGTATAACGTATAACGTATAACGTATAAAGTACAGCGTATAACGTACAACGTATAACGTACAGCGTATAACGTACAGCGTATAACGTACAGCGTATAACGTATAACGTATAACGTATAACGTATAACGTATAACGTATAACGTATAACGTATAACGTATAACGTACAACGTATAACGTACAACGTATAACGTACAACGTATAACGTACAACGTACAACGTGTAACGTATAACGTATAACGTACAGCGTATAACGTACAGCGTATAACGTACAACGTATAACGTACAACGTATAACGTACAACGTACAACGTACAACGTGTAACGTATAACGTATAACGTATAACGTACAGCGTATAACGTACAGCGTATAACGTACAGCGTATAACGTATAACGTACAACGTATAACGTACAACGTATAACGTACAGCGTATAACGTATAACGTACAACGTATACCGTATAACGTTCAACGTACAACGTGTATCGTATAACGTATAACGTATAACGTACAGCGTATAAAGTATAACGTACAACGTATAACGTACAACGTATGACGTACAACGTATAACGTACAGCGTATAACGTATAACGTATAACGTATAACGTATAACGTATAACGTATAACGTATAACGTATAACGTATAACGTATAACGTATAACGTATAACGTATAACGTATAACGTATAACGTATAACGTATAACGTATAACGTATAACGTATAACGTATAACGTACAACGTATAACGTATAACGTACAACGTACAACGTATAACGTATAACGTACAACGTATAACGTACAACGTATAACGTACAACGTACAGCGTATAACGTACAGCGTATAACGTACAGCGTATAACGTATAACGTATAACGTATAACGTATATCGTACAACGGACAACGTACAGCGTATAACGTATAACGTATAACGTATAAAGTACAGCGTATAACGTACAACGTATAACGTATAACGTTCAACGTACAACGTGTATCGTATAACGTATAACATATAACGTACTGCGTATAACGTATAACGTATAACGTACAACGTATAACGTATAACGTATAACGTATAACGTACAACGTATAACGTATAACGTATAACGTATAACGTACAGCGTATAACGTACAACGTACAACGTGTAACGTATAACGTATAACGTATAACGTACAGCGTATAACGTACAGCGTACAACGTATAACGTATAACATATAACGTATAACGTATAACGTATAACGTATAACGTATAACGTATAACGTATAACGTATAACGTATAACGTATAACGTATAACGTATAACGTACAGCATATAACGTATGAAGTATAATGTATGACGTATAACGTACAACGGATAACGTATAACGTATAACGTATAACGTATAACGTATAACGTATAACGTATAACGTATAACGTATAACGTATAACGTACAGCGTATAACGTACAGCGTATAACGTACAGCGTATAACGTATAACGTATAACGTATAACGTATAACGTACAACGGATAACGTACAGCGTATAACGTATAACGTATAACGTATAAAGTACAGCGTATAACGTACAACGTATAACGTACAGCGTATAACGTACAGCGTATAACGTACAGCGTATAACGTATAACGTATAACGTATAACGTATAACGTATAACGTATAACGTATAACGTATAACGTATAACGTATAACGTACAACGTATAACGTACAACGTATAACGTACAACGTATAACGTACAACGTACAACGTGTAACGTATAACGTATAACGTACAGCGTATAACGTACAGCGTATAACGTACAACGTATAACGTACAACGTATAACGTACAACGTACAACGTACAACGTGTAACGTATAACGTATAACGTATAACGTACAGCGTATAACGTACAGCGTATAACGTACAGCGTATAACGTATAACGTACAACGTATAACGTACAACGTATAACGTACAGCGTATAACGTATAACGTACAACGTATACCGTATAACGTTCAACGTACAACGTGTATCGTATAACGTATAACGTATAACGTACAGCGTATAAAGTATAACGTACAACGTATAACGTACAACGTATGACGTACAACGTATAACGTACAGCGTATAACCTATAACGTATAACGTATAACGTATAAAGTATAACGTATAACGTATAACGTATAACGTATAACGTAAACGTATAACGTACAACGTATAACGTATAACGTTCAACGTACAACGTGTATCGTATAACGTATAACGTATAACGTACTGCGTATAACGTATAACGTATAACGTACAACGTATAACGTATAACGTATAACGTATAACGTACAACGTATAACGTATAACGTATAACGTATAACGTACAGCGTATAACGTACAACGTACAACGTGTAACGTATAACGTATAACGTATAACGTACAGCGTATAACGTACAGCGTACAACGTATAACGTATAACATATAACGTATAACGTATAACGTATAACGTATAACGTATAACGTATAACGTATAACGTATAACGTATAACGTATAACGTATAACGTATAACGTATAACGTATAACGTATAACGTATAACGTATAACGTATAACGTATAACGTATAACGTACAGCATATAACGTATAAAGTATAACGTACAACGTATAACGTATAACGTATAACGTATAACGTATAACGTATAACGTATAACGTATAACGTACAACGTATAACGTATAACGTATAACGTATAACGTATAACGTATAACGTATAACGTATAACGTATAACGTGTAACGTACAGCGTATAACGTATAACGTATAACGTATAACGTATAACGTACAACGGATAACGTACAGCGTATAACGTATAACGTATAACGTATAAAGTACAGCGTATAACGTACAACGTATAACGTACAGCGTATAACGTAGAGCGTATAACGTACAGCGTATAACGTATAACGTATAACGTATAACGTATAACGTATAACGTATAACGTATAACGTATAACGTACAACGTATAACGTACAACGTATAACGTACAACGTATAACGTACAACGTACAACGTGTAAGGTATAACGTATAACGTACAGCGTATAACGTACAGCGTATAACGTACAACGTATAACGTACAACGTATAACGTACAACGTACAACGTACAACGTGTAACGTATAACGTATAACGTATAACGTACAGCGTATAACGTACAGCGTATAACGTACAGCGTATAACGTATAACGTACAACGTATAACGTACAACGTATAACGTACAGCGTATAACGTATAACGTACAACGTATACCGTATAACGTTCAACGTACAACGTGTATCGTATAACGTATAACGTATAACGTACAGCGTATAAAGTATAACGTACAACGTATAACGTACAACGTATGACGTACAACGTATAACGTACAGCGTATAACGTATAACGTATAACGTATAACGTATAACGTATAACGTATAACGTATAACGTATAACGTATAATGTATAACGTATAACGTATAACGTATAACGTACAACGTATAACGTATAACGTACAACGTACAACGTATAACGTATAACGTACAACGTATAACGTACAACGTATAACGTACAACGTACAGCGTATAACGTACAGCGTATAACGTACAGCGTATAACGTATAACGTATAACGTATAACGTATATCGTACAACGGACAACGTACAGCGTATAACGTATAACGTATAACGTATAACGTACAGCGTATAACGTACAACGTATAACGTACAGCATATAACGTACAGCGTATAACGTGTACGTATATCGTATAACGTAAAACGTATAACGTACAACGTATTACGTACAACGTACAACGTATAACGTACAACGTATTACGTACAACGTATAACGTACAACGTATAACGTACAACGTACAACGTGTAACGTATAACGTATAACGTACAGCGTATAACGTACAGCGTATAACGTACAACGTATAACGTACAACGTATAACGTACAACGTACAACGTACAACGTGTAACGTATAACGTATAACGTATAACGTACAGCGTATAACGTACAGCGTATAACGTACAGCGTATAACGTATAACGTACAACGTATAACGTACAACGTATAACGTACAGCGTATAACGTATAACGTACAACGTATACCGTATAACGTTCAACGTACAACGTGTATCGTATAACGTATAACGTATAACGTACAGCGTATAAAGTATAACGTACAACGTATAACGTACAACGTATGACGTACAACGTATAACGTACAGCGTATAACGTATAACGTATAACGTATAACGTATAACGTATAACGTATAACGTATAACGTATAACGTATAACGTATAACGTATAACGTATAACGTATAACGTATAACGTATAACGTATAACGTATAACGTATAACGTATAACGTATAACGTATAACGTACAACGTATAACGTATAACGTACAACGTACAACGTATAACGTATAACGTACAACGTATAACGTACAACGTATAACGTACAACGTACAGCGTATAACGTACAGCGTATAACCTACAGCGTATAACGTATAACGTATAACGTATAACGTATAACGTATATCGTATAACGTATAACTTATAACGTATAACGTAAACGTATAACGTACAACGTATAACGTATAACGTATAATGTATAACGTATAACGTATAACGTATAACGTATAACGTATAACGTACAACGTATAACGTATAACGTACAACGTACAACGTATAACGTATAACGTACAACGTATAACGTACAACGTATAACGTACAACGTACAGCGTATAACGTACAGCGTATAACCTACAGCGTATAACGTATAACGTATAACGTATAACGTATATCGTATAACGTATAACTTATAACGTATAACGTAAACGTATAACGTACAACGTATAACGTATAACGTATAACGTTCAACGTACAACGTGTATCGTATAACGTATAACGTATAACGTACTGCGTATAACGTATAACGTATAACGTACAACGTATAACGTATAACGTATAACGTATAACGTACAACGTATAACGTATAACGTATAACGTATAACGTACAGCGTATAACGTACAACGTACAACGTGTAACGTATAACGTATAACGTATAACGTACAGCGTATAACGTACAGCGTACAACGTATAACGTATAACATATAACGTATAACGTATAACGTATAACGTATAACGTATAACGTATAACGTATAACGTATAACGTATAACGTATAACGTATAACGTATAACGTATAACGTATAACGTATAACGTATAACGTATAACGTATAACGTATAACGTATAACGTATAACGTATAACGTATAACGTATAACGTATAACGTATAACGTATAACGTATAACGTATAACGTATAACGTATAACGTATAACGTATAACGTATAACGTATAACGTATAACGTATAACGTACAGCGTATAACGTACAGCGTATAACGTACAGCGTATAACGTATAACGTATAACGTATAACGTATAACGTACAACGGATAACGTACAGCGTATAACGTATAACGTATAACGTATAAAGTACAGCGTATAACGTACAACGTATAACGTACAGCGTATAACGTAGAGCGTATAACGTACAGCGTATAACGTATAACGTATAACGTATAACGTATAACGTATAACGTATAACGTATAACGTATAACGTATAACGTACAACGTATAACGTACAACGTATAACGTACAACGTATAACGTACAACGTACAACGTGTAACGTATAACGTATAACGTACAGCGTATAACGTACAGCGTATAACGTACAACGTATAACGTACAACGTATAACGTACAACGTACAACGTACAACGTGTAACGTATAACGTATAACGTATAACGTACAGCGTATAACGTACAGCGTATAACGTACAGCGTATAACGTATAACGTACAACGTATAACGTACAACGTATAACGTACAGCGTATAACGTATACCGTACAACGTATACCGTATAACGTTCAACGTACAACGTGTATCGTATAACGTATAACGTATAACGTACAGCGTATAAAGTATAACGTACAACGTATAACGTACAACGTATGACGTACAACGTATAACGTACAGCGTATAACGTATAACGTATAACGTATAACGTATAACGTATAACGTATAACGTATAACGTATAACGTATAACGTATAATGTATAACGTATAACGTATAACGTATAACGTACAACGTATAACGTATAACGTACAACGTACAACGTATAACGTATAACGTACAACGTATAACGTACAACGTATAACGTACAACGTACAGCGTATAACGTACAGCGTATAACGTACAGCGTATAACGTATAACGTATAACGTATAACGTATATCGTACAACGGACAACGTACAGCGTATAACGTATAACGTATAACGTATAAAGTACAGCGTATAACGTACAACGTATAACGTACAGCATATAACGTACAGCGTATAACGTGTAACGTATAACGTATAACGTATAACGTATAACGTACAGCGTATAACGTATAACGTATAACGTACAACGTATAACGTACAACGTATAACGTACAACGTATAACGTACAACGTACAACGTGTAACGTATAACGTATAACGTACAGCGTATAACGTACAGCGTATAACGTACAACGTATAACGTACAACGTATAACGTACAACGTACAACGTACAACGTGTAACGTATAACGTATAACGTATAACGTACAGCGTATAACGTACAGCGTATAACGTACAGCGTATAACGTATAACGTACAACGTATAACGTACAACGTATAACGTACAGCGTATAACGTATAACGTACAACGTATACCGTATAACGTTCAACGTACAACGTGTATCGTATAACGTATAACGTATAACGTACAGCGTATAAAGTATAACGTACAACGTATAACGTACAACGTATGACGTACAACGTATAACGTACAGCGTATAACGTATAACGTATAACGTATAACGTATAACGTATAACGTATAACGTATAACGTATAACGTATAACGTATAACGTATAACGTATAACGTATAACGTATAACGTATAACGTATAACGTATAACGTATAACGTATAACGTATAACGTATAACGTATAACGTACAACGTATAACGTATAACGTACAACGTACAACGTATAACGTATAACGTACAACGTATAACGTACAACGTATAACGTACAACGTACAGCGTATAACGTACAGCGTATAACCTACAGCGTATAACGTATAACGTATAACGTATAACGTATAACGTATATCGTATAACGTATAACTTATAACGTATAACGTAAACGTATAACGTACAACGTATAACGTATAACGTATAATGTATAACGTATAACGTATAACGTATAACGTATAACGTATAACGTACAACGTATAACGTATAACGTACAACGTACAACGTATAACGTATAACGTACAACGTATAACGTACAACGTATAACGTACAACGTACAGCGTATAACGTACAGCGTATAACCTACAGCGTATAACGTATAACGTATAACGTATAACGTATATCGTATAACGTATAACTTATAACGTATAACGTAAACGTATAACGTACAACGTATAACGTATAACGTTCAACGTACAACGTGTATCGTATAACGTATAACGTATAACGTACTGCGTATAACGTATAACGTATAACGTACAACGTATAACGTATAACGTATAACATATAACGTACAACGTATAACGTATAACGTATAACGTATAACGTACAGCGTATAACGTACAACGTACAACGTGTAACGTATAACGTATAACGTATAACGTACAGCGTATAACGTACAGCGTACAACGTATAACGTATAACATATAACGTATAACGTATAACGTATAACGTATAACGTATAACGTATAACGTATAACGTATAACGTATAACGTATAACGTATAACGTATAACGTATAACGTATAACGTATAACGTATAACGTATAACGTATAACGTATAACGTATAACGTATAACGTATAACGTATAACGTATAACGTATAACGTATAACGTATAACGTATAACGTATAACGTATAACGTATAACGTATAACGTATAACGTATAACGTATAACGTATAACGTATAACGTATAACGTATAACGTATAACGTATAACGTATAACGTATAACGTATAACGTATAACGTACAACGTACAACGTGTAACGTATAACGTATAACGTATAACGTACAGCGTATAACGTACAGCGTATAACCTACAGCGTATAACGTATAACGTATAACGTATAACGTATATCGTATAACGTATAACTTATAACGTATAACGTAAACGTATAACGTACAACGTATAACGTATAACGTTCAACGTACAACGTGTATCGTATAACGTATAACGTATAACGTACTGCGTATAACGTATAACGTATAACGTACAACGTATAACGTATAACGTATAACGTATAACGTACAACGTATAACGTATAACGTATAACGTATAACGTACAGCGTATAACGTACAACGTACAACGTGTAACGTATAACGTATAACGTATAACGTACAGCGTATAACGTATAACGTATAACGTATAACGTATAACGTATAACGTATAACGTATAACGTATAACGTATAACGTATAACGTATAACGTATAACGTATAACGTATAACGTATAACGTATAACGTACAGCATATAACGTATAAAGTATAACGTACAACGTATAACGTATAACGTATAACGTATAACGTATAACGTATAACGTATAACGTACAACGTATAACGTACAACGTATAACGTACAACGTATAACGTACAACGTACAACGTGTAACGTATAACGTATAACGTACAGCGTATAACGTACAGCGTATAACGTACAACGTATAACGTACAACGTATAACGTACAACGTACAACGTACAACGTGTAACGTATAACGTATAACGTATAACGTACAGCGTATAACGTACAGCGTATAACGTACAGCGTATAACGTATAACGTACAACGTATAACGTACAACGTATAACGTACAGCGTATAACGTATAACGTACAACGTATACCGTATAACGTTCAACGTACAACGTGTATCGTATAACGTATAACGTATAACGTACAGCGTATAAAGTATAACGTACAACGTATAACGTACAACGTATGACGTACAACGTATAACGTACAGCGTATAACGTATAACGTATAACGTATAACGTATAACGTATAACGTATAACGTATAACGTATAACGTATAACGTATAACGTATAACGTATAACGTATAACGTATAACGTATAACGTATAACGTATAACGTATAACGTATAACGTATAACGTATAACGTATAACGTATAACGTATAACGTACAACGTATAACGTATAACGTACAACGTACAACGTATAACGTATAACGTACAACGTATAACGTACAACGTATAACGTACAACGTACAGCGTATAACGTACAGCGTATAACCTACAGCGTATAACGTATAACGTATAACGTATAACGTATAACGTATATCGTATAACGTATAACTTATAACGTATAACGTAAACGTATAACGTACAACGTATAACGTATAACGTATAATGTATAACGTATAACGTATAACGTATAACGTATAACGTATAACGTACAACGTATAACGTATAACGTACAACGTACAACGTACAACGTATAACGTACAACGTATAACGTACAACGTATAACGTACAACGTACAGCGTATAACGTACAGCGTATAACCTACAGCGTATAACGTATAACGTATAACGTATAACGTATATCGTATAACGTATAACTTATAACGTATAACGTAAACGTATAACGTACAACGTATAACGTATAACGTTCAACGTACAACGTGTATCGTATAACGTATAACGTATAACGTACTGCGTATAACGTATAACGTATAACGTACAACGTATAACGTATAACGTATAACATATAACGTACAACGTATAACGTATAACGTATAACGTATAACGTACAGCGTATAACGTACAACGTACAACGTGTAACGTATAACGTATAACGTATAACGTACAGCGTATAACGTACAGCGTACAACGTATAACGTATAACATATAACGTATAACGTATAACGTATAACGTATAACGTATAACGTATAACGTATAACGTATAACGTATAACGTATAACGTATAACGTATAACGTATAACGTATAACGTATAACGTATAACGTATAACGTATAACGTATAACGTATAACGTATAACGTATAACGTATAACGTATAACGTATAACGTATAACGTATAACGTATAACGTATAACGTATAACGTATAACGTATAACGTATAACGTATAACGTATAACGTATAACGTATAACGTATAACGTATAACGTATAACGTATAACGTATAACGTATAACGTATAACGTATAACGTATAACGTATAACGTATAACGTACAACGTACAACGTGTAACGTATAACGTATAACGTATAACGTACAGCGTATAACGTACAGCGTATAACCTACAGCGTATAACGTATAACGTATAACGTATAACGTATATCGTATAACGTATAACTTATAACGTATAACGTAAACGTATAACGTACAACGTATAACGTATAACGTTCAACGTACAACGTGTATCGTATAACGTATAACGTATAACGTACTGCGTATAACGTATAACGTATAACGTACAACGTATAACGTATAACGTATAACGTATAACGTACAACGTATAACGTATAACGTATAACGTATAACGTATAACGTACAGCGTATAACGTACAACGTACAACGTGTAACGTATAACGTATAACGTATAACGTACAGCGTATAACGTACAGCGTACAACGTATAACGTATAACATATAACGTATAACGTATAACGTATAACGTATAACGTATAACGTATAACGTATAACGTATAACGTATAACGTATAACGTATAACGTATAACGTATAACGTATAACGTATAACGTATAACGTATAACGTATAACGTATAACGTATAACGTATAACGTATAACGTATAACGTATAACGTATAACGTATAACGTATAACGTATAACGTATAACGTATAACGTATAACGTATAACGTATAACGTATAACGTACAGCATATAACGTATAAAGTATAACGTACAACGTATAACGTATAACGTATAACGTATAACGTATAACGTATAACGTATAACGTATAACGTATAACGTACAGCGTATAACGTACAGCGTATAACGTACAGCGTATAACGTATAACGTATAACGTATAACGTATAACGTACAACGGATAACGTACAGCGTATAACGTATAACGTATAACGTATAAAGTACAGCGTATAACGTACAACGTATAACGTACAGCGTATAACGTACAGCGTATAACGTACAGCGTATAACGTATAACGTATAACGTATAACGTATAACGTATAACGTATAACGTATAACGTATAACGTATAACGTATAACGTACAACGTATAACGTACAACGTATAACGTACAACGTATAACGTACAACGTACAACGTGTAACGTATAACGTATAACGTACAGCGTATAACGTACAGCGTATAACGTACAACGTATAACGTACAACGTATAACGTACAACGTACAACGTACAACGTGTAACGTATAACGTATAACGTATAACGTACAGCGTATAACGTACAGCGTATAACGTACAGCGTATAACGTATAACGTACAACGTATAACGTACAACGTATAACGTACAGCGTATAACGTATAACGTACAACGTATACCGTATAACGTTCAACGTACAACGTGTATCGTATAACGTATAACGTATAACGTACAGCGTATAAAGTATAACGTACAACGTATAACGTACAACGTATGACGTACAACGTATAACGTACAGCGTATAACGTATAACGTATAACGTATAACGTATAACGTATAACGTATAACGTATAACGTATAACGTATAACGTATAACGTATAACGTATAACGTATAACGTATAACGTATAACGTATAACGTATAACGTATAACGTATAACGTATAACGTATAACGTACAACGTATAACGTATAACGTACAACGTACAACGTATAACGTATAACGTACAACGTATAACGTACAACGTATAACGTACAACGTACAGCGTATAACGTACAGCGTATAACGTACAGCGTATAACGTATAACGTATAACGTATAACGTATATCGTACAACGGACAACGTACAGCGTATAACGTATAACGTATAACGTATAAAGTACAGCGTATAACGTACAACGTATAACGTATAACGTTCAACGTACAACGTGTATCGTATAACGTATAACATATAACGTACTGCGTATAACGTATAACGTATAACGTACAACGTATAACGTATAACGTATAACGTATAACGTACAACGTATAACGTATAACGTATAACGTATAACGTACAGCGTATAACGTACAACGTACAACGTGTAACGTATAACGTATAACGTATAACGTACAGCGTATAACGTACAGCGTACAACGTATAACGTATAACATATAACGTATAACGTATAACGTATAACGTATAACGTATAACGTATAACGTATAACGTATAACGTATAACGTATAACGTATAACGTATAACGTACAGCATATAACGTATAAAGTATAATGTACAACGTATAACGTATAACGTATAACGTATAACGTATAACGTATAACGTATAACGTATAACGTATAACGTATAACGTATAACGTATAACGTACAGCGTATAACGTACAGCGTATAACGTACAGCGTATAACGTATAACGTATAACGTATAACGTATAACGTACAACGGATAACGTACAGCGTATAACGTATAACGTATAACGTATAAAGTACAGCGTATAACGTACAACGTATAACGTACAGCGTATAACGTACAGCGTATAACGTACAGCGTATAACGTATAACGTATAACGTATAACGTATAACGTATAACGTATAACGTATAACGTATAACGTATAACGTATAACGTACAACGTATAACGTACAACGTATAACGTACAACGTATAACGTACAACGTACAACGTGTAACGTATAACGTATAACGTACAGCGTATAACGTACAGCGTATAACGTACAACGTATAACGTACAACGTATAACGTACAACGTACAACGTACAACGTGTAACGTATAACGTATAACGTATAACGTACAGCGTATAACGTACAGCGTATAACGTACAGCGTATAACGTATAACGTACAACGTATAACGTACAACGTATAACGTACAGCGTATAACGTATAACGTACAACGTATACCGTATAACGTTCAACGTACAACGTGTATCGTATAACGTATAACGTATAACGTACAGCGTATAAAGTATAACGTACAACGTATAACGTACAACGTATGACGTACAACGTATAACGTACAGCGTATAACCTATAACGTATAACGTATAACGTATAACGTATAACGTATAACGTATAACGTATAACGTATAACGTAAACGTATAACGTACAACGTATAACGTATAACGTTCAACGTACAACGTGTATCGTATAACGTATAACGTATAACGTACTGCGTATAACGTATAACGTATAACGTACAACGTATAACGTATAACGTATAACGTATAACGTACAACGTATAACGTATAACGTATAACGTATAACGTACAGCGTATAACGTACAACGTACAACGTGTAACGTATAACGTATAACGTATAACGTACAGCGTATAACGTACAGCGTACAACGTATAACGTATAACATATAACGTATAACGTATAACGTATAACGTATAACGTATAACGTATAACGTATAACGTATAACGTATAACGTATAACGTATAACGTATAACGTATAACGTATAACGTATAACGTATAACGTATAACGTATAACGTATAACGTATAACGTATAACGTACAGCATATAACGTATAAAGTATAACGTACAACGTATAACGTATAACGTATAACGTATAACGTATAACGTATAACGTATAACGTATAACGTATAACGTATAACGTATAACGTATAACGTATAACGTATAACGTATAACGTATAACGTATAACGTACAGCGTATAACGTACAGCGTATAACGTATAACGTATAACGTATAACGTATAACGTACAACGGATAACGTACAGCGTATAACGTATAACGTATAACGTATAAAGTACAGCGTATAACGTACAACGTATAACGTACAGCGTATAACGTAGAGCGTATAACGTACAGCGTATAACGTATAACGTATAACGTATAACGTATAACGTATAACGTATAACGTATAACGTATAACGTACAACGTATAACGTACAACGTATAACGTACAACGTATAACGTACAACGTACAACGTGTAAGGTATAACGTATAACGTACAGCGTATAACGTACAGCGTATAACGTACAACGTATAACGTACAACGTATAACGTACAACGTACAACGTACAACGTGTAACGTATAACGTATAACGTATAACGTACAGCGTATAACGTACAGCGTATAACGTACAGCGTATAACGTATAACGTACAACGTATAACGTACAACGTATAACGTACAGCGTATAACGTATAACGTACAACGTATACCGTATAACGTTCAACGTACAACGTGTATCGTATAACGTATAACGTATAACGTACAGCGTATAAAGTATAACGTACAACGTATAACGTACAACGTATGACGTACAACGTATAACGTACAGCGTATAACGTATAACGTATAACGTATAACGTATAACGTATAACGTATAACGTATAACGTATAACGTATAATGTATAACGTATAACGTATAACGTATAACGTACAACGTATAACGTATAACGTACAACGTACAACGTATAACGTATAACGTACAACGTATAACGTACAACGTATAACGTACAACGTACAGCGTATAACGTACAGCGTATAACGTACAGCGTATAACGTATAACGTATAACGTATAACGTATATCGTACAACGGACAACGTACAGCGTATAACGTATAACGTATAACGTATAAAGTACAGCGTATAACGTACAACGTATAACGTACAGCATATAACGTACAGCGTATAACGTGTAACGTATAACGTATAACGTATAACGTATAACGTACAGCGTATAACGTATAACGTATAACGTACAACGTATAACGTACAACGTATAACGTACAACGTATAACGTACAACGTACAACGTGTAACGTATAACGTATAACTTACAGCGTATAACGTACAGCGTATAACGTAAAACGTATAACGTACAACGTATAACGTACAACGTACAACGTACAACGTGTAACGTATAACGTATAACGTATAACGTACAGCGTATAACGTACAGCGTATAACGTACAGCGTATAACGTATAACGTACAACGTATAACGTACAACGTATAACGTACAGCGTATAACGTATAACGTACAACGTATACCGTATAACGTTCAACGTACAACGTGTATCGTATAACGTATAACGTATAACGTACAGCGTATAAAGTATAACGTACAACGTATAACGTACAACGTATGACGTACAACGTATAACGTACAGCGTATAACGTATAACGTATAACGTATAACGTATAACGTATAACGTATAACGTATAACGTATAACGTATAACGTATAACGTATAACGTATAACGTATAACGTATAACGTATAACGTATAACGTATAACGTATAACGTATAACGTATAACGTATAACGTATAACGTATAACGTACAACGTATAACGTATAACGTACAACGTACAACGTATAACGTATAACGTACAACGTATAACGTACAACGTATAACGTACAACGTACAGCGTATAACGTACAGCGTATAACCTACAGCGTATAACGTATAACGTATAACGTATAACGTATAACGTATATCGTATAACGTATAACTTATAACGTATAACGTAAACGTATAACGTACAACGTATAACGTATAACGTATAATGTATAACGTATAACGTATAACGTATAACGTATAACGTATAACGTACAACGTATAACGTATAACGTACAACGTACAACGTATAACGTATAACGTACAACGTATAACGTACAACGTATAACGTACAACGTACAGCGTATAACGTACAGCGTATAACCTACAGCGTATAACGTATAACGTATAACGTATAACGTATATCGTATAACGTATAACTTATAACGTATAACGTAAACGTATAACGTACAACGTATAACGTATAACGTTCAACGTACAACGTGTATCGTATAACGTATAACGTATAACGTACTGCGTATAACGTATAACGTATAACGTACAACGTATAACGTATAACGTATAACGTATAACGTACAACGTATAACGTATAACGTATAACGTATAACGTACAGCGTATAACGTACAACGTACAACGTGTAACGTATAACGTATAACGTATAACGTACAGCGTATAACGTACAGCGTACAACGTATAACGTATAACATATAACGTATAACGTATAACGTATAACGTATAACGTATAACGTATAACGTATAACGTATAACGTATAACGTATAACGTATAACGTATAACGTATAACGTATAACGTATAACGTATAACGTATAACGTATAACGTATAACGTATAACGTATAACGTATAACGTATAACGTATAACGTATAACGTATAACGTATAACGTATAACGTATAACGTATAACGTATAACGTATAACGTATAACGTATAACGTATAACGTACAGCATATAACGTATAAAGTATAACGTACAACGTATAACGTATAACGTATAACGTATAACGTATAACGTACAACTTATAACGTATAACGTAAACGTATAACGTACAACGTATAACGTATAACGTATAATGTATAACGTATAACGTATAACGTATAACGTATAACGTATAACGTACAACGTATAACGTATAACGTACAACGTACAACGTATAACGTATAACGTACAACGTATAACGTACAACGTATAACGTACAACGTACAGCGTATAACGTACAGCGTATAACCTACAGCGTATAACGTATAACGTATAACGTATAACGTATATCGTATAACGTATAACTTATAACGTATAACGTAAACGTATAACGTACAACGTATAACGTATAACGTTCAACGTACAACGTGTATCGTATAACGTATAACGTATAACGTACTGCGTATAACGTATAACGTATAACGTACAACGTATAACGTATAACGTATAACGTATAACGTACAACGTATAACGTATAACGTATAACGTATAACGTACAGCGTATAACGTACAACGTACAACGTGTAACGTATAACGTATAACGTATAACGTACAGCGTATAACGTACAGCGTACAACGTATAACGTATAACATATAACGTATAACGTATAACGTATAACGTATAACGTATAACGTATAACGTATAACGTATAACGTATAACGTATAACGTATAACGTATAACGTATAACGTATAACGTATAACGTATAACGTATAACGTATAACGTATAACGTATAACGTATAACGTATAACGTATAACGTATAACGTATAACGTATAACGTATAACGTATAACGTATAACGTATAACGTATAACGTATAACGTATAACGTATAACGTATAACGTATAACGTATAACGTATAACGTATAACGTATAACGTATAACGTATAACGTATAACGTATAACGTATAACGTATAACGTATAACGTATAACGTATAACGTATAACGTATAACGTATAACGTATAACGTATAACGTATAACGTATAACGTATAACGTATAACGTATAACGTATAACGTATAACGTATAACGTATAACGTATAACGTATAACGTACAACGTGTAACGTATAACGTATAACGTATAACGTACAGCGTATAACGTACAGCGTACAACGTATAACGTATAACGTATAACGTATAACGTATAACGTATAACGTATAACGTATAACGTATAACGTATAACGTATAACGTATAACGTATAACGTATAACGTATAACGTATAACGTATAACGTATAACGTATAACGTATAACGTATAACGTATAACGTATAACGTATAACGTATAACGTATAACGTATAACGTATAACGTATAACGTATAACGTATAACGTATAACGTATAACGTATAACGTATAACGTATAACGTATAACGTATAACGTATAACGTATAACGTATAACGTATAACGTATAACGTATAACGTATAACGTATAACGTATAACGTATAACGTATAACGTATAACGTACAGCATATAACGTATAAAGTATAACGTACAACGTATAACGTATAACGTATAACGTATAACGTATAACGTATAACGTATAACGTATAACGTATAACGTATAACGTACAGCGTATAACGTACAGCGTATAACGTACAGCGTATAACGTATAACGTATAACGTATAACGTATAACGTACAACGGATAACGTACAGCGTATAACGTATAACGTATAACGTATAAAGTACAGCGTATAACGTACAACGTATAACGTACAGCGTATAACGTACAGCGTATAACGTACAGCGTATAACGTATAACGTATAACGTATAACGTATAACGTATAACGTATAACGTATAACGTATAACGTATAACGTATAACGTACAACGTATAACGTACAACGTATAACGTACAACGTATAACGTACAACGTACAACGTGTATCGTATAACGTATAACGTACAGCGTATAACGTACAGCGTATAACGTACAACGTATAACGTACAACGTATAACGTACAACGTACAACGTACAACGTGTAACGTATAACGTATAACGTATAACGTACAGCGTATAACGTACAGCGTATAACGTACAGCGTATAACGTATAACGTACAACGTATAACGTACAACGTATAACGTACAGCGTATAACGTATAACGTACAACGTATACCGTATAACGTTCAACGTACAACGTGTATCGTATAACGTATAACGTATAACGTACAGCGTATAAAGTATAACGTACAACGTATAACGTACAACGTATGACGTACAACGTATAACGTACAGCGTATAACGTATAACGTATAACGTATAACGTATAACGTATAACGTATAACGTATAACGTATAACGTATAACGTATAACGTATAACGTATAACGTATAACGTATAACGTATAACGTATAACGTATAACGTATAACGTATAACGTACAACGTATAACGTATAACGTACAACGTACAACGTATAACGTATAACGTACAACGTATAACGTACAACGTATAACGTACAACGTACAGCGTATAACGTACAGCGTATAACGTACAGCGTATAACGTATAACGTATAACGTATAACGTATATCGTACAACGGACAACGTACAGCGTATAACGTATAACGTATAACGTATAAAGTACAGCGTATAACGTACAACGTATAACGTACAGCATATAACGTACAGCGTATAACGTGTAACGTATAACGTATAACGTATAACGTATAACGTACAGCGTATAACGTATAACGTACAACGTATAACGTACAACGTATAACGTACAACGTATAACGTACGACGTACAACGTGTAACGTATAATGTATAACGTATAACGTACAGCGTATAACGTACAGCGTATAACGTACAGCGTATAACGTATAACGTATAACGTACAGCATATAACGTACAGCGTATAACGTATAACGTATAACGTATAACGTATAACGTATAACGTATAACGTACAGCGTATAACGTATAACGTATAACGTATAACGTATAACGTATAACGTGTAACGTATAACGTATAACGTATAACGTATAACGTATAACGTATAACGTATAACGTATAACGTATAACGTATAACGTATAACGTATAACGTATAACGTATAACGTATAACGTATAACGTATAACGTATAACGTATAACGTATAACGTATAACGTATAACGTATAACGTATAACGTATAACGTATAACGTATAACGTATAACGTACAGCGTATAACGTATAACGTACAACGTATAACGTACAACGTATAACGTACAACGTACAACGTATAACGTATAACGTACAACGTATAACGTATAACGTATAACGTATAACGTACAACGTATAACGTATAACGTACAACGTATAACGTATAACGTATAACGTATAACGTACAGCGTATAACGTACAACGTACAACGTGTAACGTATAACGTATAACGTATAACGTACAGCGTATAACGTACAGCATATAACGTATAAAGTATAACGTACAACGTATAACGTATAACGTATAACGTATAACGTATAACGTATAACGTATAACGTATAACGTATAACGTATAACGTATAACGTATAACGTATAACGTATAACGTATAACGTATAACGTATAACGTACAGCGTATAACGTACAGCGTATAACGTACAGCGTATAACGTATAACGTATAACGTATAACGTATAACGTATAACGTACAACGGATAACGTACAGCGTATAACGTATAACGTATAACGTATAAAGTACAGCGTATAACGTACAACGTATAACGTACAGCGTATAACGTACAGCGTATAACGTACAGCGTATAACGTATAACGTATAACGTATAACGTATAACGTATAACGTATAACGTATAACGTACAACGTATAACGTACAACGTATAACGTACAACGTATAACGTACAACGTACAACGTGTAACGTAAAACGTATAACGTACAGCGTATAACGTACAGCGTATAACGTACAACGTATAACGTACAACGTATAACGTACAACGTACAACGTACAACGTGTAACGTATAACGTATAACGTATAACGTACAGCGTATAACGTACAGCGTATAACGTACAGCGTATAACGTATAACGTACAACGTACAACGTACAACGTATAACGTACAGCGTATAACGTATAACGTACAACGTATACCGTATAACGTTCAACGTACAACGTGTATCGTATAACGTATAACGTATAACGTATAACGTACAGCGTATAAAGTATAACGTACAACGTATAACGTACAACGTATGACGTACAACGTATAACGTACAGCGTATAACGTATAACGTATAACGTATAACGTATAACGTATAACGTATAACGTATAACGTATAACGTATAACGTATAACGTATAACGTATAACGTATAACGTATAACGTATAACGTATAACGTATAACGTATAACGTATAACGTATAACGTATAACGTATAACGTATAACGTATAACGTATAACGTATAACGTACAACGTATAACGTATAACGTACAACGTACAACGTATAACGTATAACGTACAACGTATAACGTACAACGTATAACGTACAACGTACAGCGTATAACGTACAGCGTATAACGAACAGCGTATAACGTATAACGTATAACGTATAACGTATATCGTACAACGGATAACGTACAGCGTATAACGTATAACGTATAACGTATAAAGTACAGCGTATAACGTACAACGTATAACGTACAGCATATAACGTACAGCGTATAACGTGTAACGTATAACATATAACGTATAACGTATAACGTACAGCATATAACGTATAAAGTATAACGTACAACGTATAACGTATAACGTATAACGTATAACGTATAACGTATAACGTATAACGTATAACGTATAACGTATAACGTATAACGTATAACGTATAACGTATAACGTATAACGTACAGCGTATAACGTACAGCGTATAACGTACAGCGTATAACGTATAACGTATAACGTACAGCATATAACGTATAAAGTATAACGTACAACGTATAACGTATAACGTATAACGTATAACGTATAACGTATAACGTATAACGTATAACGTATAACGTATAACGTATAACGTACAGCGTATAACGTACAGCGTATAACGTACAGCGTATAACGTACAACGTATAACGTACAACGTATAACGTACAGCGTATAACGTATAACGTACAACGTATACCGTATAACGTTCAACGTACAACGTGTATCGTATAACGTATAACGTATAACGTACAGCGTATAAAGTATAACGTACAACGTATAACGTACAACGTATGACGTACAACGTATAACGTACAGCGTATAACGTATAACGTATAACGTATAACGTATAACGTATAACGTATAACGTATAACGTATAACGTATAACGTATAACGTATAACGTATAACGTATAACGTATAACGTATAACGTATAACGTATAACGTATAATGTATAACGTATAACGTATAACGTATAACGTATAACGTATAACGTATAACGTATAACGTATAACGTACAACGTATAACGTATAACGTACAACGTACAACGTATAACGTATAACGTACAACGTATAACGTACAACGTATAACGTACAACGTACAGCGTATAACGTACAGCGTATAACCTACAGCGTATAATGTATAACGTATAACGTATAACGTATATCGTATAACGTATAACTTATAACGTATAACGTAAACGTATAACGTACAACGTATAACGTATAACGTTCAACGTACAACGTGTATCGTATAACGTATAACGTATAACGTACTGCGTATAACGTATAACGTATAACGTACAACGTATAACGTATAACGTATAACGTATAACGTACAACGTATAACGTATAACGTATAACGTATAACGTACAGCGTATAACGTACAACGTACAACGTGTAACGTATAACGTATAACGTATAACGTATAACGTACAGCGTATAACGTACAGCGTACAACGTATAACGTATAACATATAACGTATAACGTATAACGTATAACGTATAACGTATAACGTATAACGTATAACGTATAACGTATAACGTATAACGTATAACGTATAACGTATAACGTATAACGTATAACGTATAACGTATAACGTATAACGTATAACGTATAACGTATAACGTATAACGTATAACGTATAACGTATAACGTATAACGTATAACGTATAACGTATAACGTATAAAGTATAACGTATAACGTATAACGTATAACGTATAACGTATAACGTATAACGTATAACGTATAACGTACAGCATATAACGTATAAAGTATAACGTACAACGTATAACGTATAACGTATAACGTATAACGTATAACGTATAACGTATAACGTATAACGTATAACGTATAACGTACAGCGTATAACGTACAGCGTATAACGTACAGCGTATAACGTATAACGTATAACGTATAACGTATAACGTACAACGGATAACGTACAGCGTATAACGTATAACGTATAACGTATAAAGTACAGCGTATAACGTACAACGTATAACGTACAGCGTATAACGTACAGCGTATAACGTACAGCGTATAACGTACAGCGTATAACGTATAACGTACAACGTATAACGTACAACGTATAACGTACAGCGTATAACGTATAACGTACAACGTATACCGTATAACGTTCAACGTACAACGTGTATCGTATAACGTATAACGTATAACGTACAGCGTATAAAGTATAACGTACAACGTATAACGTATAACGTATAACGTATAACGTACAACGTATAACGTACAACGTACAACGTACAACGTGTAACGTATAACGTATAACGTATAACGTACAACGTATAACATACAACGTACAACGTACAACGTGTAACGAATAACGTATAACGTATAACGTACAGCATAGAACGTACAGCGTATAACGTATAACGTATAACGTATAACGTACAGCGTATAAAGTATAACGTACAACGTATAACGTACAACGTATGACGTACAACGTATAACGTTCAACGTATAACGTATAACGTATAACGTATAACGTATATCGCATAACGTGTAACGTATAACGTATAACGTACAACGTTTAACGTACAACATATAACGTATAACGTTCAACGTACAACGTGTACCGTATAACGTATAACGTATAACGTACAGCATATAACGTATAACGTACAACGTATAACGTATAACGTATAACGTATAACGTATAACGTATAACGTATAACGTATAACGTATAACGTACAGCGTATAACGTACAGCGTATAACGTACAGCGTATAACGTATAACGTATAACGTATAACGTATAACGTATAACGTATAACGTATAACGTATAACGTATAACGTATAACGTATAACGTATAACGTACAACGTATAACGTACAGCATATAACGTACAGCGTATAATGTACAACGTATAACGTAAGACGTACAACGTGTAACGTATAATGTATAACGTATAACGTACAGCGTATAACGTACAGCGTATAACGTACAGCGTATAACGTATAACGTATAACGTATAACGTATAACGTACAACGGATAACGTACAGCGTATAACGTATAACGTATAACATATAACGTATAACGTATAACGTACAACGGATAACGTACAGCGTATAACGTATAACGTATAACGTATAAAGTACAGCGTATAACGTACAACGTATAACGTACAGCATATAACGTACAGCGTATAACGTGTAACGTATAACGTATAACGTATAACGTATAACGTATAACGTATAACGTACAACGTATAACGTACAACGTATAACGTACAACGTACAACGTGTAACGTATAACGTATAACGTACAGCGTATAACGTACAGCGTATAACGTTCAACGTATAACGTACAACGTATAACGTACAACGTACAACGTACAACGTGTAACGTATAACGTATAACGTACAGCGTATAACGTACAGCGTATAACGTACAGTTTATAACGTACAGCGTATAACGTATAACGTATAACGTATAACGTATAACGTATAACGTACAACGTATAACGTACAACGTATAACGTACAGCGTATAACGTATAACGTACAACGTATACCGTATAACGTTCAACGTACAACGTGTATCGTATAACGTATAACGTATAACGTACAGCGTATAAAGTATAACGTACAACGTATAACGTACAACGTATGACGTACAACGTATAACGTACAGCGTATAACGTATAACGTATAACGTATAACGTATAACGTATAACGTATAACGTATAACGTATAACGTATAACGTTCAACGTACAGCGTATAACGTACAGCGTATAACGTACAGCGTATAACGTATAACGTATAACGTATAACGTATATCGTACAACGGATAACGTACAGCGTATAACGTATAACGTATAACGTATAACGTATAACGTATAACGTACAACGTATAACGTACAACGTATAACGTACAGCGTATAACGTATAACGTACAACGTATACCGTATAACGTTCAACGTACAACGTGTATCGTATAACGTATAACGTATAACGTACAGCGTATAAAGTATAACGTACAACGTATAACGTACAACGTATGACGTACAACGTATAACGTACAGCGTATAACGTATAACGTATAACGTATAACGTATAACGTATAACGTATAACGTATAACGTATAACGTATAACGTTCAACGTACAGCGTATAACGTACAGCGTATAACGTACAGCGTATAACGTATAACGTATAACGTATAACGTATATCGTACAACGGATAACGTACAGCGTATAACGTATAACGTATAACGTATAAAGTACAGCGTATAACGTACAACGTATAACGTACAGCATATAACGTACAGCGTATAACGTGTAACGTATAACGTATAACGTATAACGTATAACGTACAGCATATAACGTATAAAGTATAACGTACAACGTATAACGTATAACGTATAACGTATAACGTATAACGTATAACGTATAACGTATAACGTATAACGTATAACGTATAACGTATAACGTATAACGTATAACGTATAACGTATAACGTATAACGTATAACGTATAACGTACAGCGTATAACGTACAGCGTATAACGTACAGCGTATAACGTATAACGTATAACGTACAGCATATAACGTATAAAGTATAACGTACAACGTATAACGTATAACGTATAACGTATAACGTATAACGTATAACGTATAACGTATAACGTATAACGTATAACGTATAACGTATAACGTATAACGTATAACGTATAACGTATAACGTATAACGTATAACGTATAACGTATAACGTATAACGTATAACGTATAACGTATAACGTATAACGTATAACGTATAACGTATAACGTATAACGTATAACGTATAACGTATAACGTATAACGTATAACGTATAACGTATAACGTATAACGTATAACGTATAACGTATAACGTATAACGTATAACGTATAACGTATAACGTATAACGTATAACGTATAACGTATAACGTATAACGTATAACGTATAACGTATAACGTATAACGTATAACGTATAACGTATAACGTATAATGTATAACGTATAACGTATAACGTATAACGTATAACGTATAACGTATAACGTATAACGTATAACGTACAACGTATAACGTATAACGTATAACGTATAATGTATAACGTATAACGTATAACGTATAACGTATAACGTATAACGTATAACGTACAACGTATAACGTATAACGTACAACGTACAACGTATAACGTATAACGTACAACGTATAACGTACAACGTATGACGTACAACGTATAACGTACAGCGTATAACGTATAACGTATAACGTATAACGTATAACGTATAACGTATAACGTATAACGTATAACGTATAACGTATAACGTATAACGTATAACGTATAACGTATAACGTATAACGTATAACGTATAACGTACAACGTATGACGTACAACGTATAACGTACAGCGTATAACGTATAACGTATAACGTATAACGTATAACGTATAACGTATAACGTATAACGTATAACGTATAACGTATAACGTATAACGTATAACGTATAACGTATAACGTATAACGTATAACGTATAACGTATAACGTACAACGTATAACGTATAACGTACAGCGTATAACGTATAACGTATAACGTACAGCATATAACGTACAGCGTATAACGTATAACGTATAACGTATAACGTATAACGTATAACGTATAACGTACAGCGTATAACGTATAACGTATAACGTATAACGTATAACGTATAACGTGTAACGTATAACGTATAACGTATAACGTATAACGTATAACGTATAACGTATAACGTATAACGTATAACGTATAACGTATAACGTATAACGTATAACGTATAACGTATAACGTATAACGTATAACGTATAACGTATAACGTATAACGTATAACGTATAACGTATAACGTATAACGTATAACGTATAACGTATAACGTATAACGTACAGCGTATAACGTATAACGTACAACGTATAACGTACAACGTATAACGTACAACGTACAACGTATAACGTATAACGTATAACGTACAACGTATAACGTATAACGTACAACGTATAACGTATAACGTATAACGTATAACGTACAGCGTATAACGTACAACGTACAACGTGTAACGTATAACGTATAACGTATAACGTACAACGTATAACGTATAACGTATAACGTATAACGTATAACGTATAACGTATAACGTATAACGTATAAGGTATAACGTATAACGTATAACGTATAACGTATAACGTATAACGTATAACGTATAACGTATAACGTATAACGTATAACGTATAACGTACAACGTATAACGTATAACGTATAACGTATAACGTATAACGTATAACGTATAACGTATAACGTATAACGTATAACGTATAACGTATAACGTATAACGTATAACGTATAACGTATAACGTATAACGTATAACGTATAACGTATAACGTATAACGTATAACGTATAACGTACAGCGTATAACGTACAGCGTATAACGTACAGCGTATAACGTATAACGTATAACGTATAACGTATAACGTATAACGTACAACGGATAACGTACAGCGTATAACGTATAACGTATAACGTATAAAGTACAGCGTATAACGTACAACGTATAACGTACAGCGTATAACGTACAGCGTATAACGTACAGCGTATAACGTATAACGTATAACGTATAACGTATAACGTATAACGTATAACGTATAACGTATAACGTAAAACGTATAACGTACAACGTATAACGTACAACGTATAACGTACAACGTACAACGTGTAACGTATAACGTATAACGTACAGCGTATAACGTACAGCGTATAACGTACAACGTATAACGTACAACGTATAACGTACAACGTACAACGTACAACGTGTAACGTATAACGTATAACGTATAACGTACAGCGTATAACGTACAGCGTATAACGTACAGCGTATAACGTATAACGTACAACGTACAACGTACAACGTATAACGTACAGCGTATAACGTATAACGTACAACGTATACCGTATAACGTTCAACGTACAACGTGTATCGTATAACGTATAACGTATAACGTACAGCGTATAAAGTATAACGTACAACGTATAACGTACAACGTATGACGTACAACGTATAACGTACAGCGTATAACGTATAACGTATAACGTATAACGTATAACGTATAACGTATAACGTATAACGTATAACGTATAACGTATAACGTATAACGTATAACGTATAACGTATAACGTATAACGTATAACGTATAACGTATAACGTATAACGTATAACGTATAACGTATAACGTATAACGTATAACGTATAACGTACAACGTATAACGTATAACGTACAACGTACAACGTATAACGTATAACGTACAACGTATAACGTACAACGTATAACGTACAACGTACAGCGTATAACGTACAGCGTATAACCTACAGCGTATAACGTATAACGTATAACGTATAACGTATAACGTATATCGTATAACGTATAACTTATAACGTATAACGTAAACGTATAACGTACAACGTATAACGTATAACGTATAATGTATAACGTATAACGTATAACGTACAGCGTATAAAGTATAACGTACAACGTATAACGTACAACGTATGACGTACAACGTATAACGTACAGCGTATAACGTATAACGTATAACGTATAACGTATAACGTATAACGTATAACGTATAACGTATAACGTATAACGTATAACGTATAACGTATAACGTATAACGTATAACGTATAACGTATAACGTATAACGTATAACGTATAACGTATAACGTATAACGTATAACGTATAACGTACAACGTATAACGTATAACGTACAACGTACAACGTATAACGTATAACGTACAACGTATAACGTACAACGTATAACGTACAACGTACAGCGTATAACGTACAGCGTATAACCTACAGCATATAACGTATAACGTATAACGTATAACGTATAACGTATATCGTATAACGTATAACTTATAACGTATAACGTAAACGTATAACGTACAACGTATAACGTATAACGTATAACGTATAACGTACAACGTACAACGTATAACGTATAACGTACAACGTATAACGTACAACGTATAACGTACAACGTACAGCGTATAACGTACAGCGTATAACGTACAGCGTATAACGTATAACGTATAACGTACAACGTATAACGTACAGCATATAACGTACAGCGTATAACGTGTAACGTATAACGTATAACGTATAACGTATAACGTACAGCGTATAACGTATAACATATAACGTACAGCGTATAACGTATAACGTATAACGTATAACGTATAACGTATAACGTATAACGTATAACGTATAACGTATAACGTATAACGTATAACGTATAACGTACAACGTATAACGTACAACGTATAACGTACAACGTACAGCGTATAACGTACAGCGTATAACGTACAGCGTATAACGTATAACGTATAACGTACAACGTATAACGTACAGCATATAACGTACAGCGTATAACGTGTAACGTATAACGTATAACGTATAACGTATAACGTACAGCGTATAACGTATAACGTATAACGTACAGCGTATAACGTATAACGTATAACGTATAACGTATAACGTATAACGTATAACGTATAACGTATAACGTATAACGTATAACGTACAGCGTATAAAGTATAACGTACAACGTATAACGTACAACGTATGACGTACAACGTATAACGTACAGCGTATAACGTATAACGTATAACGTATAACGTATAACGTATAACGTATAACGTATAACGTATAACGTATAACGTATAACGTATAATGTATAACGTATAACGTATAACGTATAACGTACAACGTATAACGTACAGCATATAACGTACAGCGTATAACGTGTAACGTATAACGTATAACGTATAACGTATAACGTACAGCGTATAACGTATAACGTATAACGTACAACGTATAACGTACAACGTATAACGTACAACGTATAACGTACAACGTACAACGTGTAACGTATAACGTATAACGTACAGCGTATAACGTACAGCGTATAACGTACAACGTATAACGTACAACGTATAACGTACAACGTACAACGTACAACGTGTAACGTATAACGTATAACGTATAACGTACAGCGTATAACGTACAGCGTATAACGTACAGCGTATAACGTATAACGTACAACGTATAACGTACAACGTATAACGTACAGCGTATAACGTATAACGTACAACGTATACCGTATAACGTTCAACGTACAACGTGTATCGTATAACGTATAACGTATAACGTACAGCGTATAAAGTATAACGTACAACGTATAACGTACAACGTATGACGTACAACGTATAACGTACAGCGTATAACGTATAACGTATAACGTATAACGTATAACGTATAACGTATAACGTATAACGTATAACGTATAACGTATAACGTATAACGTATAACGTATAACGTATAACGTATAACGTATAACGTATAACGTATAACGTATAACGTATAACGTATAACGTATAACGTACAACGTATAACGTATAACGTACAACGTACAACGTATAACGTATAACGTACAACGTATAACGTACAACGTATAACGTACAACGTACAGCGTATAACGTACAGCGTATAACCTACAGCGTATAACGTATAACGTATAACGTATAACGTATAACGTATAACGTATAACGTATAACGTATAACGTATAACGTATAACGTATAACGTATAACGTACAGCGTATAACGTACAGCGTATAACGTACAGCGTATAACGTATAACGTATAACGTACAGCATATAACGTATAAAGTATAACGTACAACGTATAACGTATAACGTATAACGTATAACGTATAACGTATAACGTATAACGTATAACGTATAACGTATAACGTATAACGTATAACGTATAACGTATAACGTATAACGTACAGCGTATAACGTACAGCGTATAACGTACAGCGTATAACGTACAACGTATAACGTACAACCTATAACGTACAGCGTATAACGTATAACGTACAACGTATACCGTATAACGTTCAACGTACAACGTGTATCGTATAACGTATAACGTATAACGTACAGCGTATAAAGTATAACGTACAACGTATAACGTACAACGTATGACGTACAACGTATAACGTACAGCGTATAACGTATAACGTATAACGTATAACGTATAACGTATAACGTACAACGTATAACGTATAACGTATAACGTATAACGTATAACGTATAACGTATAACGTATAACGTATAACGTATAACGTATAATGTATAACGTACAACGTACAACGTGTAACATATAACGTATAACGTATAACGTACAGCGTATAACGTACAGCGTATAACGTACAGCGTATAACGTACAGCGTATAACGTATAACGTACAACGTATAACGTACAGCGTATAACGTATAACGTACAACGTATACCGTATAACGTTCAACGTACAACGTGTATCGTATAACGTATAACGTATAACGTACAGCGTATAAAGTATAACGTACAACGTATAACGTACAACGTATGACGTACAACGTATAACGTACAGCGTATAACGTATAACGTATAACGTATAACGTATAACGTATAACGTATAACGTATAACGTACAGCGTATAACGTACAGCGTATAACGTACAGCGTATAACGTACAACGTATAACGTACAACCTATAACGTACAGCGTATAACGTATAACGTACAACGTATACCGTATAACGTTCAACGTACAACGTGTATCGTATAACGTATAACGTATAACGTACAGCGTATAAAGTATAACGTACAACGTATAACGTACAACGTATGACGTACAACGTATAACGTACAGCGTATAACGTATAACGTATAACGTATAACGTATAACGTATAACGTACAACGTATAACGTATAACGTATAACGTATAACGTATAACGTATAACGTACAACGTATAACGTATAACGTATAACGTATAATGTATAACGTATAACGTATAACGTATAACGTATAACGTATAACGTATAACGTATAACGTACAACGTATAACGTATAACGTATAACGTATAACGTACAACGTATAACGTACAACGTATAACGTACAACGTATGACGTACAACATATAACGTACAGCGTATAACGTATAACGTATAACGTATAACGTATAACGTATAACGTATAACGTATAACGTATAACGTATAACGTATAACGTATAACGTATAACGTATAACGTATAACGTATAACGTATAACGTATAACGTATAACGTACAACGTATGACGTACAACGTATAACGTACAGCGTATAACGTATAACGTATAACGTATAACGTATAACGTATAACGTATAACGTATAACGTATAACGTATAACGTATAACGTATAACGTATAACGTATAACGTATAACGTATAACGTATAACGTACAACGTATAACGTATAACGTACAGCGTATAACGTATAACGTATAACGTACAGCATATAACGTACAGCGTATAACGTATAACGTATAACGTATAACGTATAACGTATAACGTATAACGTATAACGTATAACGTATAACGTATAACGTGTAACGTATAACGTATAACGTATAACGTATAACGTATAACGTATAACGTATAACGTATAACGTATAACGTATAACGTATAACGTATAACGTATAACGTATAACGTATAACGTATAACGTATAACGTATAACGTATAACGTATAACGTATAACGTATAACGTATAACGTATAACGTATAACGTATAACGTACAGCGTATAACGTATAACGTACAACGTATAACGTACAACGTATAACGTACAACGTACAACGTATAACGTATAACGTATAACGTACAACGTATAACGTATAACGTACAACGTATAACGTATAACGTATAACGTATAACGTACAGCGTATAACGTACAACGTACAACGTGTAACGTATAACGTATAACGTATAACGTACAGCGTATAACGTACAGCGTACAACGTATAACGTATAACATATAACGTATAACGTATAACGTATAACGTATAACGTATAACGTATAACGTATAACGTATAACGTATAACGTATAAGGTATAACGTATAACGTATAACGTATAACGTATAACGTATAACGTATAACGTATAACGTATAACGTATAACGTATAACGTATAACGTACAACGTATAACGTATAACGTATAACGTATAACGTATAACGTATAACGTATAACGTATAACGTATAACGTATAACGTATAACGTATAACGTATAACGTATAACGTATAACGTATAACGTATAACGTATAACGTATAACGTATAACGTATAACGTATAACGTATAACGTACAGCGTATAACGTACAGCGTATAACGTACAGCGTATAACGTATAACGTATAACGTATAACGTATAACGTACAACGGATAACGTACAGCGTATAACGTATAACGTATAACGTATAAAGTACAGCGTATAACGTACAACGTATAACGTACAGCGTATAACGTACAGCGTATAACGTACAGCGTATAACGTATAACGTATAACGTATAACGTATAACGTATAACGTATAACGTATAACGTACAACGTATAACGTACAACGTATAACGTACAACGTATAACGTACAACGTACAACGTGTAACGTATAACGTATAACGTACAGCGTATAACGTACAGCGTATAACGTACAACGTATAACGTACAACGTATAACGTACAACGTACAACGTACAACGTGTAACGTATAACGTATAACGTATAACGTACAGCGTATAACGTACAGCGTATAACGTACAGCGTATAACGTATAACGTACAACGTACAACGTACAACGTATAACGTACAGCGTATAACGTATAACGTACAACGTATACCGTATAACGTTCAACGTACAACGTGTATCGTATAACGTATAACGTATAACGTACAGCGTATAAAGTATAACGTACAACGTATAACGTACAACGTATGACGTACAACGTATAACGTACAGCGTATAACGTATAACGTATAACGTATAACGTATAACGTATAACGTATAACGTATAACGTATAACGTATAACGTATAACGTATAACGTATAACGTATAACGTATAACGTATAACGTATAACGTATAACGTATAACGTATAACGTACAACGTATAACGTATAACGTACAACGTACAACGTATAACGTATAACGTACAACGTATAACGTACAACGTATAACGTACAACGTACAGCGTATAACGTACAGCGTATAACCTACAGCGTATAACGTATAACGTATAACGTATAACGTATAACGTATATCGTATAACGTATAACTTATAACGTATAACGTAAACGTATAACGTACAACGTATAACGTATAACGTATAATGTATAACGTATAACGTATAACGTACAGCGTATAAAGTATAACGTACAACGTATAACGTACAACGTATGACGTACAACGTATAACGTACAGCATATAACGTATAACGTATAACGTATAACGTATAACGTATAACGTATAACGTATAACGTATAACGTATAACGTATAACGTATAACGTATAACGTATAACGTATAACGTATAACGTATAACGTATAACGTATAACGTATAACGTATAACGTATAACGTACAACGTATAACGTATAACGTACAACGTACAACGTATAACGTATAACGTACAACGTATAACGTACAACGTATAACGTACAACGTACAGCGTATAACGTACAGCGTATAACCTACAGCGTATAACGTATAACGTATAACGTATAACGTATAACGTATAACGTATATCGTATAACGTATAACTTATAACGTATAACGTAAACGTATAACGTACAACGTATAACGTATAACGTATAACGTATAACGTACAACGTACAACGTATAACGTATAACGTACAACGTATAACGTACAACGTATAACGTACAACGTACAGCGTATAACGTACAGCGTATAACGTACAGCGTATAACGTATAACGTATAACGTACAACGTATAACGTACAGCATATAACGTACAGCGTATAACGTGTAACGTATAACGTATAACGTATAACGTATAACGTACAGCGTATAACGTATAACATATAACGTACAGCGTATAACGTATAACGTATAACGTATAACGTATAACGTATAACGTATAACGTATAACGTATAACGTATAACGTATAACGTACAACGTATAACGTACAACGTATAACGTACAACGTACAGCGTATAACGTACAGCGTATAACGTACAGCGTATAACGTATAACGTATAACGTACAACGTATAACGTACAGCATATAACGTACAGCGTATAACGTGTAACGTATAACGTATAACGTATAACGTATAACGTACAGCGTATAACGTATAACGTATAACGTACAGCGTATAACGTATAACGTATAACGTATAACGTATAACGTATAACGTATAACGTATAACGTATAACGTACAGCGTATAAAGTATAACGTACAACGTATAACGTACAACGTATGACGTACAACGTATAACGTACAGCGTATAACGTATAACGTATAACGTATAACGTATAACGTATAACGTATAACGTATAACGTATAACGTATAATGTATAACGTATAACGTATAACGTATAACGTACAACGTATAACGTACAGCATATAACGTACAGCGTATAACGTGTAACGTATAACGTATAACGTATAACGTATAACGTACAGCGTATAACGTATAACGTATAACGTACAACGTATAACGTACAACGTATAACGTACAACGTATAACGTACAACGTACAACGTGTAACGTATAACGTATAACGTACAGCGTATAACGTACAGCGTATAACGTACAACGTATAACGTACAACGTATAACGTACAACGTAAAACGTACAACGTGTAACATATAACGTATAACGTATAACGTACAGCGTATAACGTACAGCGTATAACGTACAGCGTATAACGTATAACGTACAACGTATAACGTACAACGTATAACGTACAGCGTATAACGTATAACGTACAACGTATACCGTATAACGTTCAACGTACAACGTGTATCGTATAACGTATAACGTATAACGTACAGCGTATAAAGTATAACGTACAACGTATAACGTACAACGTATGACGTACAACGTATAACGTACAGCGTATAACGTATAACGTATAACGTATAACGTATAACGTATAACGTATAACGTATAACGTATAACGTATAACGTATAACGTATAACGTATAACGTATAACGTATAACGTATAACGTATAACGTATAACGTATAACGTATAACGTATAACGTATAACGTATAACGTACAACGTATAACGTATAACGTACAACGTACAACGTATAACGTATAACGTACAACGTATAACGTACAACGTATAACGTACAACGTACAGCGTATAACGTACAGCGTATAACCTACAGCGTATAACGTATAACGTTTAACGTATAACGTATAACGTATAACGTATAACGTATAACGTATAACGTATAACGTATAACGTATAACGTATAACGTATAACGTACAGCGTATAACGTACAGCGTATAACGTACAGCGTATAACGTATAACGTATAACGTACAGCATATAACGTATAAAGTATAACGTACAACGTATAACGTATAACGTATAACGTATAACGTATAACGTATAACGTATAACGTATAACGTATAACGTATAACGTATAACGTATAACGTACAGCGTATAACGTACAGCGTATAACGTACAGCGTATAACGTACAACGTATAACGTACAACCTATAACGTACAGCGTATAACGTATAACGTACAACGTATACCGTATAACGTTCAACGTACAACGTGTATCGTATAACGTATAACGTATAACGTACAGCGTATAAAGTATAACGTACAACGTATAACGTACAACGTATGACGTACAACGTATAACGTACAGCGTATAACGTATAACGTATAACGTATAACGTATAACGTATAACGTACAACGTATAACGTATAACGTATAACGTATAACGTATAACGTATAACGTATAACGTATAACGTATAATGTATAACGTACAACGTGTAACGTATAACGTATAACGTATAACGTATAACGTACAGCGTATAACGTACAACGTATAACGTACAACGTATAACGTACAACGTACAACGTACAACGTGTAACGTATAACGTATAACGTACAGCGTATAACGTACAGCGTATAACGTACAGCGTATAACGTACAGCGTATAACGTATAACGTATAACGTATAACGTATAACGTATAACGTATAACGTACAACGTATAACGTACAACGTATAACGTACAGCGTATAACGTATAACGTACAACGTATACCGTATAACGTTCAACGTACAACGTGTATCGTATAACGTATAACGTATAACGTACAGCGTATAAAGTATAACGTACAACGTATAACGTACAACGTATGACGTACAACGTATAACGTACAGCGTATAACGTATAACGTATAACGTATAACGTATAACGTATAACGTATAACGTATAACGTATAACGTATAACGTATAACGTATAACGTATAACGTATAACGTATAACGTATAACGTATAACGTATAACGTATAACGTATAACGTATAACGTATAACGTATAACGTATAACGTATAACGTATAACGTACAACGTATAACGTATAACGTACAACGTACAACGTATAACGTATAACGTACAACGTATAACGTACAACGTATAACGTACAACGTACAGCGTATAACGTACAGCGTATAACGTACAGCGTATAACGTATAACGTATAACGTATAACGTATATCGTACAACGTATAACGTACAGCGTATAACGTATAACGTATAACGTATAAAGTACAGCGTATAACGTACAACGTATAACGTACAGCATATAACGTACAGCGTATAACGTGTAACGTATAACGTATAACGTATAACGTATAACGTATAACGTACAGCATATAACGTATAAAGTATAACGTACAACGTATAACGTATAACGTATAACGTATAACGTATAACGTATAACGTATAACGTATAACGTATAACGTATAACGTATAACGTATAACGTATAACGTATAACGTATAACGTATAACGTACAGCGTATAACGTACAGCGTATAACGTACAGCGTATAACGTATAACGTATAACGTACAGCATATAACGTATAAAGTATAACGTACAACGTATAACGTATAACGTATAACGTATAACGTATAACGTATAACGTATAACGTATAACGTATAACGTATAACGTATAACGTATAACGTACAGCGTATAACGTACAGCGTATAACGTACAGCGTATAACGTACAACGTATAACGTACAACCTATAACGTACAGCGTATAACGTATAACGTACAACGTATACCGTATAACGTTCAACGTACAACGTGTATCGTATAACGTATAACGTATAACGTACAGCGTATAAAGTATAACGTACAACGTATAACGTACAACGTATGACGTACAACGTATAACGTACAGCGTATAACGTATAACGTATAACGTATAACGTATAACGTATAACGTACAACGTATAACGTATAACGTATAACGTATAACGTATAACGTATAACGTATAACGTATAACGTATAATGTATAACGTATAACGTATAACGTATAACGTATAACGTATAACGTATAACGTATAACGTACAACGTATAACGTATAACGTACAACGTACAACGTATAACGTATAACGTACAACGTATAACGTACAACGTATAACGTACAACGTACAGCGTATAACGTACAGCGTATAACCTACAGCGTATAACGTATAACGTATAACGTATAACGTATATCGTATAACGTATAACTTATAACGTATAACGTAAACGTATAACGTACAACGTATAACGTATAACGTTCAACGTACAACGTGTATCGTATAACGTATAACGTATAACGTACTGCGTATAACGTATAACGTATAACGTACAACGTATAACGTATAACGTATAACGTATAACGTACAACGTATAACGTATAACGTATAACGTATAACGTACAGCGTATAACGTACAACGTACAACGTGTAACGTATAACGTATAACGTATAACGTACAGCGTATAACGTACAGCGTACAACGTATAACGTATAACATATAACGTATAACGTATAACGTATAACGTATAACGTATAACGTATAACGTATAACGTATAACGTATAACGTATAACGTATAACGTATAACGTATAACGTATAACGTATAACGTATAACGTATAACGTATAACGTATAACGTATAACGTATAACGTACAGCATATAACGTATAAAGTATAACGTACAACGTATAACGTATAACGTATAACGTATAACGTATAACGTATAACGTATAACGTATAACGTATAACGTATAACGTATAACGTATAACGTATAACGTATAACGTATAACGTATAACGTATAACGTATAACGTATAACGTACAGCGTATAACGTACAGCGTATAACGTACAGCGTATAACGTATAACGTATAACGTATAACGTATAACGTACAACGGATAACGTACAGCGTATAACGTATAACGTATAACGTATAAAGTACAGCGTATAACGTACAACGTATAACGTACAGCGTATAACGTAGAGCGTATAACGTACAGCGTATAACGTATAACGTATAACGTATAACGTATAACGTATAACGTATAACGTATAACGTATAACGTATAACGTATAACGTACAACGTATAACGTACAACGTATAACGTACAACGCTTAACGTACAACGTACAACGTGTAACGTATAACGTATAACGTACAGCGTATAACGTACAGCGTATAACGTACAACGTATAACGTACAACGTATAACGTACAACGTACAACGTACAACGTGTAACGTATAACGTATAACGTATAACGTACAGCGTATAACGTACAGCGTATAACGTACAGCGTATAACGTATAACGTACAACGTATAACGTACAACGTATAACGTACAGCGTATAACGTATAACGTACAACGTATACCGTATAACGTTCAACGTACAACGTGTATCGTATAACGTATAACGTATAACGTACAGCGTATAAAGTATAACGTACAACGTATAACGTACAACGTATGACGTACAACGTATAACGTACAGCGTATAACGTATAACGTATAACGTATAACGTATAACGTATAACGTATAACGTATAACGTATAACGTATAACGTATAATGTATAACGTATAACGTATAACGTATAACGTACAACGTATAACGTATAACGTACAACGTACAACGTATAACGTATAACGTACAACGTATAACGTACAACGTATAACGTACAACGTACAGCGTATAACGTACAGCGTATAACGTACAGCGTATAACGTATAACGTATAACGTATAACGTATAACGTATAACGTATAACGTATAACGTATAACGTATAACGTATAACGTATAACGTATAACGTATAACGTATAACGTATAACGTACAACGTATAACGTATAACGTACAACGTACAACGTATAACGTATAACGTACAACGTATAACGTACAACGTATAACGTACAACGTACAGCGTATAACGTACAGCGTATAACCTACAGCGTATAACGTATAACGTATAACGTATAACGTACAACGTATAACGTATAACGTATAACTTATAACGTATAACGTAAACGTATAACGTACAACGTATAACGTATAACGTATAATGTATAACGTATAACGTATAACGTACAGCGTATAAAGTATAACGTACAACGTATAACGTACAACGTATGACGTACAACGTATAACGTACAGCGTATAACGTATAACGTATAACGTATAACGTATAACGTATAACGTATAACGTATAACGTATAACGTATAACGTATAACGTATAACGTATAACGTATAACGTATAACGTATAACGTATAACGTATAACGTATAACGTATAACGTATAACGTATAACGTACAACGTATAACGTATAACGTACAACGTACAACGTATAACGTATAACGTACAACGTATAACGTACAACGTATAACGTACAACGTACAGCGTATAACGTACAGCGTATAACCTACAGCGTATAACGTATAACGTATAACGTATAACGTATAACGTATAACGTATATCGTATAACGTATAACTTATAACGTATAACGTAAACGTATAACGTACAACGTATAACGTATAACGTATAACGTATAACGTACAACGTACAACGTATAACGTATAACGTACAACGTATAACGTACAACGTATAACGTACAACGTACAGCGTATAACGTACAGCGTATAACGTACAGCGTATAACGTATAACGTATAACGTACAACGTATAACGTACAGCATATAACGTACAGCGTATAACGTGTAACGTATAACGTATAACGTATAACGTATAACGTACAGCGTATAACGTATAACATATAACGTACAGCGTATAACGTATAACGTATAACGTATAACGTATAACGTATAACGTATAACGTATAACGTATAACGTATAACGTATAACGTACAACGTATAACGTACAACGTATAACGTACAACGTACAGCGTATAACGTACAGCGTATAACGTACAGCGTATAACGTATAACGTATAACGTACAACGTATAACGTACAGCATATAACGTACAGCGTATAACGTGTAACGTATAACGTATAACGTATAACGTATAACGTACAGCGTATAACGTATAACGTATAACGTACAGCGTATAACGTATAACGTATAACGTATAACGTATAACGTATAACGTATAACGTATAACGTATAACGTATAACGTACAGCGTATAAAGTATAACGTACAACGTATAACGTACAACGTATGACGTACAACGTATAACGTACAGCGTATAACGTATAACGTATAACGTATAACGTATAACGTATAACGTATAACGTATAACGTATAACGTATAATGTATAACGTATAACGTATAACGTATAACGTACAACGTATAACGTACAGCATATAACGTACAGCGTATAACGTGTAACGTATAACGTATAACGTATAACGTATAACGTACAGCGTATAACGTATAACGTATAACGTACAACGTATAACGTACAACGTATAACGTACAACGTATAACGTACAACGTACAACGTGTAACGTATAACGTATAACGTACAGCGTATAACGTACAGCGTATAACGTACAACGTATAACGTACAACGTATAACGTACAACGTACAACGTACAACGTGTAACATATAACGTATAACGTATAACGTACAGCGTATAACGTACAGCGTATAACGTACAGCGTATAACGTATAACGTACAACGTATAACGTACAACGTATAACGTACAGCGTATAACGTATAACGTACAACGTATACCGTATAACGTTCAACGTACAACGTGTATCGTATAACGTATAACGTATAACGTACAGCGTATAAAGTATAACGTACAACGTATAACGTACAACGTATGACGTACAACGTATAACGTACAGCGTATAACGTATAACGTATAACGTATAACGTATAACGTATAACGTATAACGTATAACGTATAACGTATAACGTATAACGTATAACGTATAACGTATAACGTATAACGTATAACGTATAACGTATAACGTATAACGTATAACGTATAACGTATAACGTATAACGTACAACGTATAACGTATAACGTACAACGTACAACGTATAACGTATAACGTACAACGTATAACGTACAACGTATAACGTACAACGTACAGCGTATAACGTACAGCGTATAACCTACAGCGTATAACGTATAACGTTTAACGTATAACGTATAACGTATAACGTATAACGTATAACGTATAACGTATAACGTATAACGTATAACGTATAACGTATAACGTACAGCGTATAACGTACAGCGTATAACGTACAGCGTATAACGTATAACGTATAACGTACAGCATATAACGTATAAAGTATAACGTACAACGTATAACGTATAACGTATAACGTATAACGTATAACGTATAACGTATAACGTATAACGTATAACGTATAACGTATAACGTATAACGTACAGCGTATAACGTACAGCGTATAACGTACAGCGTATAACGTACAACGTATAACGTACAACCTATAACGTACAGCGTATAACGTATAACGTACAACGTATACCGTATAACGTTCAACGTACAACGTGTATCGTATAACGTATAACGTATAACGTACAGCGTATAAAGTATAACGTACAACGTATAACGTACAACGTATGACGTACAACGTATAACGTACAGCGTATAACGTATAACGTATAACGTATAACGTATAACGTATAACGTACAACGTATAACGTATAACGTATAACGTATAACGTATAACGTATAACGTATAACGTATAACGTATAATGTATAACGTACAACGTGTAACGTATAACGTATAACGTATAACGTATAACGTACAGCGTATAACGTACAACGTATAACGTACAACGTATAACGTACAACGTACAACGTACAACGTGTAACGTATAACGTATAACGTACAGCGTATAACGTACAGCGTATAACGTACAGCGTATAACGTACAGCGTATAACGTATAACGTATAACGTATAACGTATAACGTATAACGTATAACGTACAACGTATAACGTACAACGTATAACGTACAGCGTATAACGTATAACGTACAACGTATACCGTATAACGTTCAACGTACAACGTGTATCGTATAACGTATAACGTATAACGTACAGCGTATAAAGTATAACGTACAACGTATAACGTACAACGTATGACGTACAACGTATAACGTACAGCGTATAACGTATAACGTATAACGTATAACGTATAACGTATAACGTATAACGTATAACGTATAACGTATAACGTATAACGTATAACGTATAACGTATAACGTATAACGTATAACGTATAACGTATAACGTATAACGTATAACGTATAACGTATAACGTATAACGTATAACGTACAACGTATAACGTATAACGTACAACGTACAACGTATAACGTATAACGTACAACGTATAACGTACAACGTATAACGTACAACGTACAGCGTATAACGTACAGCGTATAACGTACAGCGTATAACGTATAACGTATAACGTATAACGTATATCGTACAACGGATAACGTACAGCGTATAACGTATAACGTATAACGTATAAAGTACAGCGTATAACGTACAACGTATAACGTACAGCATATAACGTACAGCGTATAACGTGTAACGTATAACGTATAACGTATAACGTATAACGTATAACGTACAGCATATAACGTATAAAGTATAACGTACAACGTATAACGTATAACGTATAACGTATAACGTATAACGTATAACGTATAACGTATAACGTATAACGTATAACGTATAACGTATAACGTATAACGTATAACGTATAACGTACAGCGTATAACGTACAGCGTATAACGTACAGCGTATAACGTATAACGTATAACGTACAGCATATAACGTATAAAGTATAACGTACAACGTATAACGTATAACGTATAACGTATAACGTATAACGTATAACGTATAACGTATAACGTATAACGTATAACGTATAACGTATAACGTACAGCGTATAACGTACAGCGTATAACGTACAGCGTATAACGTACAACGTATAACGTACAACCTATAACGTACAGCGTATAACGTATAACGTACAACGTATACCGTATAACGTTCAACGTACAACGTGTATCGTATAACGTATAACGTATAACGTACAGCGTATAAAGTATAACGTACAACGTATAACGTACAACGTATGACGTACAACGTATAACGTACAGCGTATAACGTATAACGTATAACGTATAACGTATAACGTATAACGTACAACGTATAACGTATAACGTATAACGTATAACGTATAACGTATAACGTATAACGTATAACGTATAATGTATAACGTATAACGTATAACGTATAACGTATAACGTATAACGTATAACGTATAACGTACAACGTATAACGTATAACGTACAACGTACAACGTATAACGTATAACGTACAACGTATAACGTACAACGTATAACGTACAACGTACAGCGTATAACGTACAGCGTATAACCTACAGCGTATAACGTATAACGTATAACGTATAACGTATATCGTATAACGTATAACTTATAACGTATAACGTAAACGTATAACGTACAACGTATAACGTATAACGTTCAACGTACAACGTGTATCGTATAACGTATAACGTATAACGTACTGCGTATAACGTATAACGTATAACGTACAACGTATAACGTATAACGTATAACGTATAACGTACAACGTATAACGTATAACGTATAACGTATAACGTACAGCGTATAACGTACAACGTACAACGTGTAACGTATAACGTATAACGTATAACGTACAGCGTATAACGTACAGCGTACAACGTATAACGTATAACATATAACGTATAACGTATAACGTATAACGTATAACGTATAACGTATAACGTATAACGTATAACGTATAACGTATAACGTATAACGTATAACGTATAACGTATAACGTATAACGTATAACGTATAACGTATAACGTATAACGTATAACGTACAGCATATAACGTATAAAGTATAACGTACAACGTATAACGTATAACGTATAACGTATAACGTATAACGTATAACGTATAACGTATAACGTATAACGTATAACGTATAACGTATAACGTATAACGTATAACGTATAACGTATAACGTATAACGTATAACGTATAACGTACAGCGTATAACGTACAGCGTATAACGTACAGCGTATAACGTATAACGTATAACGTATAACGTATAACGTACAACGGATAACGTACAGCGTATAACGTATAACGTATAACGTATAACGTACAGCGTATAACGTACAACGTATAACGTACAGCGTATAACGTAGAGCGTATAACGTACAGCGTATAACGTATAACGTATAACGTATAACGTATAACGTATAACGTATAACGTATAACGTATAACGTATAACGTATAACGTACAACGTATAACGTACAACGTATAACGTACAACGTATAACGTACAACGTACAACGTGTAACGTATAACGTATAACGTACAGCGTATAACGTACAGCGTATAACGTACAACGTATAACGTACAACGTATAACGTACAACGTACAACGTACAACGTGTAACGTATAACGTATAACGTACAGCGTATAACGTACAGCGTATAACGTACAGCGTATAACGTATAACGTACAACGTATAACGTACAACGTATAACGTACAGCGTATAACGTATAACGTACAACGTATACCGTATAACGTTCAACGTACAACGTGTATCGTATAACGTATAACGTATAACGTACAGCGTATAAAGTATAACGTACAACGTATAACGTACAACGTATGACGTACAACGTATAACGTACAGCGTATAACGTATAACGTATAACGTATAACGTATAACGTATAACGTATAACGTATAACGTATAACGTATAACGTATAATGTATAACGTATAACGTATAACGTATAACGTACAACGTATAACGTATAACGTACAACGTACAACGTATAACGTATAACGTACAACGTATAACGTACAACGTATAACGTACAACGTACAGCGTATAACGTACAGCGTATAACGTACAGCGTATAACGTATAACGTATAACGTACAACGTATAACGTACAGCATATAACGTACAGCGTATAACGTGTAACGTATAACGTATAACGTATAACGTATAACGTACAGCGTATAACGTATAACATATAACGTACAGCGTATAACGTATAACGTATAACGTATAACGTATAACGTATAACGTATAACGTATAACGTATAACGTATAACGTATAACGTATAACGTATAACGTACAACGTATAACGTACAACGTATAACGTACAACGTACAGCGTATAACGTACAGCGTATAACGTACAGCGTATAACGTATAACGTATAACGTACAACGTATAACGTACAGCATATAACGTACAGCGTATAACGTGTAACGTATAACGTATAACGTATAACGTATAACGTACAGCGTATAACGTATAACGTATAACGTACAGCGTATAACGTATAACGTATAACGTATAACGTATAACGTATAACGTATAACGTATAACGTATAACGTATAACGTACAGCGTATAAAGTATAACGTACAACGTATAACGTACAACGTATGACGTACAACGTATAACGTACAGCGTATAACGTATAACGTATAACGTATAACGTATAACGTATAACGTATAACGTATAACGTATAACGTATAACGTATAACGTATAACGTATAACGTATAATGTATAACGTATAACGTATAACGTATAACGTACAACGTATAACGTACAGCATATAACGTACAGCGTATAACGTGTAACGTATAACGTATAACGTATAACGTATAACGTACAGCGTATAACGTATAACGTATAACGTACAACGTATAACGTACAACGTATAACGTACAACGTATAACGTACAACGTACAACGTGTAACGTATAACGTATAACGTACAGCGTATAACGTACAGCGTATAACGTACAACGTATAACGTACAACGTATAACGTACAACGTACAACGTACAACGTGTAACATATAACGTATAACGTATAACGTACAGCGTATAACGTACAGCGTATAACGTACAGCGTATAACGTATAACGTACAACGTATAACGTACAACGTATAACGTACAGCGTATAACGTATAACGTACAACGTATACCGTATAACGTTCAACGTACAACGTGTATCGTATAACGTATAACGTATAACGTACAGCGTATAAAGTATAACGTACAACGTATAACGTACAACGTATGACGTACAACGTATAACGTACAGCGTATAACGTATAACGTATAACGTATAACGTATAACGTATAACGTATAACGTATAACGTATAACGTATAACGTATAACGTATAACGTATAACGTATAACGTATAACGTATAACGTATAACGTATAACGTATAACGTATAACGTATAACGTATAACGTATAACGTATAACGTATAACGTACAACGTATAACGTATAACGTACAACGTACAACGTATAACGTATAACGTATAACGTACAACGTATAACGTACAACGTATAACGTACAACGTACAGCGTATAACGTACAGCGTATAACCTACAGCGTATAACGTATAACGTATAACGTATAACGTATAACGTATATCGTATAACGTATAACTTATAACGTATAACGTAAACGTATAACGTACAACGTATAACGTATAACGTATAATGTATAACGTATAACGTATAACGTATAACGTATAACGTATAACGTACAACGTATAACGTATAACGTACAACGTACAACGTATAACGTATAACGTACAACGTATAACGTACAACGTATAACGTACAACGTACAGCGTATAACGTACAACGTATAACGTACAACGTATAACGTACAACGTACAACGTACAACGTGTAACGTATAACGTATAACGTATAACGTACAGCGTATAACGTACAGCGTATAACGTACAGCGTATAACGTATAACGTACAACGTACAACGTACAACGTATAACGTACAGCGTATAACGTATAACGTACAACGTATACCGTATAACGTTCAACGTACAACGTGTATCGTATAACGTATAACGTATAACGTACAGCGTATAAAGTATAACGTACAACGTATAACGTACAACGTATGACGTACAACGTATAACGTACAGCGTATAACGTATAACGTATAACGTATAACGTATAACGTATAACGTATAACGTATAACGTATAACGTATAACGTATAACGTATAACGTATAACGTATAACGTATAACGTATAACGTATAACGTATAACGTATAACGTATAACGTATAACGTATAACGTATAACGTATAACGTACAACGTATAACGTATAACGTACAACGTACAACGTATAACGTATAACGTACAACGTATAACGTACAACGTATAACGTACAACGTACAGCGTATAACGTACAGCGTATAACGAACAGCGTATAACGTATAACGTATAACGTATAACGTATATCGTACAACGGATAACGTACAGCGTATAACGTATAACGTATAACGTATAAAGTACAGCGTATAACGTACAACGTATAACGTACAGCATATAACGTACAGCGTATAACGTGTAACGTATAACGTATAACGTATAACGTATAACGTACAGCATATAACGTATAAAGTATAACGTACAACGTATAACGTATAACGTATAACGTATAACGTATAACGTATAACGTATAACGTATAACGTATAACGTATAACGTATAACGTATAACGTATAACGTATAACGTATAACGTATAACGTACAGCGTATAACGTACAGCGTATAACGTACAGCGTATAACGTATAACGTATAACGTACAGCATATAACGTATAAAGTATAACGTACAACGTATAACGTATAACGTATAACGTATAACGTATAACGTATAACGTATAACGTATAACGTATAACGTATAACGTATAACGTATAACGTACAGCGTATAACGTACAGCGTATAACGTACAGCGTATAACGTACAACGTATAACGTACAACGTATAACGTACAGCGTATAACGTATAACGTACAACGTATACCGTATAACGTTCAACGTACAACGTGTATCGTATAACGTATAACGTATAACGTACAGCGTATAAAGTATAACGTACAACGTATAACGTACAACGTATGACGTACAACGTATAACGTACAGCGTATAACGTATAACGTATAACGTATAACGTATAACGTATAACGTATAACGTATAACGTATAACGTATAACGTATAACGTATAACGTATAACGTATAACGTATAACGTATAACGTATAATGTATAACGTATAACGTATAACGTATAACGTATAACGTATAACGTATAACGTATAACGTATAACGTACAACGTATAACGTATAACGTACAACGTACAACGTATAACGTATAACGTACAACGTATAACGTATATCGTATAACGTATAACTTATAACGTATAACGTAAACGTATAACGTACAACGTATAACGTATAACGTTCAACGTACAACGTGTATCGTATAACGTATAACGTATAACGTACTGCGTATAACGTATAACGTATAACGTACAACGTATAACGTATAACGTATAACGTATAACGTACAACGTATAACGTATAACGTATAACGTATAACGTACAGCGTATAACGTACAACGTACAACGTGTAACGTATAACGTATAACGTATAACGTATAACGTATAACGTACAGCGTATAACGTACAGCGTACAACGTATAACGTATAACATATAACGTATAACGTATAACGTATAACGTATAACGTATAACGTATAACGTATAACGTATAACGTATAACGTATAACGTATAACGTATAACGTATAACGTATAACGTATAACGTATAACGTATAACGTATAACGTATAACGTACAGCATATAACGTATAAAGTATAACGTACAACGTATAACGTATAACGTATAACGTATAACGTATAACGTATAACGTATAACGTATAACGTATAACGTATAACGTATAACGTATAACGTATAACGTATAACGTATAACGTATAACGTACAGCGTATAACGTACAGCGTATAACGTATAACGTATAACGTATAACGTATAACGTACAACGGATAACGTACAGCGTATAACGTATAACGTATAACGTATAAAGTACAGCGTATAACGTACAACGTATAACGTACAGCGTATAACGTACAGCGTATAACGTACAGCGTATAACGTACAGCGTATAACGTATAACGTACAACGTATAACGTACAACGTATAACGTACAGCGTATAACGTATAACGTACAACGTATACCGTATAACGTTCAACGTACAACGTGTATCGTATAACGTATAACGTATAACGTACAGCGTATAAAGTATAACGTACAACGTATAACGTATAACGTATAACGTATAACGTACAACGTATAACGTACAACGTACAACGTACAACGTGTAACGTATAACGTATAACGTATAACGTACAACGTATAACATACAACGTACAACGTACAACGTGTAACGAATAACGTATAACGTATAACGTACAGCATAGAACGCACAGCGTATAACGTATAACGTATAACGTATAACGTACAGCGTATAAAGTATAACGTACAACGTATAACGTACAACGTATGACGTACAACGTATAACGTTCAACGTATAACGTATAACGTATAACGTATAACGTATATCGCATAACGTGTAACGTATAACGTATAACGTACAACGTTTAACGTACAACATATAACGTATAATGATCAACGTACAACGTGTACCGTATAACGTATAACGTATAACGTACAGCATATAACGTATAACGTACAACGTATAACGTATAACGTATAACGTATAACGTATAACGTATAACGTATAACGTATAACGTACAGCGTATAACGTACAGCGTATAACGTACAGCGTATAACGTATAACGTATAACGTATAACGTATAACGTATAACGTATAACGTATAACGTATAACGTATAACGTATAACGTACAACGTATAACGTACAGCATATAACGTACAGCGTATAATGTACAACGTATAACATAAGACGTACAACGTGTAACGTATAATGTATAACGTATAACGTACAGCGTATAACGTACAGCGTATAACGTACAGCGTATAACGTATAACGTATAACGTATAACGTATAACGTATAACGTACAACGGATAACGTACAGCGTATAACGTATAACGTATAACATATAACGTATAACGTATAACGTACAACGGATAACGTACAGCGTATAACGTATAACGTATAACGTATAAAGTACAGCGTATAACGTACAACGTATAACGTACAGCATATAACGTACAGCGTATAACGTGTAACGTATAACGTATAACGTATAACGTATAACGTATAACGTACAACGTATAACGTAAAGCGTATAACGTACAGCGTATAACGTACAACGTATAACGTACAACGTATAACGTACAACGTACAACGTACAACGTGTAACGTATAACGTATAACGTACAGCGTATAACGTACAGCGTATAACGTACAGTTTATAACGTACAGCGTATAACGTATAACGTATAACGTTCAACGTACAACGTGTATCGTATAACGTATAACGTATAACGTACTGCGTATAACGTATAACGTATAACGTACAACGTATAACGTATAACGTATAACGTATAACGTACAACGTATAACGTATAACGTATAACGTATAACGTACAGCGTATAACGTACAACGTACAACGTGTAACGTATAACGTATAACGTATAACGTATAACGTATAACGTACAGCGTATAACGTACAGCGTACAACGTATAACGTATAACATATAACGTATAACGTATAACGTATAACGTATAACGTATAACGTATAACGTATAACGTATAACGTATAACGTATAACGTATAACGTATAACGTATAACGTATAACGTATAACGTATAACGTATAACGTATAACGTATAACGTACAGCATATAACGTATAAAGTATAACGTACAACGTATAACGTATAACGTATAACGTATAACGTATAACGTATAACGTATAACGTATAACGTATAACGTGTAACGTATAACGTATAACGTATAACGTACAGCGTATAACGTACAGCGTATAACGTACAGCGTATAACGTATAACGTATAACGTATAACGTATAACGTACAACGGATAACGTACAGCGTATAACGTATAACGTATAACGTATAAAGTACAGCGTATAACGTACAACGTATAACGTACAGCGTATAACGTACAGCGTATAACGTACAGCGTATAACGTACAGCGTATAACGTATAACGTACAACGTATAACGTACAACGTATAACGTACAGCGTATAACGTATAACGTACAACGTATACCGTATAACGTTCAACGTACAACGTGTATCGTATAACGTATAACGTATAACGTACAGCGTATAAAGTATAACGTACAACGTATAACGTATAACGTATAACGTATAACGTACAACGTATAACGTACAACGTACAACGTACAACGTGTAACGTATAACGTATAACGTATAACGTACAACGTATAACATACAACGTACAACGTACAACGTGTAACGAATAACGTATAACGTATAACGTACAGCATAGAACGTACAGCGTATAACGTATAACGTATAACGTATAACGTACAGCGTATAAAGTATAACGTACAACGTATAACGTACAACGTATGACGTACAACGTATAACGTTCAACGTATAACGTATAACGTATAACGTATAACGTATATCGCATAACGTGTAACGTATAACGTATAACGTACAACGTTTAACGTACAACATATAACGTATAACGATCAACGTACAACGTGTACCGTATAACGTATAACGTACAGCATATAACGTATAACGTACAACGTATAACGTATAACGTATAACGTATAACGTATAACGTATAACGTATAACGTATAACGTACAGCGTATAACGTACAGCGTATAACGTACAGCGTATAACGTATAACGTATAACGTATAACGTATAACGTATAACGTATAACGTATAACGTATAACGTATAACGTATAACGTATAACGTACAACGTATAACGTACAGCATATAACGTACAGCGTATAATGTACAACGTATAACATAAGACGTACAACGTGTAACGTATAATGTATAACGTATAACGTACAGCGTATAACGTACAGCGTATAACGTACAGCGTATAACGTATAACGTATAACGTATAACGTATAACGTATAACGTACAACGGATAACGTACAGCGTATAACGTATAACGTATAACATATAACGTATAACGTACAACGGATAACGTACAGCGTATAACGTATAACGTATAACGTATAAAGTACAGCGTATAACGTACAACGTATAACGTACAGCATATAACGTACAGCGTATAACGTGTAACGTATAACGTATAACGTATAACGTATAACGTATAACGTATAACGTACAACGTATAACGTACAGCGTATAACGTACAGCGTATAACGTACAACGTATAACGTACAACGTATAACGTACAACGTACAACGTACAACGTGTAACGTATAACGTATAACGTACAGCGTATAACGTACAGCGTATAACGTACAGTTTATAACGTACAGCGTATAACGTATAACGTATAACGTATAACGTATAACGTATAACGTACAACGTATAACGTACAACGTATAACGTACAGCGTATAACGTATAACGTACAACGTATACCGTATAACGTTCAACGTACAACGTGTATCGTATAACGTATAACGTATAACGTACAGCGTATAAAGTATAACGTACAACGTATAACGTACAACGTATGACGTACAACGTATAACGTACAGCGTATAACGTATAACGTATAACGTATAACGTATAACGTATAACGTATAATGTATAACGTATAACGTATAACGTATAACGTATAACGTATAACGTATAACGTATAACGTATAACGTATAACGTATAACGTATAACGTATAACGTATAACGTATAACGTATAACGTATAACGTACAACGTATAACGTATAACGTACAACGTACAACGTATAACGTATAACGTACAACGTATAACGTACAACGTATAACGTACAACGTACAGCGTATAACGTACAGCGTATAACGTACAGCGTATAACGTATAACGTATAACGTACAGCATATAACGTATAAAGTATAACGTACAACGTATAACGTATAACGTATAACGTATAACGTATAACGTATAACGTATAACGTACAACGTATAACGTTCAACGTATAACGTATAACGTATAACGTATAACGTATATCGCATAACGTGTAACGTATAACGTATAACGTACAACGTTTAACGTACAACATATAACGTATAATGATCAACGTACAACGTGTACCGTATAACGTATAACGTATAACGTACAGCATATAACGTATAACGTACAACGTATAACGTATAACGTATAACGTATAACGTATAACGTATAACGTATAACGTATAACGTACAGCGTATAACGTACAGCGTATAACGTACAGCGTATAACGTATAACGTATAACGTATAACGTATAACGTATAACGTATAACGTATAACGTATAACGTATAACGTATAACGTACAACGTATAACGTACAGCATATAACGTACAGCGTATAATGTACAACGTATAACATAAGACGTACAACGTGTAACGTATAATGTATAACGTATAACGTACAGCGTATAACGTACAGCGTATAACGTACAGCGTATAACGTATAACGTATAACGTATAACGTACAGCGTATAACGTACAACGGATAACGTACAGCGTATAACGTATAACGTATAACATATAACGTATAACGTATAACGTACAACGGATAACGTACAGCGTATAACGTATAACGTATAACGTATAAAGTACAGCGTATAACGTACAACGTATAACGTACAGCATATAACGTACAGCGTATAACGTGTAACGTATAACGTATAACGTATAACGTATAACGTATAACGTACAACGTATAACGTAAAGCGTATAACGTACAGCGTATAACGTACAACGTATAACGTACAACGTATAACGTACAACGTACAACGTACAACGTGTAACGTATAACGTATAACGTACAGCGTATAACGTACAGCGTATAACGTACAGTTTATAACGTACAGCGTATAACGTATAACGTATAACGTTCAACGTACAACGTGTATCGTATAACGTATAACGTATAACGTACTGCGTATAACGTATAACGTATAACGTACAACGTATAACGTATAACGTATAACGTATAACGTACAACGTATAACGTATAACGTATAACGTATAACGTACAGCGTATAACGTACAACGTACAACGTGTAACGTATAACGTATAACGTATAACGTATAACGTATAACGTACAGCGTATAACGTACAGCGTACAACGTATAACGTATAACATATAACGTATAACGTATAACGTATAACGTATAACGTATAACGTATAACGTATAACGTATAACGTATAACGTATAACGTATAACGTATAACGTATAACGTATAACGTATAACGTATAACGTATAACGTATAACGTATAACGTACAGCATATAACGTATAAAGTATAACGTACAACGTATAACGTATAACGTATAACGTATAACGTATAACGTATAACGTATAACGTATAACGTATAACGTATAACGTATAACGTATAACGTATAACGTACAGCGTATAACGTACAGCGTATAACGTACAGCGTATAACGTATAACGTATAACGTATAACGTATAACGTACAACGGATAACGTACAGCGTATAACGTATAACGTATAACGTATAAAGTACAGCGTATAACGTACAACGTATAACGTACAGCGTATAACGTACAGCGTATAACGTACAGCGTATAACGTACAGCGTATAACGTATAACGTACAACGTATAACGTACAACGTATAACGTACAGCGTATAACGTATAACGTACAACGTATACCGTATAACGTTCAACGTACAACGTGTATCGTATAACGTATAACGTATAACGTACAGCGTATAAAGTATAACGTACAACGTATAACGTATAACGTATAACGTATAACGTACAACGTATAACGTACAACGTACAACGTACAACGTGTAACGTATAACGTATAACGTATAACGTACAACGTATAACATACAACGTACAACGTACAACGTGTAACGAATAACGTATAACGTATAACGTACAGCATAGAACGTACAGCGTATAACGTATAACGTATAACGTATAACGTACAGCGTATAAAGTATAACGTACAACGTATAACGTACAACGTATGACGTACAACGTATAACGTTCAACGTATAACGTATAACGTATAACGTATAACGTATATCGCATAACGTGTAACGTATAACGTATAACGTACAACGTTTAACGTACAACATATAACGTATAACGATCAACGTACAACGTGTACCGTATAACGTATAACGTATAACGTACAGCATATAACGTATAACGTACAACGTATAACGTATAACGTATAACGTATAACGTATAACGTATAACGTATAACGTATAACGTACAGCGTATAACGTACAGCGTATAACGTACAGCGTATAACGTATAACGTATAACGTATAACGTATAACGTATAACGTATAACGTATAACGTATAACGTATAACGTATAACGTATAACGTACAACGTATAACGTACAGCATATAACGTACAGCGTATAATGTACAACGTATAACATAAGACGTACAACGTGTAACGTATAATGTATAACGTATAACGTACAGCGTATAACGTACAGCGTATAACGTACAGCGTATAACGTATAACGTATAACGTATAACGTATAACGTATAACGTACAACGGATAACGTACAGCGTATAACGTATAACGTATAACATATAACGTATAACGTACAACAGATAACGTACAGCGTATAACGTATAACGTATAACGTATAAAGTACAGCGTATAACGTACAACGTATAACGTACAGCATATAACGTACAGCGTATAACGTGTAACGTATAACGTATAACGTATAACGTATAACGTATAACGTACAACGTATAACGTACAGCGTATAACGTACAGCGTATAACGTACAACGTATAACGTACAACGTATAACGTACAACGTACAACGTACAACGTGTAACGTATAACGTATAACGTACAGCGTATAACGTACAGCGTATAACGTACAGTTTATAACGTACAGCGTATAACGTATAACGTATAACGTATAACGTATAACGTATAACGTACAACGTATAACGTACAACGTATAACGTACAGCGTATAACGTATAACGTACAACGTATACCGTATAACGTTCAACGTACAACGTGTATCGTATAACGTATAACGTATAACGTACAGCGTATAAAGTATAACGTACAACGTATAACGTACAACGTATGACGTACAACGTATAACGTACAGCGTATAACGTATAACGTATAACGTATAACGTATAACGTATAACGTATAATGTATAACGTATAACGTATAACGTATAACGTATAACGTATAACGTATAACGTATAACGTATAACGTATAACGTATAACGTATAACGTATAACGTATAACGTATAACGTATAACGTATAACGTACAACGTATAACGTATAACGTACAACGTACAACGTATAACGTATAACGTACAACGTATAACGTACAACGTATAACGTACAACGTACAGCGTATAACGTACAGCGTATAACGTACAGCGTATAACGTATAACGTATAACGTATAACGTATATCGTACAACGGATAACGTACAGCTTATAACGTATAACGTATAACGTATAAAGTACAGCGTATAACGTACAACGTATAACGTACAGCATATAACGTACAGCGTATAACGTGTAACGTATAACGTATAACGTATAACGTATAACGTATAACGTACAGCATATAACGTATAAAGTATAACGTACAACGTATAACGTATAACGTATAACGTATAACGTATAACGTATAACGTATAACGTATAACGTATAACGTATAACGTATAACGTATAACGTATAACGTATAACGTACAGCGTATAACGTACAGCGTATAACGTACAGCGTATAACGTATAACGTATAACGTATAACGTATAACGTATAACGTATAACGTATAACGTATAACGTATAACGTATAACGTATAACGTACAGCGTATAACGTACAGCGTATAACGTACAGCGTATAACGTATAACGTATAACGTACAGCATATAACGTATAAAGTATAACGTACAACGTATAACGTATAACGTATAACGTATAACGTATAACGTATAACGTATAACGTATAACGTATAACGTATAACGTATAACGTATAACGTATAACGTACAGCGTATAACGTACAGCGTATAACGTACAGCGTATAACGTACAACGTATAACGTACAACGTATAACGTACAGCGTATAACGTATAACGTACAACGTATACCGTATAACGTTCAACGTACAACGTGTATCGTATAACGTATAACGTATAACGTACAGCGTATAAAGTATAACGTACAACGTATAACGTACAACGTATGACGTACAACGTATGACGTACAACGTATAACGTACAGCGTATAACGTATAACGTATAACGTATAACGTATAACGTATAACGTATAACGTATAACGTATAACGTATAACGTATAACGTATAACGTATAACGTATAACGTATAACGTATAACGTATAACGTATAACGTATAACATATAACGTATAACGTATAACGTATAACGTATAACGTATAACGTATAACGTATAACGTATAACGTATAACGTATAACGTATAACGTATAACGTATAACGTACAGCATATAACGTATAAAGTATAACGTACAACGTATAACGTATAACGTATAACGTATAACGTATAACGTATAACGTATAACGTATAACGTATAACGTATAACGTATAACGTATAACGTATAACGTATAACGTATAACGTATAACGTATAACGTATAACGTATAACGTATAACGTACAGCGTATAACGTACAGCGTATAACGTACAGCGTATAACGTATAACGTATAACGTATAACGTATAACGTACAACGGATAACGTACAGCGTATAACGTATAACGTATAACGTATAAAGTACAGCGTATAACGTACAACGTATAACGTACAGCGTATAACGTACAGCGTATAACGTACAGCGTATAACGTACAGCGTATAACGTATAACGTACAACGTATAACGTACAACATATAACGTATAACGTTCAACGTACAACGTGTACCGTATAACGTATAACGTATAACGTACAGCATATAACGTATAACGTACAACGTATAACGTATAACGTATAACGTATAACGTATAACGTATAACGTATAACGTATAACGTACAGCGTATAACGTACAGCGTATAACGTACAGCGTATAACGTATAACGTATAACGTATAACGTATAACGTATAACGTATAACGTATAACGTATAACGTATAACGTATAACGTATAACGTATAACGTACAACGTATAACGTACAGCATATAACGTACAGCGTATAATGTACAACGTATAACGTAAGACGTACAACGTGTAACGTATAATGTATAACGTATAACGTACAGCGTATAACGTACAGCGTATAACGTACAGCGTATAACGTATAACGTATAACGTATAACGTATAACGTATAACGTACAACGGATAACGTACAGCGTATAACGTATAACGTATAACATATAACGTATAACGTATAACGTACAACGGATAACGTACAGCGTATAACGTATAACGTATAACGTATAAAGTACAGCGTATAACGTACAACGTATAACGTACAGCATATAACGTACAGCGTATAACGTGTAACGTATAACGTATAACGTATAACGTATAACGTATAACGTACAACGTATAACGTACAACGTATAACGTACAACGTACAACGTGTAACGTATAACGTATAACGTACAGCGTATAACGTACAGCGTATAACGTACAACGTATAACGTACAACGTATAACGTACAACGTACAACGTACAACGTGTAACGTATAACGTATAACGTACAGCGTATAACGTACAGCGTATAACGTACAGTTTATAACGTACAGCGTATAACGTATAACGTATAACGTATAACGTATAACGTATAACGTATAACGTATAACGTATAACGTATAACGTATAACGTATAACGTATAACGTATAACGTATAACGTATAACGTATAACGTATAACGTATAACGTATAACGTATAACGTATAACGTATAACGTATAACGTATAACGTACAACGTATAACGTATAACGTACAACGTACAACGTATAACGTATAACGTACAACGTATAACGTACAACGTATAACGTACAACGTACAGCGTACAACGTACAGCGTATAACGTACAGCGTATAACGTATAACGTATAACGTATAACGTATATCGTACAACGGATAACGTACAGCGTATAACGTATAACGTATAACGTATAAAGTACAGCGTATAACGTACAACGTATAACGTACAGCATATAACGTACAGCGTATAACGTGTAACGTATAACGTATAACGTATAACGTATAACGTATAACGTACAGCATATAACGTATAAAGTATAACGTACAACGTATAACGTATAACGTATAACGTATAACGTATAACGTATAACGTATAACGTATAACGTATAACGTATAACGTATAACGTACAGCGTATAACGTACAGCGTATAACGTACAGCGTATAACGTATAACGTATAACGTATAACGTATAACGTATAACGTATAACGTATAACGTATAACGTATAACGTATAACGTATAACGTACAGCGTATAACGTACAGCGTATAACGTACAGCGTATAACGTATAACGTATAACGTACAGCATATAACGTATAAAGTATAACGTACAACGTATAACGTATAACGTATAACGTATAACGTATAACGTATAACGTATAACGTATAACGTATAACGTATAACGTATAACGTATAACGTATAACGTATAACGTATAACGTACAGCGTATAACGTACAGCGTATAACGTACAGCGTATAACGTACAACGTATAACGTACAACGTATAACGTACAGCGTATAACGTATAACGTACAACGTATACCGTATAACGTTCAACGTACAACGTGTATCGTATAACGTATAACGTATAACGTACAGCGTATAAAGTATAACGTACAACGTATAACGTACAACGTATGACGTACAACGTATAACGTACAGCGTATAACGTATAACGTATAACGTATAACGTATAACGTATAACGTATAACGTATAACGTATAACGTATAACGTATAACGTATAACGTATAACGTATAACGTATAACGTATAACGTATAACGTATAATGTATAACGTATAACGTATAACGTATAACGTATAACGTATAACGTATAACGTATAACGTACAACGTATAACGTATAACGTACAACGTACAACGTATAACGTATAACGTACAACGTATAACGTACAACGTATAACGTACAACGTACAGCGTATAACGTACAGCGTATAACCTACAGCGTATAATGTATAACGTATAACGTATAACGTATATCGTATAACGTATAACTTATAACGTATAACGTAAACGTATAACGTACAATGTATAACGTATAACGTTCAACGTACAACGTGTATCGTATAACGTATAACGTATAACGTACTGCGTATAACGTATAACGTATAACGTACAACGTATAACGTATAACGTATAACGTATAACGTACAACGTATAACGTATAACGTATAACGTATAACGTACAGCGTATAACGTACAACGTACAACGTGTAACGTATAACGTATAACGTATAACGTATAACGTACAGCGTATAACGTACAGCGTACAACGTATAACGTATAACATATAACGTATAACGTATAACGTATAACGTATAACGTATAACGTATAACGTATAACGTATAACGTATAACGTATAACGTATAACGTATAACGTATAACGTATAACGTATAACGTATAACGTATAACGTACAGCATATAACGTATAAAGTATAACGTACAACGTATAACGTATAACGTATAACGTATAACGTATAACGTATAACGTATAACGTATAACGTATAACGTATAACGTATAACGTATAACGTATAACGTATAACGTACAGCGTATAACGTACAGCGTATAACGTACAGCGTATAACGTATAACGTATAACGTATAACGTATAACGTACAACGGATAACGTACAGCGTATAACGTATAACGTATAACGTATCAAGTACAGCGTATAACGTACAACGTACAACGTATAACGTACAACGTACAACGTACAACGTGTAACGTATAACGTATAACGTATAACGTACAACGTATAACATACAACGTACAACGTACAACGTGTAACGAATAACGTATAACGTATAACGTACAGCATAGAACGTACAGCGTATAACGTATAACGTATAACGTATAACGTACAGCGTATAAAGTATAACGTACAACGTATAACGTACAACGTATGACGTACAACGTATAACGTTCAACGTAGAACGTATAACGTATAACGTATAACGTATATCGCATAACGTGTAACGTATAACGTATAACGTACAACGTTTAACGTACAACATATAACGTATAACGTTCAACGTACAACGTGTACCGTATAACGTATAACGTATAACGTACAGCATATAACGTATAACGTACAACGTATAACGTATAACGTATAACGTATAACGTATAACGTATAACGTATAACGTATAACGTATAACGTATAACGTACAGCGTATAACGTACAGCGTATAACGTACAGCGTATAACGTATAACGTATAACGTATAACGTATAACGTATAACGTATAACGTATAACGTATAACGTATAACGTATAACGTATAACGTATAACGTATAACGTATAACGTATAACGTACAACGTATAACGTACAGCATATAACGTACAGCGTATAATGTACAACGTATAACGTAAGACGTACAACGTGTAACGTATAATGTATAACGTATAACGTACAGCGTATAACGTACAGCGTATAACGTACAGCGTATAACGTATAACGTATAACGTATAACGTATAACGTATAACGTACAACGGATAACGTACAGCGTATAACGTATAACGTATAACATATAACGTACAACGTATAACGTACAACGTACAACGTGTAACGTATAACGTATAACGTACAGCGTATAACGTACAGCGTATAACGTACAACGTATAACGTACAACGTATAACGTACAACGTACAACGTACAACGTGTAACGTATAACGTATAACGTACAGCGTATAACGTACAGCGTATAACGTACAGTTTATAACGTACAGCGTATAACGTATAACGTATAACGTATAACGTATAACGTATAACGTACAACGTATAACGTACAACGTATAACGTACAGCGTATAACGTATAACGTACAACGTATACCGTATAACGTTCAACGTACAACGTGTATCGTATAACGTATAACGTATAACGTACAGCGTATAAAGTATAACGTACAACGTATAACGTACAACGTATGACGTACAACGTATAACGTACAGCGTATAACGTATAACGTATAACGTATAACGTATAACGTATAACGTATAACGTATAACGTATAACGTATAACGTATAACGTATAACGTATAACGTATAACGTATAACGTATAACGTATAACGTATAACGTATAACGTATAACGTATAACGTATAACGTATAACGTATAACGTATAACGTATAACGTATAACGTATAACGTATAACGTATAACGTATAACGTATAACGTACAACGTATAACGTATAACGTACAACGTACAACGTATAACGTATAACGTACAACGTATAACGTACAACGTATAACGTACAACGTACAGCGTATAACGTACAGCGTATAACGTACAGCGTATAACGTATAACGTATAACGTATAACGTATATCGTACAACGGATAACGTACAGCGTATAACGTATAACGTATAACGTATAAAGTACAGCGTATAACGTACAACGTATAACGTACAGCATATAACGTACAGCGTATAACGTGTAACGTATAACGTATAACGTATAACGTATAACGTATAACGTATAACGTATAACGTACAGCGTATAACGTACAGCGTATAACGTACAGCGTATAACGTATAACGTACAGCATATAACGTATAAAGTATAACGTACAACGTATAACGTATAACGTATAACGTATAACGTATAACGTATAACGTATAACGTATAACGTATAACGTATAACGTATAACGTATAACGTATAACGTATAACGTATAACGTATAACGTATAACGTATAACGTATAACGTATAACGTATAACGTATAACGTATAACGTATAACGTATAACGTATAACGTATAACCTATAACGTATAACGTATAACGTATAACGTATAACGTATAACGTATAACGTATAACGTATAACGTATAACGTATAACGTATAACGTATAACGTATAACGTATAACGTATAACGTATAACGTATAACGTATAACGTATAATGTATAACGTATAACGTATAACGTATAACGTATAACGTATAACGTACAACGTATAACGTATAACGTACAACGTACAACGTATAACGTATAACGTACAGCATATAACGTATAAAGTATAACGTACAACGTATAACGTATAACGTATAACGTATAACGTATAACGTATAACGTATAACGTATAACGTATAACGTATAACGTATAACGTATAACGTATAACGTATAACGTATAACGTATAACGTACAGCGTATAACGTATAACGTGTAACGTACAGCGTATAACGTACAGCGTACAACGTATAACGTATAACATATAACGTATAACGTATAACGTATAACGTATAACGTATAACGTATAACGTATAACGTATAACGTATAACGTATAACGTATAACGTATAACGTATAACGTATAACGTATAACGTATAACGTATAACGTATAACGTATAACGTATAACGTATAACGTATAACGTATAACGTATAACGTATAACGTATAACGTATAACGTATAACGTACAGCATATAACGTATAAAGTATAACGTACAACGTATAACGTATAACGTATAACGTATAACGTATAACGTATAACGTATAACGTATAACGTATAACGTATAACGTATAACGTATAACGTATAACGTACAGCGTATAACGTATAGCGTATAACGTACAGCGTATAACGTATAACCAATAACGTATAACGTATAACGTACAACGGATAACGTACAGCGTATAACGTATAACGTATAACGTATAAAGTACAGCGTATAACGTACAACGTATAACGTACAGCGTATAACGTACAGCGTATAACGTACAGCGTATAACGTATAACGTATAACGTATAACGTATAACGTATAACGTATAACGTATAACGTATAACGTACAACGTATAACGTACAACGTATAACGTACAACGTATAACGTACAACGTACAACGTGTAACGTATAACGTATAACGTACAGCGTATAACGTACAGCGTATAACGTACAGCGTATAACGTACAGCGTATAACGTATAACGTATAACGTATAACGTATATCGTACAACGGACAACGTACAGCGTATAACGTATAACGTATAACGTATAAAGTACAGCGTATAACGTACAACGTATAACGTACAGCATATAACGTACAGCGTATAACGTGTAACGTATAACGTATAACGTATAACGTATAACGTACAGCGTATAACGTATAACGTATAACGTACAACGTATAACGTACAACGTATAACGTACAACGTATAACGTACAACGTACAACGTGTAACGTATAACGTATAACGTACAGCGTATAACGTATAACGTATAACGTATAACGTATAACGTATAACGTATAACGTATAACGTATAACGTATAACGTATAACGTATAACGTATAACGTATAACGTACAATGTATAACGTATAACGTATAACGTATAACGTACAACGTATAACGTATAACGTACAACGTACAACGTATAACGTATAACGTACAACGTATAACGTATAACGTATAACGTATAACGTATAACGTATAACGTATAACGTATAACGTATAACGTATAACGTATAACCTATAACGTATAACGTATAACGTATATCGTATAACGTATAACGTATAACGTATAACGTATAACGTATAACGTATAACGTATAACGTATAACGTATAACGTATAACGTATAACGTATAACGTATAACGTATAACGTATAACGTATAATGTATAACGTATAACGTATAACGTATAACGTATAACGTATAACGTACAACGTATAACGTATAACGTACAACGTACAACGTATAACGTATAACGTACAACGTATAACGTACAACGTATAACGTACAACGTACAGCGTATAACGTACAGCGTACAACCTACAGCGTTTAACGTATAACGTATAACGTATAACGTATATCGTATAACGTATAACGTATAACGTATAACGTATAACGTATAACGTATAACGTATAACGTATAACGTATAACGTATAACGTATAACGTATAACGTATAACGTATAACGTATAACGTATAACGTATAACGTATAACGTATAACGTATTACGTATAACGTATAACGTATAACGTATAACGTATAACGTATAACGTATAACGTACAACGTATAACGTATAACGTACAACGTACAACGTATAACGTATAACGTACAACGTATAACGTACAACGTATAACGTACAACGTACAGCGTATAACGTACAGCGTATAACGTACAGCGTATAACGTATAACGTATAACGTATAACGTATATCGTACAACGGATAACGTACAGCGTATAACGTATAACGTATAACGTATAAAGTACAGCGTATAACGTACAACGTATAACGTACAGCATATAACGTACAGCGTATAACGTGTAACGTATAACGTATAACGTATAACGTATAACGTATAACGTATAACGTATAACGTACAGCGTATAACGTACAGCGTATAACGTACAGCGTATAACGTATAACGTATAACGTACAGCATATAACGTATAAAGTATAACGTACAACGTATAACGTATAACGTATAACGTATAACGTATAACGTATAACGTATAACGTATAACGTATAACGTATAACGTATAACGTATAACGTATAACGTATAACGTATAACGTATAACGTATAACGTATAACGTATAACGTATAACGTATAACGTATAACGTATAACGTATAACGTATAACGTATAACGTATAACCTATAACGTATAACGTATAACGTATAACGTATAACGTATAACGTATAACGTATAACGTATAACGTATAACGTATAACGTATAACGTATAACGTATAACGTATAACGTATAACGTATAACGTATAACGTATAATGTATAACGTATAACGTATAACGTATAACGTATAACGTATAACGTACAACGTATAACGTATAACGTACAACGTACAACGTATAACGTATAACGTACAACGTATAACGTACAACGTATAACGTACAACGTACAGCGTATAACGTACAGCGTATAACCTACAGCGTTTAACGTATAACGTATAACGTATAACGTATATCGTATAACGTACAACGTATAACGTATAACGTATAACGTATAACGTACAGCGTATAACGTACAACGTACAACGTGTAACGTATAACGTATAACGTGTAACGTACAGCGTATAACGTACAGCGTACAACGTATAACGTATAACATATAACGTATAACGTATAACGTATAACGTATAACGTATAACGTATAACGTATAACGTATAACGTATAACGTATAACGTATAACGTATAACGTATAACGTATAACGTATAACGTATAACGTATAACGTATAACGTATAACGTATAACGTATAACGTACAGCATATAACGTATAAAGTATAACGTACAACGTATAACGTATAACGTATAACGTATAACGTATAACGTATAACGTATAACGTATAACGTATAACGTATAACGTATAACGTATAACGTATAACGTATAACGTATAACGTATAATGTACAGCGTATAACGTACAGCGTATAACGTACAGCGTATAACGTATAACCAATAACGTATAACGTATAACGTACAACGGATAACGTACAGCGTATAACGTATAACGTATAACGTATAAAGTACAGCGTATAACGTACAACGTATAACGTACAGCGTATAACGTACAGCGTATAACGTACAGCGTATAACGTATAACGTATAACGTATAACGTATAACGTATAACGTATAACGTATAACGTATAACGTACAACGTATAACGTACAACGTATAACGTACAACGTATAACGTACAACGTACAACGTGTAACGTATAACGTATAACGTACAGCGTATAACGTACAGCGTATAACGTACAACGTATAACGTACAACGTATAACGTACAACGTACAACGTACAACGTGTAACGTATAACGTATAACGTATAACGTACAGCGTATAACGTACAGCGTATAACGTACAGCGTATAACGTATAACGTACAACGTATAACGTACAGCGTATAACGTACAGCGTATAACGTACAGCGTATAACGTATAACGTATAACGTATAACGTATAACGTATAACGTATAACGTATAACGTATAACGTATAACGTATAACGTATAACGTATAACGTATAACGTATAACGTATAACGTATAACGTATAACGTATAACGTATAACGTATAACGTATAACGTATAACGTATAACGTATAACGTATAACGTATAACGTATAACGTATAACGTATAACGTACAACGTATAACGTATAACGTACAACGTACAACGTATAACGTATAACGTACAACGTATAACGTACAACGTATAACGTACAACGTACAGCGTATAACGTACAGCGTATAACGTACAGCGTATAACGTATAACGTATAACGTATAACGTATATCGTACAACGGATAACGTACAGCGTATAACGTATAACGTATAACGTATAAAGTACAGCGTATAACGTACAACGTATAACGTACAGCATATAACGTACAGCGTATAACGTGTAACGTATAACGTATAACGTATAACGTATAACGTATAACGTATAACGTATAACGTACAGCGTATAACGTACAGCGTATAACGTACAGCGTATAACGTATAACGTACAGCATATAACGTATAAAGTATAACGTACAACGTATAACGTATAACGTATAACGTATAACGTATAACGTATAACGTATAACGTATAACGTATAACGTATAACGTATAACGTATAACGTATAACGTATAACGTATAACGTATAACGTATAACGTATAACGTATAACGTATAACGTATAACGTATAACGTATAACGTATAACGTATAACGTATAACGTATAACCTATAACGTATAACGTATAACGTATAACGTATAACGTATAACGTATAACGTATAACGTATAACGTATAACGTATAACGTATAACGTATAACGTATAACGTATAACGTATAACGTATAACGTATAACGTATAACGTATAATGTATAACGTATAACGTATAACGTATAACGTATAACGTATAACGTACAACGTATAACGTATAACGTACAACGTACAACGTATAACGTATAACGTACAGCATATAACGTATAAAGTATAACGTACAACGTATAACGTATAACGTATAACGTATAACGTATAACGTATAACGTATAACGTATAACGTATAACGTATAACGTATAACGTATAACGTATAACGTATAACGTATAACGTATAACGTACAGCGTATAACGTATAACGTGTAACGTACAGCGTATAACGTACAGCGTACAACGTATAACGTATAACATATAACGTATAACGTATAACGTATAACGTATAACGTATAACGTATAACGTATAACGTATAACGTATAACGTATAACGTATAACGTATAACGTATAACGTATAACGTATAACGTATAACGTATAACGTATAACGTATAACGTATAACGTATAACGTATAACGTATAACGTATAACGTATAACGTATAACGTATAACGTATAACGTACAGCATATAACGTATAAAGTATAACGTACAACGTATAACGTATAACGTATAACGTATAACGTATAACGTATAACGTATAACGTATAACGTATAACGTATAACGTATAACGTATAACGTATAACGTACAGCGTATAACGTATAGCGTATAACGTACAGCGTATAACGTATAACCAATAACGTATAACGTATAACGTACAACGGATAACGTACAGCGTATAACGTATAACGTATAACGTATAAAGTACAGCGTATAACGTACAACGTATAACGTACAGCGTATAACGTACAGCGTATAACGTACAGCGTATAACGTATAACGTATAACGTATAACGTATAACGTATAACGTATAACGTATAACGTATAACGTACAACGTATAACGTACAACGTATAACGTACAACGTATAACGTACAACGTACAACGTGTAACGTATAACGTATAACGTACAGCGTATAACGTACAGCGTATAACGTACAGCGTATAACGTACAGCGTATAACGTATAACGTATAACGTATAACGTATATCGTACAACGGACAACGTACAGCGTATAACGTATAACGTATAACGTATAAAGTACAGCGTATAACGTACAACGTATAACGTACAGCATATAACGTACAGCGTATAACGTGTAACGTATAACGTATAACGTATAACGTATAACGTACAGCGTATAACGTATAACGTATAACGTACAACGTATAACGTACAACGTATAACGTACAACGTATAACGTACAACGTACAACGTGTAACGTATAACGTATAACGTACAGCGTATAACGTATAACGTATAACGTATAACGTATAACGTATAACGTATAACGTATAACGTATAACGTATAACGTATAACGTATAACGTATAACGTATAACGTACAATGTATAACGTATAACGTATAACGTATAACGTACAACGTATAACGTATAACGTACAACGTACAACGTATAACGTATAACGTACAACGTATAACGTATAACGTATAACGTATAACGTATAACGTATAACGTATAACGTATAACGTATAACGTATAACGTATAACGTATATCGTATAACGTATAACGTATATCGTATAACGTATAACGTATAACGTATAACGTATAACGTATAACGTATAACGTATAACGTATAACGTATAACGTATAACGTATAACGTATAACGTATAATGTATAACGTATAACGTATAACGTATAACGTATAACGTATAACGTACAACGTATAACGTATAACGTACAACGTACAACGTATAACGTATAACGTACAACGTATAACGTACAACGTATAACGTACAACGTACAGCGTATAACGTACAGCGTACAACCTACAGCGTTTAACGTATAACGTATAACGTATAACGTATATCGTATAACGTATAACGTATAACGTATAACGTATAACGTATAACGTATAACGTATAACGTATAACGTATAACGTATAACGTATAACGTATAACGTATAACGTATAACGTATAACGTATAACGTATAACGTATAACGTATAACGTATTACGTATAACGTATAACGTATAACGTATAACGTATAACGTATAACGTATAACGTACAACGTATAACGTATAACGTACAACGTACAACGTATAACGTATAACGTACAACGTATAACGTACAACGTATAACGTACAACGTACAGCGTATAACGTACAGCGTATAACGTACAGCGTATAACGTATAACGTATAACGTATAACGTATATCGTACAACGGATAACGTACAGCGTATAACGTATAACGTATAACGTATAAAGTACAGCGTATAACGTACAACGTATAACGTACAGCATATAACGTACAGCGTATAACGTGTAACGTATAACGTATAACGTATAACGTATAACGTATAACGTATAACGTATAACGTACAGCGTATAACGTACAGCGTATAACGTACAGCGTATAACGTATAACGTATAACGTACAGCATATAACGTATAAAGTATAACGTACAACGTATAACGTATAACGTATAACGTATAACGTATAACGTATAACGTATAACGTATAACGTATAACGTATAACGTATAACGTATAACGTATAACGTATAACGTATAACGTATAACGTATAACGTATAACGTATAACGTATAACGTATAACGTATAACGTATAACGTATAACGTATAACGTATAACGTATAACGTATAACCTATAACGTATAACGTATAACGTATAACGTATAACGTATAACGTATAACGTATAACGTATAACGTATAACGTATAACGTATAACGTATAACGTATAACGTATAACGTATAACGTATAACGTATAACGTATAATGTATAACGTATAACGTATAACGTATAACGTATAACGTATAACGTACAACGTATAACGTATAACGTACAACGTACAACGTATAACGTATAACGTACAACGTATAACGTACAACGTATAACGTACAACGTACAGCGTATAACGTACAGCGTATAACCTACAGCGTTTAACGTATAACGTATAACGTATAACGTATATCGTATAACGTACAACGTATAACGTATAACGTATAACGTATAACGTACAGCGTATAACGTACAACGTACAACGTGTAACGTATAACGTATAACGTGTAACGTACAGCGTATAACGTACAGCGTACAACGTATAACGTATAACATATAACGTATAACGTATAACGTATAACGTATAACGTATAACGTATAACGTATAACGTATAACGTATAACGTATAACGTATAACGTATAACGTATAACGTATAACGTATAACGTATAACGTATAACGTATAACGTATAACGTATAACGTATAACGTACAGCATATAACGTATAAAGTATAACGTACAACGTATAACGTATAACGTATAACGTATAACGTATAACGTATAACGTATAACGTATAACGTATAACGTATAACGTATAACGTATAACGTATAACGTATAACGTATAACGTATAACGTATAATGTACAGCGTATAACGTACAGCGTATAACGTACAGCGTATAACGTATAACCAATAACGTATAACGTATAACGTACAACGGATAACGTACAGCGTATAACGTATAACGTATAACGTATAAAGTACAGCGTATAACGTACAACGTATAACGTACAGCGTATAACGTACAGCGTATAACGTACAGCGTATAACGTATAACGTATAACGTATAACGTATAACGTATAACGTATAACGTATAACGTATAACGTACAACGTATAACGTACAACGTATAACGTACAACGTATAACGTACAACGTACAACGTGTAACGTATAACGTATAACGTACAGCGTATAACGTACAGCGTATAACGTACAACGTATAACGTACAACGTATAACGTACAACGTACAACGTACAACGTGTAACGTATAACGTATAACGTATAACGTACAGCGTATAACGTACAGCGTATAACGTACAGCGTATAACGTATAACGTACAACGTATAACGTACAACGTATAACGTACAGCGTATAACGTATAACGTACAACGTATACCGTATAACGTTCAACGTACAACGTGTATCGTATAACGTATAACGTATAACGTACAGCGTATAAAGTATAACGTACAACGTATAACGTACAACGTATGACGTACAACGTATAACGTACAGCGTATAACGTATAACGTATAACGTATAACGTATAACGTATAACGTATAACGTATAACGTATAACGTATAACGTATAACGTATAACGTATAACGTATAACGTATAACGTACAATGTATAACGTATAACGTATAACGTATAACGTACAACGTATAACGTATAACGTACAACGTACAACGTATAACGTATAACGTACAACGTATAACGTACAACGTATAACGTACAACGTACAGCGTATAACGTACAGCGTATAACGTACAGCGTATAACGTGTAACGTATAACGTATAACGTATAACGTATAACGTACAGCGTATAACGTATAACGTATAACGTACAACGTATAACGTACAACGTATAACGTACAACGTATAACGTACAACGTACAACGTGTAACGTATAACGTACAGCGTATAACGTACAGCGTATAACGTACAACGTATAACGTACAACGTATGACGTACAACGTATAACGTACAGCGTATAACGTATAACGTATAACGTATAACGTATAACGTATAACGTATAACGTATAACGTATAACGTATAACGTATAACGTATAACGTATAATGTATAACGTATAACGTATAACGTATAACGTATAACGTATAACGTACAACGTATAACGTATAACGTACAACGTACAACGTATAACGTATAACGTACAACGTATAACGTACAACGTATAACGTACAACGTACAGCGTATAACGTACAGCGTATAACCTACAGCGTTTAACGTATAACGTATAACGTATAACGTATATCGTATAACGTACAACGTATAACGTATAACGTATAACGTATAACGTACAGCGTATAACGTACAACGTACAACGTGTAACGTATAACGTATAACGTGTAACGTACAGCGTATAACGTACAGCGTACAACGTATAACGTATAACATATAACGTATAACGTATAACGTATAACGTATAACGTATAACGTATAACGTATAACGTATAACGTATAACGTATAACGTATAACGTATAACGTATAACGTATAACGTATAACGTATAACGTATAACGTATAACGTATAACGTATAACGTACAGCATATAACGTATAAAGTATAACGTACAACGTATAACGTATAACGTATAACGTATAACGTATAACGTATAACGTATAACGTATAACGTATAACGTATAACGTATAACGTATAACGTATAACGTATAACGTATAATGTACAGCGTATAACGTACAGCGTATAACGTACAGCGTATAACGTATAACCAATAACGTATAACGTATAACGTACAACGGATAACGTACAGCGTATAACGTATAACGTATAACGTATAAAGTACAGCGTATAACGTACAACGTATAACGTACAGCGTATAACGTACAGCGTATAACGTACAGCGTATAACGTATAACGTATAACGTATAACGTATAACGTATAACGTATAACGTATAACGTATAACGTACAACGTATAACGTACAACGTATAACGTACAACGTATAACGTACAACGTACAACGTGTAACGTATAACGTATAACGTACAGCGTATAACGTACAGCGTATAACGTACAACGTATAACGTACAACGTATAACGTACAACGTACAACGTACAACGTTTAACGTATAACGTATAACGTATAACGTACAGCGTATAACGTACAGCGTATAACGTACAGCGTATAACGTATAACGTACAACGTATAACGTACAACGTATAACGTACAGCGTATAACGTATAACGTACAACGTATACCGTATAACGTTCAACGTACAACGTGTATCGTATAACGTATAACGTATAACGTACAGCGTATAAAGTATAACGTACAACGTATAACGTACAACGTATGACGTACAACGTATAACGTACAGCGTATAACGTATAACGTATAACGTATAACGTATAACGTATAACGTATAACGTATAACGTATAACGTATAACGTATAACGTATAACGTATAACGTACAATGTATAACGTATAACGTATAACGTATAACGTACAACGTATAACGTATAACGTACAACGTACAACGTATAACGTATAACGTACAACGTATAACGTACAACGTATAACGTACAACGTACAGCGTATAACGTACAGCGTATAACGTACAGCGTATAACGTGTAACGTATAACGTATAACGTATAACGTATAACGTACAGCGTATAACGTATAACGTATAACGTACAACGTATAACGTACAACGTATAACGTACAACGTATAACGTACAACGTACAACGTGTAACGTATAACGTATAACGTACAGCGTATAACGTACAGCGTATAACGTACAACGTATAACGTACAACGTATGACGTACAACGTATAACGTACAGCGTATAACGTATAACGTATAACGTATAACGTATAACGTATAACGTATAACGTATAACGTATAACGTATAACGTATAACGTATAACGTATAATGTATAACGTATAACGTATAACGTATAACGTACAACGTATAACGTATAACGTACAACGTACAACGTATAACGTATAACGTACAACGTATAACGTACAACGTATAACGTACAACGTACAGCGTATAACGTACAGCGTATAACGTACAGCGTATAACGTATAACGTATAACGTATAACGTATATCGTACAACGGACAACGTACAGCGTATAACGTATAACGTATAACGTATAAAGTACAGCGTATAACGTACAACGTATAACGTACAGCATATAACGTACAGCGTATAACGTGTAACGTATAACGTATAACGTATAACGTATAACGTACAGCGTATAACGTATAACGTATAACGTACAACGTATAACGTACAACGTATAACGTACAACGTATAACGTACAACGTACAACGTGTAACGTATAACGTATAACGTACAGCGTATAACGTACAGCGTATAACGTACAACGTATAACGTACAACGTATAACGTACAACGTACAACGTACAACGTGTAACGTATAACGTATAACGTATAACGTACAGCGTATAACGTACAGCGTATAACGTACAGCGTATAACGTATAACGTACAACGTATAACGTACAACGTATAACGTACAGCGTATAACGTATAACGTACAACGTATACCGTATAACGTTCAACGTACAACGTGTATCGTATAACGTACAACGTACAACGTACAACGTGTAACGTATAACGTATAACGTATAACGTACAGCGTATAACGTACAGCGTATAACGTACAGCGTATAACGTATAACGTACAACGTATAACGTACAACGTATAACGTACAGCGTATAACGTATAACGTACAACGTATACCGTATAACGTTCAACGTACAACGTGTATCGTATAACGTATAACGTATAACGTACAGCGTATAAAGTATAACGTACAACGTATAACGTCCAACGTATGACGTACAACGTATAACGTACAGCGTATAACGTATAACGTAGAACGTATAACGTATAACGTATAACGTATAACGTATAACGTATAACGTATAACGTATAACGTATAACGTATAACGTATAACGTACAACGTACAACGTATAACGTATAACGTACAACGTATAACGTACAACGTATAACGTACAACGTACAGCGTATAACGTACAGCGTATAACCTACAGCGTATAACGTATAACGTATAACGTATAACGTATATCGTATAACGTATAACTTATAACGTATAACGTAAACGTATAACGTACAACGTATAACGTATAACGTTCAACGTACAACGTGTATCGTATAACGTATAACGTATAACGTACTGCGTATAACGTATAACGTATAACGTACAACGTATAACGTATAACGTATAACGTATAACGTACAACGTATAACGTATAACGTATAACGTATAACGTACAGCGTATAACGTACAACGTACAACGTGTAACGTATAACGTATAACGTATAACGTACAGCGTATAACGTACAGCGTACAACGTATAACGTATAACATATAACGTATAACGTATAACGTATAACGTATAACGTATAACGTATAACGTATAACGTATAACGTATAACGTATAACGTATAACGTATAACGTATAACGTATAACGTATAACGTATAACGTATAACGTATAACGTATAACGTATAACGTATAACGTATAACGTATAACGTATAACGTATAACGTATAACGTATAACGTATAACGTATAACGTATAACGTATAACGTATAACGTACAGCATATAACGTATAAAGTATAACGTACAACGTATAACGTATAACGTATAACGTATAACGTATAACGTATAACGTATAACGTATAACGTATAACGTATAACGTACAACGGATAACGTACAGCGTATAACGTATAACGTATAACGTATAAAGTACAGCGTATAACGTACAACGTATAACGTACAGCGTATAACGTACAGCGTATAACGTACAGCGTATAACGTATAACGTAAAACGTATAACGTATAACGTATAACGTATAACGTGTAACGTATAACGTACAACGTATAACGTACAACGTATAACGTACAACGTATAACGTACAACGTACAACGTGTAACGTATAACGTATAACGTACAGCGTATAACGTACAGCGTATAACGTACAACGTATAACGTACAACGTATAACGTACAACGTACAACGTACAACGTGTAACGTATAACGTATAACGTATAACGTACAGCGTATAACGTACAGCGTATAACGTACAGCGTATAACGTATAACGTACAACGTATAACGTACAACGTATAACGTACAGCGTATAACGTATAACGTATAACGTATAACGTATAACGTATAACGTATAACGTATAACGTATAACGTATAACGTATAACGTATAACGTATAACGTATAACGTATAACGTATAACGTATAACGTATAACGTATAACGTACAACGTATAACGTATAACGTACAACGTACAACGTATAACGTATAACGTACAACGTATAACGTACAACGTATAACGTACAACGTATAACGTACAACGTACAGCGTATAACGTACAGCGTATAACGTACAGCGTATAACGTATAACGTATAACGTATAACGTATATCGTACAACGGACAACGTACAGCGTATAACGTATAACGTATAACGTATAAAGTACAGCGTATAACGTACAACGTATAACGTACAGCATATAACGTACAGCGTATAACGTGTAACGTATAACGTATAACGTATAACGTATAACGTACAGCGTATAACGTATAACGTATAACGTACAACGTATAACGTACAACGTATAACGTACAACGTATAACGTACAACGTACAACGTGTAACGTATAACGTATAACGTACAGCGTATAACGTACAGCGTATAACGTACAACGTATAACGTACAACGTATAACGTACAACGTACAACGTACAACGTGTAACGTATAACGTATAACGTATAACGTACAGCGTATAACGTACAGCGTATAACGTACAGCGTATAACGTATAACGTACAACGTATAACGTACAACGTATAACGTACAGCGTATAACGTATAACGTACAACGTATACCGTATAACGTTCAACGTACAACGTGTATCGTATAACGTATAACGTATAACGTACAGCGTATAAAGTATAACGTACAACGTATAACGTACAACGTATGACGTACAACGTATAACGTACAGCGTATAACGTATAACGTATAACGTATAACGTATAACGTATAACGTATAACGTATAACGTATAACGTATAACGTATAACGTATAACGTACAACGTATAACGTATAACGTATAACGTATAACGTATAACGTATAACGTATAACGTATAACGTATAACGTATAACGTATATCGTATAACGTATAACTTATAACGTATAACGTAAACGTATAACCTACAACGTATAACGTATAACGTTCAACGTACAACGTGTATCGTATAACGTATAACGTATAACGTACTGCGTATAACGTATAACGTACAACGTATAACGTATAACGTATAACGTATAACGTACAGCGTATAACGTACAACGTACAACGTGTAACGTATAACGTATAACGTATAACGTACAGCGTATAACGTACAGCGTACAACGTATAACGTATAACATATAACGTATAACGTATAACGTATAACGTATAACGTATAACGTATAACGTATAACGTATAACGTATAACGTATAACGTATAACGTATAACGTATAACGTATAACGTATAACGTATAACGTATAACGTATAACGTATAACGTATAACGTATAACGTATAACGTATAACGTATAACGTATAACGTATAACGTATAACGTATAACGTATAACGTATAACGTATAACGTATAACGTATAACGTATAACGTATAACGTATAACGTATAACGTATAACGTATAACGTATAACGTATAACGTATAACGTATAACGTATAACGTATAACGTATAACGTATAACGTATAACGTATAACGTATAACGTATAACGTATAACGTATAACGTATAACGTATAACGTATAACGTATAACGTATAACGTATAACGTATAACGTATAACGTATAACGTATAACGTACAGCGTATAACGTATAACGTACAACGTATAACGTACAACGTATAACGTACAACGTATAACGTACGACGTACAACGTGTAACGTATAACGTATAACGTATAACGTACAGCGTATAACGTACAGCGTATAACGTACAGCGTATAACGTATAACGTATAACGTACAGCATATAACGTACAGCGTATAACGTATAACGTATAACGTATAACGTATAACGTATAACGTATAACGTATAACGTATAACGTATAACGTATAACGTATAACGTATAACGTACAACGTATACCGTATAACGTTCAACGTACAACGTGTATCGTATAACGTATAACGTATAACGTACAGCGTATAAAGTATAACGTACAACGTATAACGTATAACGTACAACGGATAACGTACAGCGTATAACGTATAACGTATAACGTATAACGTATAACGTATAACGTGTAACGTATAACGTATAACGTATAACGTATAACGTATAACGTATAACGTATAACGTATAACGTATAACGTATAACGTATAACGTATAACGTATAACGTATAACGTATAACGTATAACGTATAACGTATAACGTATAACGTATAACGTATAACGTATAACGTATAACGTATAACGTATAACGTATAACGTATAACGTATAACGTATAACGTATAACGTATAACGTATAACGTATAACGTATAACGTATAACGTACAGCGTATAACGTATAACGTACAACGTATAACGTACAACGTATAACGTACAACGTATAACGTACGACGTACAACGTGTAACGTATAATGTATAACGTATAACGTACAGCGTATAACGTACAGCGTATAACGTACAGCGTATAACGTATAACGTATAACGTACAGCATATAACGTACAGCGTATAACGTATAACGTATAACGTACAACGTATAACGTACAACGTATAACGTACAGCGTATAACGTATAACGTACAACGTATACCGTATAACGTTCAACGTACAACGTGTATCGTATAACGTATAACGTATAACGTACAGCGTATAAAGTATAACGTACAACGTATAACGTACAACGTATGACGTACAACGTATAACGTACAGCGTATAACGTATAACGTATAACGTATAACGTATAACGTATAACGTATAACGTATAACGTATAACGTACAACGTATAACGTATAACGTACAACGTACAACGTATAACGTATAACGTACAACGTATAACGTACAACGTATAACGTACAACGTATAACGTACAACGTACAGCGTATAACGTACAGCGTATAACGTACAGCGTATAACGTATAACGTATAACGTATAACGTATAACGTACAACGTATAACGTATAACGTATAACGTATAACGTACAACGTATACCGTATAACGTACAGCGTACAACGTATAACGTATAACGTACAGCGTATAACGTATAACGTATAACGTACAGCATATAACGTACAGCGTATAACGTATAACGTATAACGTATAACGTATAACGTATAACGTATAACGTATAACGTATAACGTATAACGTATAACGTATAACGTATAACGTATAACGTACAACGTATACCGTATAACGTTCAACGTACAACGTGTATCGTATAACGTATAACGTATAACGTACAGCGTATAAAGTATAACGTACAACGTATAACGTACAACGTATGACGTACAACGTATAACGTACAGCGTATAACGTATAACGTATAACGTATAACGTATAACGTATAACGTATAACGTATAACGTATAACGTATAACGTATAACGTATAACGTATAACGTATAACGTATAACGTATAACGTATAACGTATAACGTATAACGTATAACGTATAACATATAACGTATAACGTATAACGTATAACGTATAACGTATAACGTATAACGTATAACGTATAACGTATAACGTATAACGTATAACGTATAACGTATAACGTATAAAGTATAACGTATAACGTATAACGTATAACGTATAACGTATAACGTACAGCGTATAACGTATAACGTACAACGTATAACGTACAACGTATAACGTACAACGTATAACGTACGACGTACAACGTGTAACGTATAATGTATAACGTATAACGTACAGCGTATAACGTACAGCGTATAACGTATAACGTACAGCATATAACGTACAGCGTATAACGTATAACGTATAACGTATAACGTACAGCGTATAACGTATAACGTACAACGTATAACGTACAACGTATAACGTTTAACGTATAACGTACGACGTACAACGTGTAACGTATAATGTATAACGTATAACGTACAGCGTATAACGTACAGCGTATAACGTACAGCGTATAACGTATAACGTATAACGTACAGCATATAACGTACAGCGTATAACGTATAACGTATAACGTATAACGTATAACGTATAACGTATAACGTATAACGTATAACGTATAACGTATAACGTATAACGTATAACGTATAACGTATAACGTACAACGTATACCGTATAACGTTCAACGTACAACGTGTATCGTATAACGTATAACGTATAACGTACAGCGTATAAAGTATAACGTACAACGTATAACGTACAACGTATGACGTACAACGTATAACGTACAGCGTATAACGTATAACGTATAACGTATAACGTATAACGTATAACGTGTAACGTATAACGTATAACGTATAACGTATAACGTATAACGTATAACGTATAACGTATAACGTATAACGTATAACGTATAACGTATAACGTATAACGTATAACGTATAACGTATAACGTATAACGTATAACGTATAACGTATAACGTATAACGTATAACGTATAACGTATAACGTATAACGTACAGCGTATAACGTATAACGTACAACGTATAACGTACAACGTATAACGTACAACGTATAACGTACGACGTACAACGTGTAACGTATAATGTATAACGTATAACGTACAGCGTATAACGTACAGCGTATAACGTACAGCGTATAACGTACAGCGTATAACGTATAACGTATAACGTACAGCATATAACGTACAGCGTATAACGTATAACGTATAACGTACAACGTATAACGTACAACGTATAACGTACAGCGTATAACGTATAACGTACAACGTATACCGTATAACGTTCAACGTACAACGTGTATCGTATAACGTATAACGTATAACGTACAGCGTATAAAGTATAACGTACAACGTATAACGTACAACGTATGACGTACAACGTATAACGTACAGCGTATAACGTATAACGTATAACGTATAACGTATAACGTATAACGTATAACGTATAACGTACAACGTATAACGTATAACGTACAACGTACAACGTATAACGTATAACGTACAACGTATAACGTACAACGTATAACGTACAACGTACAGCGTATAACGTACAGCATATAACGTACAGCGTATAACGTATAACGTATAACGTATAACGTATAACGTACAACGTATAACGTATAACGTATAACGTATAACGTACAACGTATACCGTATAACGTACAGCGTACAACGTATAACGTATAACGTACAGCGTATAACGTATAACGTATAACGTACAGCATATAACGTACAGCGTATAACGTATAACGTATAACGTATAACGTATAACGTATAACGTATAACGTATAACGTATAACGTATAACGTATAACGTATAACGTACAACGTATACCGTATAACGTTCAACGTACAACGTGTATCGTATAACGTATAACGTATAACGTACAGCGTATAAAGTATAACGTACAACGTATAACGTACAACGTATGACGTACAACGTATAACGTACAGCGTATAACGTATAACGTATAACGTATAACGTATAACGTATAACGTATAACGTATAACGTATAACGTATAACGTATAACGTATAACGTATAACGTATAACGTATAACGTATAACGTATAACGTATAACGTATAACGTATAACGTATAACGTATAACGTATAACGTATAACGTATAACGTATAACGTATAACGTATAACGTATAACGTATAACGTATAACGTATAACGTATAACGTATAACGTATAACGTATAACGTATAACGTATAACGTATAACGTATAAAGTATAACGTATAACGTATAACGTATAACGTATAACGTATAACGTATAACGTACAGCGTATAACGTATAACGTACAACGTATAACGTACAACGTATAACGTACAACGTATAACGTACGACGTACAACGTGTAACGTATAATGTATAACGTATAACGTACAGCGTATAACGTACAGCGTATAACGTACAGCGTATAACGTATAACGTATAACGTATAACGTATAACGTACAACGTATAACGTATAACGTATAACGTATAACGTACAACGTATACCGTATAACGTACAGCGTACAACGTATAACGTATAACGTACAGCGTATAACGTATAACGTATAACGTACAGCATATAACGTACAGCGTATAACGTATAACGTATAACGTATAACGTATAACGTATAACGTACAACGTATACCGTATAACGTTCAACGTACAACGTGTATCGTATACCGTATAACGTATAACGTACAGCGTATAAAGTATAACGTACAACGTATAACGTACAACGTATGACGTACAACGTATAACGTACAGCGTATAACGTATAACGTATAACGTATAACGTATAACGTATAACGTATAACGTATAACGTATAACGTATAACGTATAACGTATAACGTATAACGTATAACGTATAACGTATAACGTACAGCGTATAAAGTATAACGTACAACGTATAACGTACAACGTATGACGTACAACGTATAACGTACAGCGTATAACGTATAACGTATAACGTATAACGTATAACGTATAACGTATAACGTACAACGTATAACGTACAACGTACAGCGTATAACGTACAGCGTATAACGTACAGCGTATAACGTATAACGTATAACGTATAACGTATAACGTACAACGGATAACGTACAGCGTATAACGTATAACGTATAACGTATAAAGTACAGCGTATAACGTACAACGTATAACGTACAGCATATAACGTACAGCGTATAACGTGTAACGTATAACGTATAACGTATAACGTATAACGTACAGCGTATAACGTACAGCGTATAACGTACAGCGTATAACGTACAGCGTATAACGTATAACGTATAACGTATAACGTATAACGTATAACGTATAACGTACAACGTATAACGTACAACGTATAACGTACAACGTATAACGTACAACGTACAACGTGTAACGTATAACGTATAACGTACAGCGTATAACGTACAGCGTATAACGTACAACGTATAACGTACAACGTACAACGTACAACGTGTAACGTATAACGTATAACGTATAACGTACAGCGTATAACATACAGCGTATAACGTACAGCGTATAACGTATAACGTACAACGTATAACGTACAACGTATAACGTACAGCGTATAACGTATAACGTACAACGTATACCGTATAACGTTCAACGTACAACGTGTATCGTATAACGTATAACGTATAACGTACAGCGTATAAAGTATAACGTACAACGTATAACGTACAACGTATGACGTACAACGTACAACGTATAACGTATAACGTACAACGTATAACGTACAACGTATAACGTACAACGTACAGCGTATAATGTACAGCGTATAACCTACAGCGTATAACGTATAACGTATAACGTATAACGTATATCGTATAACGTATAACTTATAACGTATAACGTAAACGTATAACGTACAACGTATAACGTATAACGTTCAACGTACAACGTGTATCGTATAACGTATAACGTATAACGTACTGCGTATAACGTATAACGTATAACGTACAACGTATAACGTATAACGTATAACGTATAACGTATAACGTACATCGTATAACGTATAACGTATAACGTATAACGTACAGCGTATAACGTACAACGTACAACGTGTAACGTATAACGTATAACGTATAACGTACAGCGTATAACGTATAACGTACAACGTATAACGTATAACGTACAACGTACAACGTATAACGTATAACGTACAACGTATAACGTATAACGTATAACGTATAACGTACAACGTATAACGTATAACGTACAACGTATAACGTATAACGTATAACGTATAACGTACAGCGTATAACGTACAACGTACAACGTGTAACGTATAACGTATAACGTATAACGTACAGCGTATAACGTACAGCGTACAACGTATAACGTATAACATATAACGTATAACGTATAACGTATAACGTATAACGTATAACGTATAACGTATAACGTATAACGTATAACGTATAACGTATAACGTATAACGTATAACGTATAACGTATAACGTATAACGTATAACGTATAACGTATAACGTATAACGTATAACGTATAACGTATAACGTATAACGTATAACGTATAACGTATAACGTATAACGTATAACGTACAGCGTATAACGTACAGCGTATAACGTACAGCGTATAACGTATAACGTATAACGTATAACGTATAACGTACAACGGATAACGTACAGCGTATAACGTATAACGTATAACGTATAAAGTACAGCGTATAACGTACAACGTATAACGTACAGCGTATAACGTACAGCGTATAACGTACAGCGTATAACGTATAACGTATAACGTATAACGTATAACGTATAACGTATAACGTATAACGTACAACGTATAACGTACAACGTATAACGTACAACGTATAACGTACAACGTATAACGTACAACGTACAACGTGTAACGTATAACGTATAACGTACAGCGTATAACGTACAGCGTATAACGTACAACGTATAACGTACAACGTATAACGTACAACGTACAACGTACAACGTGTAACGTATAACGTATAACGTATAACGTACAGCGTATAACGTACAGCGTATAACGTACAGCGTATAACGTATAACGTACAACGTATAACGTACAACGTATAACGTACAGCGTATAACGTATAACGTACAACGTATACCGTATTACGTTCAACGTACAACGTGTATCGTATAACGTATAACGTATAACGTACAGCGTATAAAGTATAACGTACAACGTATAACGTACAACGTATGACGTACAACGTATAACGTACAGCGTATAACGTATAACGTATAACGTATAACGTATAACGTATAACGTATAACGTATAACGTATAACGTATAACGTATAACGTATAACGTATAACGTATAACGTATAACGTATAACGTACAACGTATAACGTACAGCGTATAACGTACAGCGTATAACGTACAGCGTATAACGTATAACGTATAACGTATAACGTATAACGTATAACGTATAACGTATAACGTATAACGTATAACGTACAACGTATAACGTACAACGTATAACGTACAACGTATAACGTACAACGTACAACGTGTAACGTATAACGTATAACGTACAGCGTATAACGTACAGCGTATAACGTACAACGTATAACGTACAACGTATAACGTACAACGTACAACGTACAACGTGTAACGTATAACGTATAACGTATAACGTACAGCGTATAACGTACAGCGTATAACGTACAGCGTATAACGTATAACGTACAACGTATAACGTACAACGTATAACGTACAGCGTATAACGTATAACGTACAACGTATACCGTATAACGTTCAACGTACAACGTGTATCGTATAACGTATAACGTATAACGTACAGCGTATAAAGTATAACGTACAACGTATAACGTACAACGTATGACGTACAACGTATAACGTACAGCGTATAACGTATAACGTATAACGTATAACGTATAACGTATAACGTATAACGTATAACGTATAACGTATAACGTATAACGTATAACGTATAACGTATAACGTATAACGTATAACGTATAACGTACAACGTATAACGTATAACGTACAACGTACAACGTATAACGTATAACGTACAACATATAACGTACAACGTATAACGTACAACGTACAGCGTATAACGTACAGCGTATAACGTACAGCGTATAACGTATAACGTATAACGTATAACGTATATCGTACAACGGACAACGTACAGCGTATAACGTATAACGTATAACGTATAAAGTACAGCGTATAACGTACAACGTATAACGTACAGCATATAACGTACAGCGTATAACGTGTAACGTATAACGTATAACGTATAACGTATAACGTACAGCGTATAACGTATAACGTATAACGTACAACGTATAACGTACAACGTATAACGTACAACGTATAACGTACAACGTACAACGTGTAACGTATAACGTATAACGTACAGCGTATAACGTACAGCGTATAACGTACAACGTATAACGTACAACGTATAACGTACAGCGTATAACGTATAACGTACAACGTATAACGTACAACGTATAACGTACAACGTATGACGTACAACGTATAACGTACAGCGTATAACGTATAACGTATAACGTATAACGTATAACGTATATCGTATAACGTATAACGTATAACGTATAACGTATAACGTACAACGTATAACGTATAACGTATAACGTATAACGTATAACGTATAACGTATAACGTATAACGTATAACGTATAACGTATAACGTACAACGTATAACGTATAACGTACAACGTTCAACGTATAACGTATAACGTACAACGTATAACGTACAACGTATAACGTACAACGTACAGCGTATAACGTACAGCGTATAACCTACAGCGTATAACGTATAACGTATAACTTATAACGTATATCGTATAACGTATAACTTATAACGTATAACGTAAACGTATAACCTACAACGTATAACGTATAACGTTCAACGTACAACGTGTATCGTATAACGTATAACGTATAACGTACTGCGTATAACGTATAACGTACAACGTATAACGTACAACGTATAACGTACAACGTACAGCGTATAACGTACAGCGTATAACCTACAGCGTATAACGTATAACGTATAACTTATAACGTATATCGTATAACGTATAACTTATAACGTATAACGTAAACGTATAACCTACAACGTATAACGTATAACGTTCAACGTACAACGTGTATCGTATAACGTATAACGTATAACGTACTGCGTATAACGTATAACGTACAACGTATAACGTACAACGTATAACGTATAACGTATAACGTATAACGTATAACGTACATCGTATAACGTATAACGTATAACGTATAACGTACAGCGTATAACGTACAACGTACAACGTGTAACGTATAACGTATAACGTATAACGTACAGCGTATAACGTATAACGTACAACGTATAACGTATAACGTACAACGTACAACGTATAACGTATAACGTACAACGTATAACGTATAACGTATAACGTATAACGTACAACGTATAACGTATAACGTACAACGTATAACGTATAACGTATAACGTATAACGTACAGCGTATAACGTACAACGTACAACGTGTAACGTATAACGTATAACGTATAACGTACAGCGTATAACGTACAGCGTACAACGTATAACGTATAACATATAACGTATAACGTATAACGTATAACGTATAACGTATAACGTATAACGTATAACGTATAACGTATAACGTATAACGTATAACGTATAACGTATAACGTGTAACGTATAACGTATAACGTATAACGTATAACGTATAACGTATAACGTATAACGTATAACGTATAACGTATAACGTATAACGTATAACGTATAACGTATAACGTATAACGTATAACGTATAACGTATAACGTACAGCGTATAACGTACAGCGTATAACGTACAGCGTATAACGTATAACGTATAACGTATAACGTATAACGTACAACGGATAACGTACAGCGTATAACGTATAACGTATAACGTATAAAGTACAGCGTATAACGTACAACGTATAACGTACAGCGTATAACGTACAGCGTATAACGTACAGCGTATAACGTATAACGTATAACGTATAACGTATAACGTATAACGTATAACGTATAACGTATAACGTACAACGTATAACGTACAACGTATAACGTACAACGTATAACGTACAACGTACAACGTGTAACGTATAACGTATAACGTACAGCGTATAACGTACAGCGTATAACGTACAACGTATAACGTACAACGTATAACGTACAACGTACAACGTACAACGTGTAACGTATAACGTATAACGTATAACGTACAGCGTATAACGTACAGCGTATAACGTACAGCGTATAACGTATAACGTACAACGTATAACGTACAACGTATAACGTACAGCGTATAACGTATAACGTACAACGTATACCGTATAACGTTCAACGTACAACGTGTATCGTATAACGTATAACGTATAACGTACAGCGTATAAAGTATAACGTACAACGTATAACGTACAACGTATGACGTACAACGTATAACGTACAGCGTATAACGTATAACGTATAACGTATAACGTATAACGTATAACGTATAACGTATAACGTATAACGTATAACGTATAACGTATAACGTATAACGTATAACGTATAACGTATAACGTATAACGTACAACGTATAACGTACAGCGTATAACGTACAGCGTATAACGTACAGCGTATAACGTATAACGTATAACGTATAACGTATAACGTATAACGTATAACGTATAACGTATAACGTATAACGTACAACGTATAACGTACAACGTATAACGTACAACGTATAACGTACAACGTACAACGTGTAACGTATAACGTATAACGTACAGCGTATAACGTACAGCGTATAACGTACAACGTATAACGTACAACGTATAACGTACAACGTACAACGTACAACGTGTAACGTATAACGTATAACGTATAACGTACAGCGTATAACGTACAGCGTATAACGTACAGCGTATAACGTATAACGTACAACGTATAACGTACAACGTATAACGTACAGCGTATAACGTATAACGTACAACGTATACCGTATAACGTTCAACGTACAACGTGTATCGTATAACGTATAACGTATAACGTACAGCGTATAAAGTATAACGTACAACGTATAACGTACAACGTATGACGTACAACGTATAACGTACAGCGTATAACGTATAACGTATAACGTATAACGTATAACGTATAACGTATAACGTATAACGTATAACGTATAACGTATAACGTATAACGTATAACGTATAACGTATAACGTATAACGTACAACGTATAACGTATAACGTACAACGTACAACGTATAACGTATAACGTACAACATATAACGTACAACGTATAACGTACAACGTACAGCGTATAACGTACAGCGTATAACGTACAGCGTATAACGTATAACGTATAACGTATAACGTATATCGTACAACGGACAACGTACAGCGTATAACGTATAACGTATAACGTATAAAGTACAGCGTATAACGTACAACGTATAACGTACAGCATATAACGTACAGCGTATAACGTGTAACGTATAACGTATAACGTATAACGTATAACGTACAGCGTATAACGTATAACGTATAACGTACAACGTATAACGTACAACGTATAACGTACAACGTATAACGTACAACGTACAACGTGTAACGTATAACGTATAACGTACAGCGTATAACGTACAGCGTATAACGTACAACGTATAACGTACAACGTATAACGTACAGCGTATAACGTATAACGTACAACGTATAACGTACAACGTATAACGTACAACGTATGACGTACAACGTATAACGTACAGCGTATAACGTATAACGTATAACGTATAACGTATAACGTATATCGTATAACGTATAACGTATAACGTATAACGTATAACGTACAACGTATAACGTATAACGTATAACGTATAACGTATAACGTATAACGTATAACGTATAACGTATAACGTACAACGTATAACGTATAACGTACAACGTTCAACGTATAACGTATAACGTACAACGTATAACGTACAACGTATAACGTACAACGTACAGCGTATAACGTACAGCGTATAACCTACAGCGTATAACGTATAACGTATAACTTATAACGTATATCGTATAACGTATAACTTATAACGTATAACGTAAACGTATAACCTACAACGTATAACGTATAACGTTCAACGTACAACGTGTATCGTATAACGTATAACGTATAACGTACTGCGTATAACGTATAACGTACAACGTATAACGTATAACGTATAACGTATAACGTACAGCGTATAACGTACAACGTACAACGTGTAACGTATAACGTATAACGTATAACGTATAACGTATAACGTATAACGTATAACGTATAACGTATAACGTATAACGTATAACGTATAACGTATAACGTATAACGTATAACGTATAACGTATAACGTATAACGTATAACGTATAACGTATAACGTATAACGTATAACGTATAACGTATAACGTATAACGTATAACGTATAACGTATAACGTATAACGTATAACGTATAACGTATAACGTATAACGTATAACGTATAACGTATAACGTATAACGTATAACGTATAACGTATAACGTATAACGTATAACGTATAACGTATAACGTATAACGTATAACGTATAACGTATAACGTATAACGTATAACGTATAACGTATAACGTATAACGTATAACGTATAACGTATAACGTATAACGTATAACGTATAACGTATAACGTATAACGTATAACGTATAACGTATAACGTATAACGTATAACGTATAACGTATAACGTATAACGTATAACGTATAACGTATAACGTATAACGTATAACGTATAACGTATAACGTATAACGTATAACGTATAACGTATAACGTATAACGTATAACGTATAACGTATAACGTATAACGTATAACGTATAACGTATAACGTATAACGTATAACGTATAACGTATAACGTATAACGTATAACGTATAACGTATAACGTATAACGTATAACGTATAACGTATAACGTATAACGTATAACGTATAACGTATAACGTATAACGTATAACGTATAACGTATAACGTATAACGTATAACGTATAACGTATAACGTATAACGTATAACGTATAACGTATAACGTATAACGTATAACGTATAACGTATAACGTATAACGTATAACGTATAACGTATAACGTATAACGTATATCGTATAACGTACAACGTATAACGTATAACGTATAACGTATAACGTATAACGTATAACGTACAGCGTATAACGTATAACGTACAACGTATAACGTACAACGTATAACGTACAACGTATAACGTACAGCGTATAACGTACAGCGTATAACGTATAACGTATAACGTATAACGTATAACGTACAACGGATAACGTACAGCGTATAACGTATAACGTATAACGTATAAAGTACAGCGTATAACGTACAACGTATAACGTACAGCGTATAACGTACAGCGTATAACGTACAGCGTATAACGTATAACGTATAACGTATAACGTATAACGTATAACGTATAACGTATAACGTATAACGTACAACGTATAACGTACAACGTATAACGTACAACGTATAACGTACAACGTACAACGTGTAACGTATAACGTATAAAGTACAGCGTATAACGTACAACGTATAACGTACAGCGTATAACGTACAGCGTATAACGTACAGCGTATAACGTATAACGTACAACGTATAACGTACAACGTATAACGTACAGCGTATAACGTATAACGTACAACGTATACCGTATAACGTTCAACGTACAACGTGTATCGTATAACGTATAACGTATAACGTACAGCGTATAAAGTATAACGTACAACGTATAACGTACAACGTATGACGTACAACGTATAACGTACAGCGTATAACGTATAACGTATAACGTATAACGTATAACGTATAACGTATAACGTATAACGTATAACGTATAACGTATAACGTATAACGTATAACGTATAACGTATAACGTATAACGTATAACGTATAACGTATAACGTATAACGTACAACGTATAACGTATAACGTACAACGTACAACGTATAACGTATAACGTACAACATATAACGTACAACGTATAACGTACAACGTACAGCGTATAACGTACAGCGTATAACGTACAGCGTATAACGTATAACGTATAACGTATAACGTATATCGTACAACGGACAACGTACAGCGTATAACGTATAACGTATAACGTATAAAGTACAGCGTATAACGTACAACGTATAACGTACAGCATATAACGTACAGCGTATAACGTGTAACGTATAACGTATAACGTATAACGTATAACGTACAGCGTATAACGTATAACGTATAACGTACAACGTATAACGTACAACGTATAACGTACAACGTATAACGTACAACGTACAACGTGTAACGTATAACGTATAACGTACAGCGTATAACGTACAGCGTATAACGTACAACGTATAACGTACAACGTATAACGTACAACGTACAACGTGCAACGTGTAACGTATAACGTATAACGTATAACGTACAGCGTATAACGTACAGCGTATAACGTACAGCGTATAACGTATAACGTACAACGTATAACGTACAACGTATAACGTACAGCGTATAACGTATAACGTACAACGTATACCGTATAACGTTCAACGTACAACGTGTATCGTATAACGTATAACGTACAGCGTATAAAGTATAACGTACAACGTATAACGTACAACGTATGACGTACAACGTATAACGTACAGCGTATAACGTATAACGTATAACGTATAACGTATAACGTATAACGTATAACGTATAACGTATAACGTATAACGTATAACGTATAACGTATAACGTACAACGTATAACGTATAACGTATAACGTACAGCGTATAACGTACAGCGTATAACGTACAACGTATAACGTACAACGTATAACGTACAACGTACAACGTACAACGTGTAACGTATAACGTATAACGTATAACGTACAGCGTATAACGTACAGCGTATAACGTACAGCGTATAACGTATAACGTACAACGTATAACGTACAACGTATAACGTACAGCGTATAACGTATAACGTACAACGTATACCGTATAACGTTCAACGTACAACGTGTATCGTATAACGTATAACGTATAACGTACAGCGTATAAAGTATAACGTACAACGTATAACGTACAACGTATGACGTACAACGTATAACGTACAGCGTATAACGTATAACGTATAACGTATAACGTATAACGTATAACGTATAACGTATAACGTATAACGTATAACGTACAACGTATAACGTATAACGTATAACGTATAACGTATAACGTATAACGTATAACGTACAGCGTATAAAGTATAACGTACAACGTATAACGTACAACGTATGACGTACAACGTATAACGTACAGCGTATAACGTATAACGTATAACGTATAACGTATAACGTATAACGTATAACGTATAACGTATAACGTATAACGTATAACGTACAACGTATAACGTATAACGTATAACGTATAACGTATAACGTATAACGTATAACGTATAACGTATAACGTATAACGTACAACGTATAACGTATAACGTACAACGTTCAACGTATAACGTATAACGTACAACGTATAACGTACAACGTATAACGTACAACGTACAGCGTATAACGTACAGCGTATAACCTACAGCGTATAACGTATAACGTATAACGTATAACGTATATCGTATAACGTATAACTTATAACGTATAACGTAAACGTATAACCTACAACGTATAACGTATAACGTTCAACGTACAACGTGTATCGTATAACGTATAACGTATAACGTACTGCGTATAACGTATAACGTACAACGTATAACGTATAACGTATAACGTATAACGTACAGCGTATAACGTACAACGTACAACGTGTAACGTATAACGTATAACGTATAACGTACAGCGTATAACGTACAGCGTACAACGTATAACGTATAACATATAACGTATAACGTATAACGTATAACGTATAACGTATAACGTATAACGTATAACGTATAACGTATAACGTATAACGTATAACGTATAACGTATAACGTATAACGTATAACGTATAACGTATAACGTATAACGTATAACGTATAACGTATAACGTATAACGTATAACGTATAACGTATAACGTATAACGTATAACGTATAACGTATAACGTATAACGTATAACGTATAACGTATAACGTATAACGTATAACGTATAACGTATAACGTATAACGTATAACGTATAACGTATAACGTATAACGTATAACGTATAACGTATAACGTATAACGTATAACGTATAACGTATAACGTATAACGTATAACGTATAACGTATAACGTATAACGTATAACGTATAACGTATAACGTATAACGTATAACGTATAACGTATAACGTATAACGTATAACGTATAACGTATAACGTATAACGTATAACGTATAACGTATAACGTATAACGTATAACGTATAACGTATAACGTATAACGTATAACGTATAACGTATAACGTATAACGTATAACGTATAACGTATAACGTATAACGTATAACGTATAACGTATAACGTATAACGTATAACGTATAACGTATAACGTATAACGTATAACGTACAGCGTATAACGTATAACGTACAACGTATAACGTACAACGTATAACGTACAACGTATAACGTACAGCGTATAACGTACAGCGTATAACGTATAACGTATAACGTATAACGTATAACGTACAACGGATAACGTACAGCGTATAACGTATAACGTATAACGTATAAAGTACAGCGTATAACGTACAACGTATAACGTACAGCGTATAACGTACAGCGTATAACGTACAGCGTATAACGTATAACGTATAACGTATAACGTATAACGTATAACGTATAACGTACAACGTATAACGTACAACGTATAACGTACAACGTATAACGTACAACGTACAATGTGTAACGTATAACGTATAAAGTACAGCGTATAACGTACAACGTATAACGTACAGCGTATAACGTACAGCGTATAACGTACAGCGTATAACGTATAACGTACAACGTATAACGTACAACGTATAACGTACAGCGTATAACGTATAACGTACAACGTATTCCGTATAACGTTCAACGTACAACGTGTATCGTATAACGTATAACGTATAACGTACAGCGTATAAAGTATAACGTACAACGTATAACGTACAACGTATGACGTACAACGTATAACGTACAGCGTATAACGTATAACGTATAACGTATAACGTATAACGTATAACGTATAACGTATAACGTATAACGTATAACGTATAACGTATAACGTATAACGTATAACGTATAACGTATAACGTATAACGTATAACGTATAACGTACAACGTATAACGTATAACGTACAACGTACAACGTATAACGTATAACGTACAACATATAACGTACAACGTATAACGTACAACGTACAGCGTATAACGTACAGCGTATAACGTACAGCGTATAACGTATAACGTATAACGTATAACGTATATCGTACAACGGACAACGTACAGCGTATAACGTATAACGTATAAAGTACAGCGTATAACGTACAACGTATAACGTACAGCATATAACGTACAGCGTATAACGTGTAACGTATAACGTATAACGTATAACGTATAACGTACAGCGTATAACGTATAACGTATAACGTACAACGCATAACGTACAACGTATAACGTACAACGTATAACGTACAACGTACAACGTGTAACGTATAACGTATAACGTACAGCGTATAACGTACAGCGTATAACGTACAACGTATAACGTACAACGTATAACGTACAACGTACAACGTACAACGTACAACGTGTAACGTATAACGTATAACGTATAACGTACAGCGTATAACGTACAGCGTATAACGTACAGCGTATAACGTATAACGTACAACGTATAACGTACAACGTATAACGTACAGCGTATAACGTACAGCGTATAACGTACAGCGTACAACGTATAACGTATAACATATAACGTATAACGTATAACGTATAACGTATAACGTATAACGTATAACGTATAACGTATAACGTATAACGTATAACGTATAACGTATAACGTATAACGTATAACGTATAACGTATAACGTATAACGTATAACGTACAGCATATAACGTACAGCGTATAACGTGTAACGTATAACGTATAACGTATAACGTATAACGTACAGCGTATAACGTATAACGTATAACGTACAACGTATAACGTACAACGTATAACGTACAACGTATAACGTACAACGTACAACGTGTAACGTATAACGTATAACGTACAGCGTATAACGTACAGCGTATAACGTACAACGTATAACGTACAACGTATAACGTACAACGTACAACGTACAACGTGTAACGTATAACGTATAACGTATAACGTACAGCGTATAACGTACAGCGTATAACGTACAGCGTATAACGTATAACGTACAACGTATAACGTACAACGTATAACGTACAGCGTATAACGTACAGCGTATAACGTACAGCGTACAACGTATAACGTATAACATATAACGTATAACGTATAACGTATAACGTATAACGTATAACGTATAACGTATAACGTATAACGTATAACGTATAACGTATAACGTATAACGTATAACGTATAACGTATAACGTATAACGTATAACGTATAACGTATAACGTATAACGTATAACGTATAACGTATAACGTATAACGTATAACGTATAACGTATAACGTATAACGTATAACGTATAACGTATAACGTATAACGTATAACGTATAACGTATAACGTATAACGTATAACGTATAACGTATAACGTATAACGTATAACGTATAACGTATAACGTATAACGTATAACGTATAACGTATAACGTATAACGTATAACGTATAACGTATAACGTATAACGTATAACGTATAACGTATAACGTATAACGTATAACGTATAACGTATAACGTATAACGTATAACGTATAACGTATAACGTATAACGTATAACGTATAACGTATAACGTATAACGTATAACGTATAACGTATAACGTATATCGTATAACGTATAACGTATAACGTATAACGTATAACGTATAACGTATAACGTATAACGTACAGCGTATAACGTATAACGTACAACGTATAACGTACAACGTATAACGTACAACGTATAACGTACAGCGTATAACGTACAGCGTATAACGTATAACGTATAACGTATAACGTATAACGTACAACGGATAACGTACAGCGTATAACGTATAACGTATAACGTATAAAGTACAGCGTATAACGTACAACGTATAACGTACAGCGTATAACGTACAGCGTATAACGTACAGCGTATAACGTATAACGTATAACGTATAACGTATAACGTATAACGTATAACGTACAACGTACAACGTATAACGTACAACGTATAACGTACAACGTATAGCGTACAACGTACAACGTGTAACGTATAACGTATAAAGTACAGCGTATAACGTACAACGTATAACGTACAGCGTATAACGTACAGCGTATAACGTACAGCGTATAACGTATAACGTACAACGTATAACGTACAACGTATAACGTACAGCGTATAACGTATAACGTACAACGTATACCGTATAACGTTCAACGTACAACGTGTATCGTATAACGTATAACGTATAACGTACAGCGTATAAAGTATAACGTACAACGTATAACGTACAACGTATGACGTACAACGTATAACGTACAGCGTATAACGTATAACGTATAACGTATAACGTATAACGTATAACGTATAACGTATAACGTATAACGTATAACGTATAACGTATAACGTATAACGTATAACGTATAACGTATAACGTATAACGTATAACGTATAACGTACAACGTATAACGTATAACGTACAACGTACAACGTATAACGTATAACGTACAACATATAACGTACAACGTATAACGTACAACGTACAGCGTATAACGTACAGCGTATAACGTACAGCGTATAACGTATAACGTATAACGTATAACGTATATCGTACAACGGACAACGTACAGCGTATAACGTATAACGTATAACGTATAAAGTACAGCGTATAACGTACAACGTATAACGTACAGCATATAACGTACAGCGTATAACGTGTAACGTATAACGTATAACGTATAACGTATAACGTACAGCGTATAACGTATAACGTATAACGTACAACGTATAACGTACAACGTATAACGTACAACGTATAACGTACAACGTACAACGTGTAACGTATAACGTATAACGTAGAGCGTATAACGTACAGCGTATAACGTACAACGTATAACGTACAACGTATAACGTACAACGTACAACGTACAACGTGTAACGTATAACGTATAACGTATAACGTACAGCGTATAACGTACAGCGTATAACGTACAGCGTATAACGTATAACGTACAACGTATAACGTACAACGTATAACGTACAGCGTATAACGTATAACGTACAACGTATACCGTATAACGTTCAACGTACAACGTGTATCGTATAACGTATAACGTATAACGTACAGCGTATAAAGTATAACGTACAACGTATAACGTACAACGTACAACGTATAACGTACAGCGTATAACGTATAACGTATAACGTATAACGTATAACGTATAACGTATAACGTATAACGTATAACGTATAACGTATAACGTATAACGTATAACGTATAACGTATAACGTATAACGTATAACGTATAACGTATAACGTATAACGTATAACGTATAACGTACAGCGTATAACGTATAACGTACAACGTATAACGTACAACGTATAACGTACAGCGTATAACGTACAGCGTATAACGTATAACGTATAACGTATAACGTATAACGTACAACGGATAACGTACAGCGTATAACGTATAACGTATAACGTATAAAGTACAGCGTATAACGTACAACGTATAACGTACAGCGTATAACGTACAGCGTATAACGTACAGCGTATAACGTATAACGTATAACGTATAACGTATAACGTATAACGTATAACGTATAACGTACAACGTATAACGTACAACGTATAACGTACAACGTATAACGTACAACGTACAACGTGTAACGTATAACGTATAAAGTACAGCGTATAACGTACAACGTATAACGTACAGCGTATAACGTACAGCGTATAACGTACAGCGTATAACGTATAACGTACAACGTATAACGTACAACGTATAACGTACAGCGTATAACGTATAACGTACAACGTATACCGTATAACGTTCAACGTACAACGTGTATCGTATAACGTATAACGTATAACGTACAGCGTATAACGTATAACGTACAACGTATAACGTACAACGTATGACGTACAACGTATAACGTACAGCGTATAACGTATAACGTATAACGTATAACGTATAACGTATAACGTATAACGTATAACGTATAACGTATAACGTATAACGTATAACGTATAACGTATAACGTATAACGTATAACGTATAACGTATAACGTACAACGTATAACGTATAACGTACAACGTACAACGTATAACGTATAACGTACAACATATAACGTACAACGTATAACGTACAACGTACAGCGTATAACGTACAGCGTATAACGTACAGCGTATAACGTATAACGTATAACGTATAACGTATATCGTACAACGGACAACGTACAGCGTATAACGTATAACGTATAACGTATAAAGTACAGCGTATAACGTACAATGTATAACGTACAGCATATAACGTACAGCGTATAACGTGTAACGTATAACGTATAACGTATAACGTATAACGTACAGCGTATAACGTATAACGTATAACGTACAACGTATAACGTACAACGTATAACGTACAACGTATAACGTACAACGTACAACGTGTAACGTATAACGTATAACGTACAGCGTATAACGTACAGCGTATAACGTACAACGTATAACGTACAACGTATAACGTACAACGTACAACGTACAACGTGTAACGTATAACGTATAACGTATAACGTACAGCGTATAACGTACAGCGTATAACGTACAGCGTATAACGTATAACGTACAACGTATAACGTACAACGTATAACGTACAGCGTATAACGTATAACGTACAACGTATACCGTATAACGTTCAACGTACAACGTGTATCGTATAACGTATAACGTATAACGTACAGCGTATAAAGTATAACGTACAACGTATAACGTACAACGTATGACGTACAACGTATAACGTACAGCGTATAACGTATAACGTATAACGTATAACGTATAACGTATAACGTATAACGTATAACGTATAACGTATAACGTATAACGTACAACGTATAACGTATAACGTATAACGTATAACGTATAACGTATAACGTATAACGTATAACGTATAACGTATAACGTACAACGTATAACGTATAACGTACAACGTTCAACGTATAACGTATAACGTACAACGTATAACGTACAACGTATAACGTACAACGTACAGCGTATAACGTACAGCGTATAACCTACAGCGTATAACGTATAACGTATAACGTATAACGTATATCGTATAACGTATAACTTATAACGTATAACGTAAACGTATAACCTACAACGTATAACGTATAACGTTCAACGTACAACGTGTATCGTATAACGTATAACGTATGACGTACAACGTATAACGTACAGCGTATAACGTATAACGTATAACGTATAACGTATAACGTATAACGTATAACGTATAACGTATAACGTATAACGTATAACGTATAACGTATAACGTATAACGTATAACGTATAACGTATAACGTATAACGTATAAAGTATAACGTATAACGTATAACGTATAACGTATAACGTATAACGTATAACGTACAGCGTATAACGTATAACGTACAACGTATAACGTACAACGTATAACGTACAACGTATAACGTACGACGTACAACGTGTAACGTATAATGTATAACGTATAACGTACAGCGTATAACGTACAGCGTATAACGTACAGCGTATAACGTATAACGTATAACGTATAACGTATAACGTACAACGTATAACGTATAACGTATAACGTATAACGTACAACGTATACCGTATAACGTACAGCGTACAACGTATAACGTATAACGTACAGCGTATAACGTATAACGTATAACGTACAGCATATAACGTACAGCGTATAACGTATAACGTATAACGTATAACGTATAACGTATAACGTACAACGTATACCGTATAACGTTCAACGTACAACGTGTATCGTATAACGTATAACGTATAACGTACAGCGTATAAAGTATAACGTACAACGTATAACGTACAACGTATGACGTACAACGTATAACGTACAGCGTATAACGTATAACGTATAACGTATAACGTATAACGTATAACGTATAACGTATAACGTATAACGTATAACGTATAACGTATAACGTATAACGTATAACGTATAACGTATAACGTATAACGTATAACGTATAACGTATAACGTACAGCGTATAAAGTATAACGTACAACGTATAACGTATAACGTACAACGGATAACGTACAACGTATAACGTACAGCGTATAACGTATAACGTATAACGTATAACGTATAACGTATAACGTATAACGTATAACGTATAACGTATAACGTATAACGTATAACGTATAACGTACAGCGTATAACGTACAGCGTATAACGTACAGCGTATAACGTACAGCGTATAACGTATAACGTATAACGTATAACGTATAACGTATAACGTACAACGTATAACGTACAACGTATAACGTACAACGTATAACGTACAACGTACAACGTGTAACGTATAACGTATAACGTACAGCGTATAACGTACAGCGTATAACGTACAACGTATAACGTACAACGTATAACGTACAACGTACAACGTACAACGTGTAACGTATAACGTATAACGTATAACGTACAGCGTATAACATACAGCGTATAACGTACAGCGTATAACGTATAACGTACAACGTATAACGTACAACGTATAACGTACAGCGTATAACGTATAACGTACAACGTATACCGTATAACGTTCAACGTACAACGTGTATCGTATAACGTATAACGTATAACGTACAGCGTATAAAGTATAACGTACAACGTATAACGTACAACGTATGACGTACAACGTACAACGTATAACGTATAACGTACAACGTATAACGTACAATGTATAACGTACAACGTACAGCGTATAACGTACAGCGTATAACCTACAGCGTATAACGTATAACGTATAACGTATAACGTATATCGTATAACGTATAACTTATAACGTATAACGTAAACGTATAACGTACAACGTATAACGTATAACGTTCAACGTACAACGTGTATCGTACAACGTATGACGTACAACGTATAACGTATATCGTATAACGTATAACTTATAACGTACAACGTATGACGTACAACGTATAACGTATATCGTATAACGTATAACTTATAACGTATAACGTAAACGTATAACCTACAACGTATAACGTATAACGTTCAACGTACAACGTGTATCGTATAACGTATAACGTATGACGTACAACGTATAACGTACAGCGTATAACGTATAACGTATAACGTATAACGTATAACGTATAACGTATAACGTATAACGTATAACGTATAACGTATAACGTATAACGTATAACGTATAACGTATAACGTATAACGTATAACGTATAACGTATAACGTATAAAGTATAACGTATAACGTATAACGTATAACGTATAACGTATAACGTATAACGTATAACGTACAGCGTATAACGTATAACGTATAACGTATAACGTATAACGTACAACGTATACCGTATAACGTTCAACGTACAACGTGTATCGTATAACGTATAACGTATAACGTACAGCGTATAAAGTATAACGTACAACGTATAACGTACAACGTATGACGTACAACGTATAACGTACAGCGTATAACGTATAACGTATAACGTATAACGTATAACGTATAACGTATAACGTATAACGTATAACGTATAACGTATAACGTATAACGTATAACGTATAACGTATAACGTATAACGTACAGCGTATAAAGTATAACGTACAACGTATAACGTATAACGTACAACGGATAACGTACAACGTATAACGTACAGCGTATAACGTATAACGTATAACGTATAACGTATAACGTATAACGTATAACGTATAACGTATAACGTATAACGTATAACGTATAACGTATAACGTATAACGTATAACTTACAGCGTATAACGTACAGCGTATAACGTACAGCGTATAACGTACAGCGTATAACGTATAACGTATAACGTATAACGTATAACGTATAACGTACAACGTATAACGTACAACGTATAACGTACAACGTATAACGTACAACGTACAACGTGTAACGTATAACGTATAACGTACAGCGTATAACGTACAGCGTATAACGTACAACGTATAACGTACAACGTATAACGTACAACGTACAACGTACAACGTGTAACGTATAACGTATAACGTATAACGTATAACGTACAGCGTATAACATACAGCGTATAACGTACAGCGTATAACGTATAACGTACAACGTATAACGTACAACGTATAACGTACAGCGTATAACGTATAACGTACAACGTATACCGTATAACGTTCAACGTACAACGTGTATCGTATAACGTATAACGTATAACGTACAGCGTATAAAGTATAACGTACAACGTATAACGTACAACGTATGACGTACAACGTACAACGTATAACGTATAACGTACAACGTATAACGTACAATGTATAACGTACAACGTACAGCGTATAACGTACAGCGTATAACCTACAGCGTATAACGTATAACGTATAACGTATAACGTATATCGTATAACGTATAACTTATAACGTATAACGTAAACGTATAACGTACAACGTATAACGTATAACGTTCAACGTACAACGTGTATCGTACAACGTATAACGTACAACGTATAACGTATATCGTATAACGTACAACGTATAACGTACAACGTATGACGTACAACGTATAACGTATATCGTATAACGTATAACTTATAACGTATAACGTAAACGTATAACCTACAACGTATAACGTATAACGTTCAACGTACAACGTGTATCGTATAACGTATAACGTATGACGTACAACGTATAACGTACAGCGTATAACGTATAACGTATAACGTATAACGTATAACGTATAACGTATAACGTATAACGTATAACGTATAACGTATAACGTATAACGTATAACGTATAACGTATAACGTATAACGTATAACGTATAAAGTATAACGTATAACGTATAACGTATAACGTATAACGTATAACGTATAACGTACAGCGTATAACGTATAACGTACAACGTATAACGTACAACGTATAACGTACAACGTATAACGTACGACGTACAACGTGTAACGTATAATGTATAACGTATAACGTACAGCGTATAACGTACAGCGTATAACGTACAGCGTATAACGTATAACGTATAACGTATAACGTATAACGTACAACGTATAACGTATAACGTATAACGTATAACGTACAACGTATACCGTATAACGTACAGCGTACAACGTATAACGTATAACGTACAGCGTATAACGTATAACGTATAACGTACAGCATATAACGTACAGCGTATAACGTATAACGTATAACGTATAACGTATAACGTATAACGTACAACGTATACCGTATAACGTTCAACGTACAACGTGTATCGTATAACGTATAACGTATAACGTACAGCGTATAAAGTATAACGTACAACGTATAACGTACAACGTATGACGTACAACGTATAACGTACAGCGTATAACGTATAACGTATAACGTATAACGTATAACGTATAACGTATAACGTATAACGTATAACGTATAACGTATAACGTATAACGTATAACGTATAACGTATAAGGTATAACGTATAACGTATAACGTACAGCGTATAAAGTATAACGTACAACGTATAACGTATAACGTACAACGGATAACGTACAACGTATAACGTACAGCGTATAACGTATAACGTATAACGTATAACGTATAACGTATAACGTATAACGTATAACGTATAACGTATAACGTATAACGTATAACGTATAACGTATAACGTATAACGTATAACGTATAACGTATAACGTACAGCGTATAACGTACAGCGTATAACGTACAGCGTATAACGTACAGCGTATAACGTATAACGTATAACGTATAACGTATAACGTATAACGTACAACGTATAACGTACAACGTATAACGTACAACGTATAACGTACAACGTACAACGTGTAACGTATAACGTATAACGTACAGCGTATAACGTACAGCGTATAACGTACAACGTATAACGTACAACGTATAACGTACAACGTACAACGTACAACGTGTAACGTATAACGTATAACGTATAACGTACAGCGTATAACGTACAGCGTATAACGTACAGCGTATAACGTATAACGTACAACGTATAACGTACAACGTATAACGTACAGCGTATAACGTATAACGTACAACGTATACCGTATAACGTTCAACGTACAACGTGTATCGTATAACGTATAACGTATAACGTACAGCGTATAAAGTATAACGTACAACGTATAACGTACAACGTATGACGTACAACGTATAACGTACAGCGTATAACGTATAACGTATAACGTATAACGTATAACGTATAACGTATAACGTATAACGTATAACGTATAACGTATAACGTATAACGTACAACGTATAACGTATAACGTATAACGTATAACGTATAACGTATAACGTATAACGTATAACGTATAACGTATAACGTACAACGTATAACGTATAACGTACAACGTTCAACGTATAACGTATAACGTACAACGTATAACGTACAACGTATAACGTACAACGTACAGCGTATAACGTACAGCGTATAACCTACAGCGTATAACGTATAACGTATAACGTATAACGTATATCGTATAACGTATAACTTATAACGTATAACGTAAACGTATAACCTACAACGTATAACGTATAACGTTCAACGTACAACGTGTATCGTATAACGTATAACGTATGACGTACAACGTATAACGTACAGCGTATAACGTATAACGTATAACGTATAACGTATAACGTATAACGTATAACGTATAACGTATAACGTATAACGTATAACGTATAACGTATAACGTATAACGTATAACGTATAACGTATAACGTATAAAGTATAACGTATAACGTATAACGTATAACGTATAACGTATAACGTATAACGTACAGCGTATAACGTATAACGTACAACGTATAACGTACAACGTATAACGTACAACGTATAACGTACGACGTACAACGTGTAACGTATAATGTATAACGTATAACGTACAGCGTATAACGTACAGCGTATAACGTACAGCGTATAACGTATAACGTATAACGTATAACGTATAACGTACAACGTATAACGTATAACGTATAACGTATAACGTACAACGTATACCGTATAACGTACAGCGTACAACGTATAACGTATAACGTACAGCGTATAACGTATAACGTATAACGTACAGCATATAACGTACAGCGTATAACGTATAACGTATAACGTATAACGTATAACGTACAACGTATACCGTATAACGTTCAACGTACAACGTGTATCGTATAACGTATAACGTATAACGTACAGCGTATAAAGTATAACGTACAACGTATAACGTACAACGTATGACGTACAACGTATAACGTACAGCGTATAACGTATAACGTATAACGTATAACGTATAACGTATAACGTATAACGTATAACGTATAACGTATAACGTATAACGTATAACGTATAACGTATAACGTATAACGTATAACGTACAGCGTATAAAGTATAACGTACAACGTATAACGTATAACGTACAACGGATAACGTACAACGTATAACGTACAGCGTATAACGTATAACGTATAACGTATAACGTATAACGTATAACGTATAACGTATAACGTATAACGTATAACGTATAACGTATAACGTATAACGTATAACGTACAGCGTATAACGTACAGCGTATAACGTACAGCGTATAACGTACAGCGTATAACGTATAACGTATAACGTATAACGTATAACGTATAACGTACAACGTATAACGTACAACGTATAACGTACAACGTATAACGTACAACGTACAACGTGTAACGTATAACGTATAACGTACAGCGTATAACGTACAGCGTATAACGTACAACGTATAACGTACAACGTATAACGTACAACGTACAACGTACAACGTGTAACGTATAACGTATAACGTATAACGTATAACGTACAGCGTATAACATACAGCGTATAACGTACAGCGTATAACGTATAACGTACAACGTATAACGTACAACGTATAACGTACAGCGTATAACGTATAACGTACAACGTATACCGTATAACGTTCAACGTACAACGTGTATCGTATAACGTATAACGTATAACGTACAGCGTATAAAGTATAACGTACAACGTATAACGTACAACGTATGACGTACAACGTACAACGTATAACGTATAACGTACAACGTATAACGTACAATGTATAACGTACAACGTACAGCGTATAACGTACAGCGTATAACCTACAGCGTATAACGTATAACGTATAACGTATAACGTATATCGTATAACGTATAACTTATAACGTATAACGTAAACGTATAACGTACAACGTATAACGTATAACGTTCAACGTACAACGTGTATCGTATAACGTATAACGTATAACGTACTGCGTATAACGTATAACGTATAACGTACAACGTATAACGTATAACGTATAACGTATAACGTATAACGTACAACGTATAACGTATAACGTATAACGTATAACGTACAGCGTATAACGTACAACGTACAACGTGTAACGTATAACGTATAACGTATAACGTACAGCGTATAACGTATAACGTACAACGTATAACGTATAACGTACAACGTACAACGTATAACGTATAACGTACAACGTATAACGTATAACGTATAACGTATAACGTACAACGTATAACGTATAACGTACAACGTATAACGTATAACGTATAACGTATAACGTACAGCGTATAACGTACAACGTACAACGTGTAACGTATAACGTATAACGTATAACGTACAGCGTATAACGTACAGCGTACAACGTATAACGTATAACATATAACGTATAACGTATAACGTATAACGTATAACGTATAACGTATAACGTATAACGTATAACGTATAACGTATAACGTATAACGTATAACGTATAACGTATAACGTATAACGTATAACGTATAACGTATAACGTATAACGTATAACGTATAACGTATAACGTATAACGTATAACGTATAACGTACAGCGTATAACGTACAGCGTATAACGTACAGCGTATAACGTATAACGTATAACGTATAACGTATAACGTACAACGGATAACGTACAGCGTATAACGTATAACGTATAACGTATAAAGTACAGCGTATAACGTACAACGTATAACGTACAGCGTATAACGTACAGCGTATAACGTACAGCGTATAACGTATAACGTATAACGTATAACGTATAACGTATAACGTATAACGTATAACGTACAACGTACAACGTACAACGTATAACGTACAACGTATAACGTACAACGTACCACGTGTAACGTATAACGTATAACGTACAGCGTATAACGTACAGCGTATAACGTACAACGTATAACGTACAACGTATAACGTACAACGTACAACGTACAACGTGTAACGTATAACGTATAACGTATAACGTACAGCGTATAACGTACAGCGTATAACGTACAGCGTATAACGTATAACGTACAACGTATAACGTACAACGTATAACGTACAGCGTATAACGTATAACGTACAACGTATACCGTATAACGTTCAACGTACAACGTGTATCGTATAACGTATAACGTATAACGTACAGCGTATAAAGTATAACGTACAACGTATAACGTACAACGTATGACGTACAACGTATAACGTACAGCGTATAACGTATAACGTATAACGTATAACGTATAACGTATAACGTATAACGTATAACGTATAACGTATAACGTATAACGTATAACGTATAACGTATAACGTATAACGTATAACGTATAACGTATAACGTATAACGTATAACGTACAACGTATAACGTATAACGTATAACGTACAACGTACAACGTATAACGTATAACGTACAACGTATAACGTACAACGTACAGCGTATAACGTATAACGTACAACGTATAACGTACAACGTACAGCGTATAACGTACAGCGTATAACGTACAGCGTATAACGTATAACGTATAACGTATAACGTATATCGTACAACGGATAACGTACAGCGTATAACGTATAACGTATAACGTATAAAGTACAGCGTATAACGTACAACGTATAACGTACAGCATATAACGTACAGCGTATAACTTGTAACGTATAACGTATAACGTATAACGTATAACGTATAACGTATAACGTACAGCATATAACGTATAAAGTATAACGTACAACGTATAACGTATAACGTATAACGTATAACGTATAACGTATAACGTATAACGTATAACGTATAACGTATAACGTATAACGTATAACGTATAACGTATAACGTATAACGTATAACGTATAACGTATAACGTATAACGTACAGCGTATAACGTACAGCATATAACGTATAAAGTATAACGTACAACGTATAACGTATAACGTATAACGTATAACGTATAACGTATAACGTATAACGTATAACGTATAACGTATAACGTATAACGTACAGCGTATAACGTACAGCGTATAACGTACAGCGTATAACGTACAACGTATAACGTACAACGTATAACGTACAGCGTATAACGTATAACGTACAACGTATACCGTATAACGTATAACGTATAACGTATAACGTATAACGTATAACGTATAACGTACAGCGTATAACGTACAGCGTATAACGTACAGCGTATAACGTATAACGTATAACGTATAACGTATAACGTACAACGGATAACGTACAGCGTATAACGTATAACGTATAACGTATAAAGTACAGCGTATAACGTACAACGTATAACGTACAGCGTATAACGTACAGCGTATAACGTACAGCGTATAACGTATAACGTATAACGTATAACGTATAACGTACAGCGTATAACGTACAGCGTATAACGTACAACGTATAACGTACAACGTATAACGTACAACGTACAACGTACAACGTGTAACGTATAACGTATAACGTATAACGTACAGCGTATAACGTACAGCGTATAACGTACAGCGTATAACGTATAACGTACAGCGAATAACGTACAACGTATAACGTACAACGTATAACGTACAACGTACAACGTACAACGTGTAACGTATAACGTATAACGTATAACGTACAGCGTATAACGTACAGCGTATAACGTATAACGTACAACGTATACCGTATAACGTTCAACGTACAACGTGTATCGTATAACGTATAACGTATAACGTACAGCGTATAAAGTATAACGTACAACGTATAACGTACAACGTATGACGTACAACGTATAACGTACAGCGTATAACGTATAACGTATAACGTATAACGTATAACGTATAACGTATAACGTATAACGTATAACGTATAACGTATAACGTATAACGTATAACGTATAACGTATAACGTATAACGTATAACGTATAACGTATAACGTATAACGTATAACGTATAACGTATAACGTATAACGTATAACGTATAACGTATAACGTATAACGTATAACGTATAACGTATAACGTATAACGTATAACGTATAACGTATAACGTATAACGTATAACGTATAACGTATAACGTATAACGTATAACGTATAACGTATAACGTATAACGTATAACGTATAACGTATAACGTATAACGTATAACGTATAACGTATAACGTATAACGTATAACGTATAACGTATAACGTATAACGTACAACGTATAACGTACAGCGTATAACGTACAGCGTATAACGTATAACGTATAACGTATAACGTATAACGTACAACGTATAACGTACAGCGTATAACGTATAACGTATAACGTATAAAGTACAGCGTATAACGTACAACGTATAACGTACAGCGTATAACGTACAGCGTATAACGTACAGCGTATAACGTATAACGTATAACGTATAACGTATAACGTATAACGTATAACGTATAACGTACAACGTATAACGTACAACGTATAACGTACAACGTATAACGTACAACGTACAACGTGTAACGTATAACGTATAACGTACAGCGTATAACGTACAGCGTATAACGTACAACGTATAACGTACAACGTATAACGTACAACGTACAACGTACAACGTGTAACGTATAACGTATAACGTATAACGTACAGCGTATAACGTACAGCGTATAACGTACAGCGTATAACGTATAACGTACAACGTATAACGTACAACGTATAACGTACAGCGTATAACGTATAACGTACAACGTATACCGTATAACGTTCAACGTACAACGTGTATCGTATAACGTATAACGTATAACGTACAGCGTATAAAGTATAACGTACAACGTATAACGTACAACGTATGACGTACAACGTATAACGTACAGCGTATAACGTATAACGTATAACGTATAACGTATAACGTATAACGTATAACGTATAACGTATAACGTATAACGTATAACGTATAACGTATAACGTATAACGTATAACGTATAACGTATAACGTATAACGTATAACGTATAACGTATAACGTATAACGTACAACGTATAACGTATAACGTACAACGTACAACGTATAACGTATAACGTACAACGTATAACGTACAACGTATAACGTACAACGTACAGCGTATAACGTATAACGTACAACGTATAACGTACAACGTACAGCGTATAACGTACAGCGTATAACGTACAGCGTATAACGTATAACGTATAACGTATAACGTATATCGTACAACGGATAACGTACAGCGTATAACGTATAACGTATAACGTATAAAGTACAGCGTATAACGTACAACGTATAACGTACAGCATATAACGTACAGCGTATAACTTGTAACGTATAACGTATAACGTATAACGTATAACGTATAACGTACAGCATATAACGTATAAAGTATAACGTACAACGTATAACGTATAACGTATAACGTATAACGTATAACGTATAACGTATAACGTATAACGTATAACGTATAACGTATAACGTATAACGTATAACGTATAACGTACAGCGTATAACGTACAGCATATAACGTATAAAGTATAACGTACAACGTATAACGTATAACGTATAACGTATAACGTATAACGTATAACGTATAACGTATAACGTATAACGTATAACGTATAACGTATAACGTATAACGTATAACGTATAACGTATAACGTACAGCGTATAACGTACAGCGTATAACGTACAGCGTATAACGTACAACGTATAACGTACAACGTATAACGTACAGCGTATAACGTATAACGTACAACGTATACCGTATAACGTTCAACGTACAACGTGTAACGTATAACGTACAACGTATAACGTACAACGTATAACGTACAACGTACAGCGTATAACGTACAGCGTATAACGTACAGCGTATAACGTATAACGTATAACGTATAACGTATAACGTACAACGTACAACGTACAACGTGTAACGTATAACGTATAACGTATAACGTACAGCGTATAACGTACAGCGTATAACGTATAACGTACAACGTATACCGTATAACGTTCAACGTACAACGTGTATCGTATAACGTATAACGTATAACGTACAGCGTATAAAGTATAACGTACAACGTATAACGTACAACGTATGACGTACAACGTATAACGTACAGCGTATAACGTATAACGTATAACGTATAACGTATAACGTATAACGTATAACGTATAACGTATAACGTATAACGTATAACGTATAACGTATAACGTATAACGTATAACGTATAACGTATAACGTATAACGTATAACGTATAACGTATAACGTATAACGTATAACGTATAACGTATAACGTATAACGTATAACGTATAACGTATAACGTATAACGTATAACGTATAACGTATAACGTATAACGTATAACGTATAACGTATAACGTATAACGTATAACGTATAACGTATAACGTATAACGTATAACGTATAACGTATAACGTATAACGTATAACGTATAACGTATAACGTATAACGTATAACGTATAACGTATAACGTATAACGTATAACGTATAACGTATAACGTATAACGTACAACGTATAACGTACAGCGTATAACGTACAGCGTATAACGTATAACGTATAACGTATAACGTATAACGTACAACGGATAACGTACAGCGTATAACGTATAACGTATAACGTATAAAGTACAGCGTATAACGTACAACGTATAACGTACAGCGTATAACGTACAGCGTATAACGTACAGCGTATAACGTATAACGTATAACGTATAACGTATAACGTATAACGTATAACGTATAACGTACAACGTATAACGTACAACGTATAACGTACAACGTATAACGTACAACGTACAACGTATAACGTATAACGTATAACGTACAGCGTATAACGTACAGCGTATAACGTACAACGTATAACGTACAACGTATAACGTACAACGTACAACGTACAACGTGTAACGTATAACGTATAACGTATAACGTACAGCGTATAACGTACAGCGTATAACGTACAGCGTATAACGTATAACGTACAACGTATAACGTACAACGTATAACGTACAGCGTATAACGTATAACGTACAACGTATACCGTATAACGTTCAACGTACAACGTGTATCGTATAACGTATAACGTATAACGTACAGCGTATAAAGTATAACGTACAACGTATAACGTACAACGTATGACGTACAACGTATAACGTACAGCGTATAACGTATAACGTATAACGTATAACGTATAACGTATAACGTATAACGTATAACGTATAACGTATAACGTATAACGTATAACGTATAACGTATAACGTATAACGTATAACGTATAACGTATAACGTATAACGTATAACGTATAACGTATAACGTACAACGTATAACGTATAACGTACAACGTACAACGTATAACGTATAACGTACAACGTATAACGTACAACGTATAACGTACAACGTACAGCGTATAACGTATAACGTACAACGTATAACGTACAACGTACAGCGTATAACGTACAGCGTATAACGTACAGCGTATAACGTATAACGTATAACGTATAACGTATATCGTACAACGGATAACGTACAGCGTATAACGTATAACGTATAACGTATAAAGTACAGCGTATAACGTACAACGTATAACGTACAGCATATAACGTACAGCGTATAACTTGTAACGTATAACGTATAACGTATAACGTATAACGTATAACGTACAGCATATAACGTATAAAGTATAACGTACAACGTATAACGTATAACGTATAACGTATAACGTATAACGTATAACGTATAACGTATAACGTATAACGTATAACGTATAACGTATAACGTATAACGTATAACGTACAGCGTATAACGTACAGCATATAACGTATAAAGTATAACGTACAACGTATAACGTATAACGTATAACGTATAACGTATAACGTATAACGTATAACGTATAACGTATAACGTATAACGTATAACGTATAACGTATAACGTATAACGTATAACGTATAACGTACAGCGTATAACGTACAGCGTATAACGTACAGCGTATAACGTACAACGTATAACGTACAACGTATAACGTACAGCGTATAACGTATAACGTACAACGTATACCGTATAACGTTCAACGTACAACGTGTAACGTATAACGTACAACGTATAACGTACAACGTATAACGTACAACGTACAGCGTATAACGTACAGCGTATAACGTACAGCGTATAACGTATAACGTATAACGTATAACGTATAACGTACAACGGATAACGTACAGCGTATAACGTATAACGTATAACGTATAAAGTACAGCGTATAACGTACAACGTATAACGTACAGCGTATAACGTACAGCGTATAACGTACAACGTATAACGTACAACGTATAACGTACAACGTACAACGTACAACGTGTAACGTATAACGTATAACGTACAACGTATAACGTATAACGTATAACGTATAACGTACAACGTATAACGTATAACGTATAACGTACAGCGTATAACGTACAACGTACAACGTGTAACGTATAACGTATAACGTATAACGTACAGCGTATAACGTATAACGTACAACGTATAACGTATAACGTACAACGTACAACGTATAACGTATAACGTACAACGTATAACGTATAACGTATAACGTATAACGTACAACGTATAACGTATAACGTACAACGTATAACGTATAACGTATAACGTATAACGTACAGCGTATAACGTACAACGTACAACGTGTAACGTATAACGTATAACGTATAACGTACAGCGTATAACGTACAGCGTACAACGTATAACGTATAACATATAACGTATAACGTATAACGTATAACGTATAACGTATAACGTATAACGTATAACGTATAACGTATAACGTATAACGTATAACATATAACGTATAACGTATAACGTATAACGTATAACGTATAACGTATAACGTATAACGTATAACGTATAACGTATAACGTATAACGTATAACGTATAACGTATAACGTATAACGTACAGCATATAACGTATAAAGTATAACGTACAACGTATAACGTATAACGTATAACGTATAACGTATAACGTATAACGTATAACGTATAACGTATAACGTATAACGTATAACGTATAACGTATAACGTATAACGTATAACGTATAACGTATAACGTATAACGTACAGCGTATAACGTACAGCGTATAACGTACAGCGTATAACGTATAACGTATAACGTATAACGTATAACGTACAACGGATAACGTACAGCGTATAACGTATAACGTATAACGTATAAAGTACAGCGTATAACGTACAACGTATAACGTACAGCGTATAACGTACAGCGTATAACGTACAGCGTATAACGTATAACGTATAACGTATAACGTATAACGTATAACGTATAACGTATAACGTATAACGTATAACGTACAACGTATAACGTACAACGTATAACGTACAACGTATAACGTACAACGTACAACGTGTAACGTATAACGTATAACGTACAGCGTATAACGTACAGCGTATAACGTACAACGTATAACGTACAACGTATAACGTACAACGTACAACGTACAACGTGTAACGTGTAACGTATAACGTATAACGTATAACGTACAGCGTATAACGTACAGCGTATAACGTACAGCGTATAACGTATAACGTACAGCGTATAACGTACAACGTATAACGTACAACGTATAACGTACAACGTACAACGTACAACGTGTAACGTATAACGTATAACGTATAACGTACAGCGTATAACGTACAGCGTATAACGTATAACGTACAACGTATACCGTATAACGTTCAACGTACAACGTGTATCGTATAACGTATAACGTATAACGTACAGCGTATAAAGTATAACGTACAACGTATAACGTACAACGTATGACGTACAACGTATAACGTACAGCGTATAACGTATAACGTATAACGTATAACGTATAACGTATAACGTATAACGTATAACGTATAACGTATAACGTATAACGTATAACGTATAACGTATAACGTATAACGTATAACGTATAACGTATAACGTATAACGTATAACGTATAACGTATAACGTATAACGTATAACGTATAACGTATAACGTATAACGTACAACGTATAACGTACAACGTATAACGTACAACGTACAACGTACAACGTGTAACGTATAACGTATAACGTATAACGTATAACGTACAGCGTATAACGTACAGCGTATAACGTACAGCGTATAACGTATAACGTACAGCGTATAACGTACAACGTATAACGTACAACGTATAACGTACAACGTACAACGTACAACGTGTAACGTATAACGTATAACGTATAACGTACAGCGTATAACGTACAGCGTATAACGTATAACGTACAACGTATACCGTATAACGTTCAACGTACAACGTGTATCGTATAACGTATAACGAATAACGTACAGCGTATAAAGTATAACGTACAACGTATAACGTACAACGTATGACGTACAACGTATAACGTACAGCGTATAACGTATAACGTATAACGTATAACGTATAACGTATAACGTATAACGTATAACGTATAACGTATAACGTATAACGTATAACGTATAACGTATAACGTATAACGTATAACGTATAACGTATAACGTATAACGTATAACGTATAACGTATAACGTATAACGTATAACGTATAACGTATAACGTATAACGTATAACGTACAACGTATAACGTACAACGTATAACGTACAACGTACAACGTACAACGTGTAACGTATAACGTATAACGTATAACGTATAACGTACAGCGTATAACGTACAGCGTATAACGTACAGCGTATAACGTATAACGTACAGCGTATAACGTACAACGTATAACGTACAACGTATAACGTACAACGTACAACGTACAACGTGTAACGTATAACGTATAACGTATAACGTACAGCGTATAACGTACAGCGTATAACGTATAACGTACAACGTATACCGTATAACGTTCAACGTACAACGTGTATCGTATAACGTATAACGAATAACGTACAGCGTATAAAGTATAACGTACAACGTATAACGTACAACGTATGACGTACAACGTATAACGTACAGCGTATAACGTATAACGTATAACGTATAACGTATAACGTATAACGTATAACGTATAACGTATAACGTACAACGTATAACGTACAACGTATAACGTATAACGTATAACGTACAACGTATAACGTATAACGTACAACGTACAACGTATAACGTATAACGTACAACGTATAACGTACAACGTATAACGTACAACGTACAGCGTATAACGTACAGCGTATAACCTACAGCGTATAACGTATAACGTATAACGTATAACATATATCGTATAACGTATAACTTATAACGTATAACGTAAACGTATAACGTACAACGTATAACGTATAACGTTCAACGTACAACGTGTATCGTATAACGTATAACGTATAACGTACTGCGTATAACGTATAACGTATAACGTACAACGTATAACGTATAACGTATAACGTATAACGTACAACGTATAACGTATAACGTATAACGTATAACGTACAGCGTATAACGTACAACGTACAACGTGTAACGTATAACGTATAACGTATAACGTACAGCGTATAACGTATAACGTACAACGTATAACGTATAACGTACAACGTACAACGTATAACGTATAACGTACAACGTATAACGTATAACGTATAACGTATAACGTACAACGTATAACGTATAACGTACAACGTATAACGTATAACGTATAACGTATAACGTACAGCGTATAACGTACAACGTACAACGTGTAACGTATAACGTATAACGTATAACGTACAGCGTATAACGTACAGCGTACAACGTATAACGTATAACATATAACGTATAACGTATAACGTATAACGTATAACGTATAACGTATAACGTATAACGTATAACGTATAACATATAACGTATAACGTATAACGTATAACGTATAACGTATAACGTATAACGTATAACGTATAACGTATAACGTATAACGTATAACGTATAACGTATAACGTACAGCATATAACGTATAAAGTATAACGTACAACGTATAACGTATAACGTATAACGTATAACGTATAACGTATAACGTATAACGTATAACGTATAACGTATAACGTATAACGTATAACGTATAACGTATAACGTATAACGTATAACGTACAGCGTATAACGTACAGCGTATAACGTACAGCGTATAACGTATAACGTATAACGTATAACGTATAACGTACAACGGATAACGTACAGCGTATAACGTATAACGTATAACGTATAAAGTACAGCGTATAACGTACAACGTATAACGTACAGCGTATAACGTACAGCGTATAACGTACAGCGTATAACGTATAACCTATAACGTATAACGTATAACGTATAACGTATAACGTATAACGTACAACGTATAACGTACAACGTATAACGTACAACGTATAACGTACAACGTACAACGTGTAACGTATAACGTATAACGTACAGCGTATAACGTACAGCGTATAACGTACAACGTATAACGTACAACGTATAACGTACAACGTACAACGTACAACGTGTAACGTATAACGTATAACGTATAACGTACAGCGTATAACGTACAGCGTATAACGTACAGCGTATAACGTATAACGTACAGCGTATAACGTACAACGTATAACGTACAACGTATAACGTACAACGTACAACGTACAACGTATAACGTATAACGTATAACGTATAACGTACAGCGTATAACGTACAGCGTATAACGTACAACGTATAACGTACAACGTATAACGTACAACGTACAGCGTATAACGTACAGCGTATAACGTACAGCGTATAACGTATAACGTATAACGTATAACGTATATCGTACAACGGATAACGTACAGCGTATAACGTATAACGTATAACGTATAAAGTACAGCGTATAACGTACAACGTATAACGTACAGCATATAACGTACAGCGTATAACGTGTAACGTATAACGTATAACGTATAACGTATAACGTATAACGTATAACGTACAGCATATAACGTATAAAGTATAACGTACAACGTATAACGTATAACGTATAACGTATAACGTATAACGTATAACGTATAACGTATAACGTATAACGTATAACGTATAACGTATAACGTATAACGTATAACGTATAACGTATAACGTATAACGTATAACGTATAACGTATAACGTATAACGTATAACGTATAACGTATAACGTATAACGTATAACGTATAACGTACAGCGTATAACGTACAGCATATAACGTATAAAGTATAACGTACAACGTATAACGTATAACGTATAACGTATAACGTATAACGTATAACGTATAACGTATAACGTATAACGTATAACGTATAACGTATAACGTATAACGTATAACGTATAACGTATAACGTATAACGTACAGCGTATAACGTACAGCGTATAACGTACAGCGTATAACGTACAACGTATAACGTACAACGTATAACGTACAGCGTATAACGTATAACGTACAACGTATACCGTATAACGTTCAACGTACAACGTGTATCGTATAACGTATAACGTATAACGTACAGCGTATAAAGTATAACGTACAACGTATAACGTACAACGTATGTCGTACAACGTATAACGTACAGCGTATAACGTATAACGTATAACGTATAACGTATAACGTATAACGTATAACGTATAACGTATAACGTACAACGTACAACGTATAACGTATAACGTACAACGTATAACGTACAACGTATAACGTACAACGTACAGCGTATAACGTAGAGCGTATAACCTACAGCGTATAACGTATAACGTATAACGTATAACGTATAACGTATAACGTATAAAGTATAACGTACAACGTATAACGTATAACGTATAACGTATAACGTATAACGTATAACGTATAACGTATAACGTATAACGTATAACGTATAACGTATAACGTATAACGTATAACGTACAGCGTATAACGTACAGCGTATAACGTACAGCGTATAACGTACAACGTATAACGTACAACGTATAACGTACAGCGTATAACGTATAACGTACAACGTATACCGTATAACGTTCAACGTACAACGTGTATCGTATAACGTATAACGTATAACGTACAGCGTATAAAGTATAACGTACAACGTATAACGTACAACGTATGTCGTACAACGTATAACGTACAGCGTATAACGTATAACGTATAACGTATAACGTATAACGTATAACGTATAACGTATAACGTATAACGTATAACGTACAACGTACAACGTATAACGTATAACGTACAACGTATAACGTACAACGTATAACGTACAACGTACAGCGTATAACGTACAGCGTATAACCTACAGCGTATAACGTATAACGTATAACGTATAACGTATAACGTATAACGTATAACGCATAACGTATAACGTATAACGTATAACGTATAACGTATAACGTATAACGTATAACGTATAACGTATAACGTATAACGTATAACGTATAACGTATAACGTATAACGTATAACGTATAACGTATAACGTATAACGGATAACGTATAACGTATAACGTATAACGTATAACGTATAACGTACAGCGTATAACGTATAACGTACAACGTATAACGTACAACGTATAACGTACAACGTATAACGTACGACGTACAACGTGTAACGTATAATGTATAACGTATAACGTACAGCGTATAACGTACAGCGTATAACGTACAGCGTATAACGTATAACGTATAACGTACAGCATATAACGTACAGCGTATAACGTATAACGTATAACGTATAACGTATAACGTATAACGTATAACGTACAGCGTATAACGTACAGCGTATAACGTACAGCGTATAACGTATAACGTATAACGTATAACGTATAACGTACAACGGATAACGTACAGCGTATAACGTATAACGTATAACGTATAAAGTACAGCGTATAACGTACAACGTATAACGTACAGCGTATAACGTACAGCGTATAACGTACAGCATATAACGTATAACGTATAACGTATAACGTATAACGTATAACGTATAACGTATAACGTACAACGTATAACGTACAACGTACAGCGTATAACGTACAGCGTATAACGTACAGCGTATAACGTATAACGTATAACGTATAACGTATATCGTACAACGGATAACGTACAGCGTATAACGTATAACGTATAACGTATAAAGTACAGCGTATAACGTACAACGTATAACGTACAGCATATAACGTACAGCGTATAACGTGTAACGTATAACGTATAACGTATAACGTATAACGTATAACGTATAACGTATAACGTACAGCATATAACGTATAAAGTATAACGTACAACGTATAACGTATAACGTATAACGTATAACGTATAACGTATAACGTATAACGTATAACGTATAACGTATAACGTATAACGTATAACGTATAACGTATAACGTATAACGTATAACGTATAACGTATAACGTATAACGTATAACGTATAACGTATAACGTATAACGTATAACGTATAACGTATAACGTATAACGTACAGCGTATAACGTACAGCATATAACGTACAGCGTATAACCTACAGCGTATAACGTATAACGTATAACGTATAACGTATAACGTATAACGTATAAAGTATAACGTACAACGTATAACGTATAACGTATAACGTATAATGTATAACGTATAACGTATAACGTATAACGTATAACGTATAACGTATAACGTATAACGTATAACGTATAACGTATAACGTATAACGTACAGCGTATAACGTACAGCGTATAACGTACAGCGTATAACGTACAACGTATAACGTACAACGTATAACGTACAGCGTATAACGTATAACGTACAACGTATACCGTATAACGTTCAACGTACAACGTGTATCGTATAACGTATAACGTATAACGTACAGCGTATAAAGTATAACGTACAACGTATAACGTACAACGTATGTCGTACAACGTATAACGTACAGCGTATAACGTATAACGTATAACGTATAACGTATAACGTATAACGTATAACGTATAACGTATAACGTACAACGTACAACGTATAACGTATAACGTACAACGTATAACGTACAACGTATAACGTACAACGTACAGCGTATAACGTATAACGTATAACGTACAACGTATAACGTACAACGTATAACGTACAGCGTATAACGTATAACGTACAACGTATACCGTATAACGTATAACGTATAACGTATAACGTATAACGTATAACGTATAACGTATAACGTATAACGTATAACGTATAACGTATAACGTATAACGTATAACGTATAACGTATAACGTATAACGTATAACGGATAACGTATAACGTATAACGTATAACGTATAACGTATAACGTACAGCGTATAACGTATAACGTACAACGTATAACGTACAACGTATAACGTACAACGTATAACGTACGACGTACAACGTGTAACGTATAATGTATAACGTATAACGTACAGCGTATAACGTACAGCGTATAACGTACAGCGTATAACGTATAACGTATAACGTACAGCATATAACGTACAGCGTATAACGTATAACGTATAACGTATAACGTATAACGTATAACGTATAACGTACAGCGTATAACGTACAGCGTATAACGTACAGCGTATAACGTACAACGTATAACGTACAACGTATAACGTACAGCGTATAACGTATAACGTACAACGTATACCGTATAACGTTCAACGTACAACGTGTATCGTATAACGTATAACGTATAACGTACAGCGTATAAAGTATAACGTACAACGTATAACGTACAACGTATGTCGTACAACGTATAACGTACAGCGTATAACGTATAACGTATAACGTATAACGTACAACGTACAACGTATAACGTATAACGTACAACGTATAACGTACAACGTATAACGTACAACGTACAGCGTATAACGTACAGCGTATAACCTACAGCGTATAACGTATAACGTATAACGTATAACGTATAACGTATAACGTATAACGTATAAAGTATAACGTACAACGTATAACGTATAACGTATAACGTATAACGTATAACGTATAACGTATAACGTATAACGTATAACGTATAACGTATAACGTATAACGTATAACGTACAGCGTATAACGTACAGCGTATAACGTACAGCGTATAACGTACAACGTATAACGTACAACGTATAACGTACAGCGTATAACGTATAACGTACAACGTATACCGTATAACGTTCAACGTACAACGTGTATCGTATAACGTATAACGTATAACGTACAGCGTATAAAGTATAACGTACAACGTATAACGTACAACGTATGTCGTACAACGTATAACGTACAGCGTATAACGTATAACGTATAACGTATAACGTATAACGTATAACGTATAACGTATAACGTACAACGTACAACGTATAACGTATAACGTACAACGTATAACGTACAACGTATAACGTACAACGTACAGCGTATAACGTACAGCGTATAACCGACAGCGTATAACGTATAACGTATAACGTATAACGTATAACGTATAACGTATAACGTATAACGTATAACGTATAACGTATAACGTATAACGTATAACGTATAACGTATAACGTATAACGTATAACGTATAACGTATAACGTATAACGTATAACGTATAACGTATAACGTATAACGTATAACGTATAACGTATAACGGATAACGTATAACGTATAACGTATAACGTATAACGTATAACGTACAGCGTATAACGTATAACGTACAACGTATAACGTACAACGTATAACGTACAACGTATAACGTACGACGTACAACGTGTAACGTATAATGTATAACGTATAACGTACAGCGTATAACGTACAGCGTATAACGTACAGCGTATAACGTATAACGTATAACGTACAGCATATAACGTACAGCGTATAACGTATAACGTATAACGTATAACGTATAACGTATAACGTATAACGTATAACGTATAACGTATAACGTACAACGTATACCGTATAACGTTCAACGTACAACGTGTATCGTATAACGTATAACGTATAACGTACAGCGTATAAAGTATAACGTACAACGTATAACGTACAACGTATGACGTACAACGTATAACGTACAGCGTATAACGTATAACGTATAACGTATAACGTATAACGTATAACGTATAACGTATAACGTATAACGTATAACGTATAACGTATAACGTATAACGTATAACGTATAACGTATAACGTATAACGTATAACGTATAACGTATAACGTATAACGTATAACGTATAACGTATAACGTATAACGTATAACGTATAACGTATAACGTATAACGTATAACGTATAACGTATAACGTATAACGTATAACGTATAACGTATAACGTATAACGTATAACGTATAACGTATAACGTATAACGTATAACGTATAACGTATAACGTATAACGTATAACGTATAACGTATAACGTATAACGTATAACGTATAACGTATAACGTACAGCGTATAACGTATAACGTACAACGTATAACGTACAACGTATAACGTACAACGTATAACGTACGACGTACAACGTGTAACGTATAATGTATAACGTATAACGTACAGCGTATAACGTACAGCGTATAACGTACAGCGTATAACGTATAACGTATAACGTACAGCATATAACGTACAGCGTATAACGTATAACGTATAACGTACAACGTATAACGTACAACGTATAACGTACAGCGTATAACGTATAACGTACAACGTATACCGTATAACGTTCAACGTACAACGTGTATCGTATAACGTATAACGTATAACGTACAGCGTATAAAGTATAACGTACAACGTATAACGTACAACGTATGACGTACAACGTATAACGTACAGCGTATAACGTATAACGTATAACGTATAACGTATAACGTATAACGTATAACGTATAACGTATAACGTATAACGTATAACGTATAACGTATAACGTATAACGTATAACGTATAACGTATAACGTATAACGTACAACGTATAACGTATAACGTACAGCGTACAACGTATAACGTATAACGTATAACATATAACGTACAACGTATAACGTATAACGTATAACGTATAACGTATAACGTACAACGTATACCGTATAACGTACAGCGTACAACGTATAACGTATAACGTACAGCGTATGACGTATAACGTATAACGTACAGCATATAACGTACAGCGTATAACGTATAACGTATAACGTATAACGTATAACGTATAACGTATAACGTATAACGTATAACGTATAACGTACAACGTATAACGTATAACGTACAACGTACAACGTATAACGTATAACGTACAACGTATAACGTACAACGTATAACGTACAACGTACAGCGGATAACGTACAGCGTATAACGTACAGCGTATAACGTATAACGTATAACGTATAACGTATAACGTACAACGTATAACGTATAACGTATAACGTATACCGTATAACGTACAGCGTACAACGTATAACGTATAACGTACAGCGTATAACGTATAACGTATAACGTACAGCATATAACGTACAGCGTATAACGTACAGCGTATAACGTATAACGTACAACGTATAACGTACAACGTATAACGTACAGCGTATAACGTATAACGTACAACGTATACCGTATAACGTTCAACGTACAACGTGTATCGTATAACGTATAACGTATAACGTACAGCGTATAAAGTATAACGTACAACGTATAACGTACAACGTATGACGTACAACGTACAACGTATAACGTATAACGTACAACGTATAACGTACAACGTATAACGTACAACGTACAGCGTATAACGTACAGCGTATAACCTACAGCGTATAACGTATAACGTATAACGTATAACGTATATCGTATAACGTATAACTTATAACGTATAACGTAAACGTATAACGTACAACGTATAACGTATAACGTTCAACGTACAACGTGTATCGTATAACGTATAACGTATAACGTACTGCGTATAACGTATAACGTATAACGTACAACGTATAACGTATAACGTATAACGTATAACGTATAACGTACAACGTATAACGTATAACGTATAACGTATAACGTACAGCGTATAACGTACAACGTACAACGTGTAACGTATAACGTATAACGTATAACGTACAGCGTATAACGTATAACGTACAACGTATAACGTATAACGTACAACGTACAACGTATAACGTATAACGTACAACGTATAACGTATAACGTATAACGTATAACGTACAACGTATAACGTATAACGTACAACGTATAACGTATAACGTATAACGTATAACGTACAGCGTATAACGTACAACGTACAACGTGTAACGTATAACGTATAACGTATAACGTACAGCGTATAACGTACAGCGTACAACGTATAACGTATAACATATAACGTATAACGTATAACGTATAACGTATAACGTATAACGTATAACGTATAACGTATAACGTATAACGTATAACGTATAACGTATAACGTATAACGTATAACGTATAACGTATAACGTATAACGTATAACGTATAACGTATAACGTATAACGTATAACGTATAACGTATAACGTATAACGTATAACGTATAACGTATAACGTATAACGTACAGCGTATAACGTACAGCGTATAACGTACAGCGTATAACGTATAACGTATAACGTATAACGTATAACGTACAACGGATAACGTACAGCGTATAACGTATAACGTATAACGTATAAAGTACAGCGTATAACGTACAACGTATAACGTACAGCGTATAACGTACAGCGTATAACGTACAGCGTATAACGTACAGCGTATAACGTACAACGTATAACGTACAACGTATAACGTACAGCGTATAACGTATAACGTACAACGTATACCGTATAACGTTCAACGTACAACGTGTATCGTATAACGTATAACGTATAACGTACAGCGTATAAAGTATAACGTACAACGTATAACGTACAACGTATGTCGTACAACGTATAACGTACAGCGTATAACGTATAACGTATAACGTATAACGTATAACGTATAACGTATAACGTATAACGTACAACGTACAACGTATAACGTATAACGTACAACGTATAACGTACAACGTATAACGTACAACGTACAGCGTATAACGTACAGCGTATAACCTACAGCGTATAACGTATAACGTATAACGTATAACGTATAACGTATAACGTATAACGTATAACGTATAACGTATAACGTATAACGTATAACGTATAACGTATAACGTATAACGTATAACGTATAACGTATAACGTATAACGTATAACGTATAACGTATAACGTATAACGTATAACGTATAACGTATAACGTATAACGTATAACGGATAACGTATAACGTATAACGTATAACGTATAACGTATAACGTACAGCGTATAACGTATAACGTACAACGTATAACGTACAACGTATAACGTACAACGTATAACGTACGACGTACAACGTGTAACGTATAATGTATAACGTATAACGTACAGCGTATAACGTACAGCGTATAACGTACAGCGTATAACGTATAACGTATAACGTACAGCATATAACGTACAGCGTATAACGTATAACGTATAACGTATAACGTATAACGTATAACGTATAACGTATAACGTATAACGTATAACGTACAACGTATACCGTATAACGTTCAACGTACAACGTGTATCGTATAACGTATAACGTATAACGTACAGCGTATAAAGTATAACGTACAACGTATAACGTACAACGTATGACGTACAACGTATAACGTACAGCGTATAACGTATAACGTATAACGTATAACGTATAACGTATAACGTATAACGTATAACGTATAACGTATAACGTATAACGTATAACGTATAACGTATAACGTATAACGTATAACGTATAACGTATAACGTATAACGTATAACGTATAACGTATAACGTATAACGTATAACGTATAACGTATAACGTATAACGTATAACGTATAACGTATAACGTATAACGTATAACGTATAACGTATAACGTATAACGTATAACGTATAACGTATAACGTATAACGTATAACGTATAACGTATAACGTATAACGTATAACGTATAACGTATAACGTATAACGTATAACGTATAACGTATAACGTATAACGTATAACGTATAACGTACAGCGTATAACGTATAACGTACAACGTATAACGTACAACGTATAACGTACAACGTATAACGTACGACGTACAACGTGTAACGTATAATGTATAACGTATAACGTACAGCGTATAACGTACAGCGTATAACGTACAGCGTATAACGTATAACGTATAACGTACAGCATATAACGTACAGCGTATAACGTATAACGTATAACGTACAACGTATAACGTACAACGTATAACGTACAGCGTATAACGTATAACGTACAACGTATACCGTATAACGTTCAACGTACAACGTGTATCGTATAACGTATAACGTATAACGTACAGCGTATAAAGTATAACGTACAACGTATAACGTACAACGTATGACGTACAACGTATAACGTACAGCGTATAACGTATAACGTATAACGTATAACGTATAACGTATAACGTATAACGTATAACGTATAACGTATAACGTATAACGTATAACGTATAACGTATAACGTATAACGTATAACGTATAACGTATAACGTACAACGTATACCGTATAACGTACAGCGTACAACGTATAACGTATAACGTATAACATATAACGTACAACGTATAACGTATAACGTATAACGTATAACGTATAACGTACAACGTATACCGTATAACGTACAGCGTACAACGTATAACGTATAACGTACAGCGTATGACGTATAACGTATAACGTACAGCATATAACGTACAGCGTATAACGTATAACGTATAACGTATAACGTATAACGTATAACGTATAACGTATAACGTATAACGTATAACGTACAACGTATAACGTATAACGTACAACGTACAACGTATAACGTATAACGTACAACGTATAACGTACAACGTATAACGTACAACGTACAGCGGATAACGTACAGCGTATAACGTACAGCGTATAACGTATAACGTATAACGTATAACGTATAACGTACAACGTATAACGTATAACGTATAACGTATACCGTATAACGTACAGCGTACAACGTATAACGTATAACGTACAGCGTATAACGTATAACGTATAACGTACAGCATATAACGTACAGCGTATAACGTACAGCGTATAACGTATAACGTACAACGTATAACGTACAACGTATAACGTACAGCGTATAACGTATAACGTACAACGTATACCGTATAACGTTCAACGTACAACGTGTATCGTATAACGTATAACGTATAACGTACAGCGTATAAAGTATAACGTACAACGTATAACGTACAACGTATGACGTACAACGTACAACGTATAACGTATAACGTACAACGTATAACGTACAACGTATAACGTACAACGTACAGCGTATAACGTACAGCGTATAACCTACAGCGTATAACGTATAACGTATAACGTATAACGTATATCGTATAACGTATAACTTATAACGTATAACGTAAACGTATAACGTACAACGTATAACGTATAACGTTCAACGTACAACGTGTATCGTATAACGTATAACGTATAACGTACTGCGTATAACGTATAACGTATAACGTACAACGTATAACGTATAACGTATAACGTATAACGTATAACGTACAACGTATAACGTATAACGTATAACGTATAACGTACAGCGTATAACGTACAACGTACAACGTGTAACGTATAACGTATAACGTATAACGTACAGCGTATAACGTATAACGTACAACGTATAACGTATAACGTACAACGTACAACGTATAACGTATAACGTACAACGTATAACGTATAACGTATAACGTATAACGTACAACGTATAACGTATAACGTACAACGTATAACGTATAACGTATAACGTATAACGTACAGCGTATAACGTACAACGTACAACGTGTAACGTATAACGTATAACGTATAACGTACAGCGTATAACGTACAGCGTACAACGTATAACGTATAACATATAACGTATAACGTATAACGTATAACGTATAACGTATAACGTATAACGTATAACGTATAACGTATAACGTATAACGTATAACGTATAACGTATAACGTATAACGTATAACGTATAACGTATAACGTATAACGTATAACGTATAACGTATAACGTATAACGTATAACGTATAACGTATAACGTATAACGTACAGCGTATAACGTACAGCGTATAACGTACAGCGTATAACGTATAACGTATAACGTATAACGTATAACGTACAACGGATAACGTACAGCGTATAACGTATAACGTATAACGTATAAAGTACAGCGTATAACGTACAACGTATAACGTACAGCGTATAACGTACAGCGTATAACGTACAGCGTATAACGTATAACGTATAACGTATAACGTATAACGTATAACGTATAACGTATAACGTATAACGTACAACGTATAACGTACAACGTATAACGTACAACGTATAACGTACAACGTACAACGTGTAACGTATAACGTATAACGTACAGCGTATAACGTACAGCGTATAACGTACAACGTATAACGTACAACGTACATACGTATAACGTACAACGTACAACGTGTAACGTATAACGTATAACGTACAGCGTATAACGTACAGCGTATAACGTACAGCGTATAACGTATAACGTACAACGTATAACGTACAACGTATAACGTACAACGTATAACGTACAGCGTATAACGTATAACGTACAACGTATAACGTATAACGTTCAACGTACAACGTGTATCGTATAACGTATAACGTATAACGTACAGCGTATAAAGTATAACGTACAACGTATAACGTACAACGTATGACGTACAACGTATAACGTACAGCGTATAACGTATAACGTATAACGTATAACGTATAACGTATAACGTATAACGTATAACGTATAACGTATAACGTATAACGTATAACGTATAACGTATAACGTATAACGTATAACGTATAACGTATAACGTATAACGTATAACGTATAGCGTATAACGTATAACGTACAACGTATAACGTATAACGTACAACGTACAACGTATAACGTATAACGTACAACGTATAACGTACAACGTATAACGTACAACGTACAGCGTATAACGTATAACGTACAACGTATAACGTACAACGTATAACGTACAACGTACAGCGTATAACGTACAGCGTATAACGTACAGCGTATAACGTATAACGTATAACGTATAACGTATATCGTACAACGGATAACGTACAGCGTATAACGTATAACGTATAACGTATAAAGTACAGCGTATAACGTACAACGTATAACGTACAGCATATAACGTACAGCGTATAACTTGTAACGTATAACGTATAACGTATAACGTATAACGTATAACGTACAGCATATAACGTATAAAGTATAACGTACAACGTATAACGTATAACGTATAACGTATAACGTATAACGTATAACGTATAACGTATAACGTATAACGTATAACGTATAACGTATAACGTATAACGTATAACGTACAACGTATAACGTATAACGTACAACGTACAACGTATAACGTATAACGTACAACGTATAACGTACAACGTATAACGTACAACGTACAGCGTATAACGTACAGCGTATAACCTACAGCGTATAACGTATAACGTATAACGTATAACGTATATCGTATAACGTATAACTTATAACGTATAACGTAAACGTATAACGTACAACGTATAACGTATAACGTTCAACGTACAACGTGTATCGTATAACGTATAACGTATAACGTACTGCGTATAACGTATAACGTATAACGTACAACGTATAACGTATAACGTATAACGTATAACGTATAACGTACAACGTATAACGTATAACGTATAACGTATAACGTACAGCGTATAACGTACAACGTACAACGTGTAACGTATAACGTATAACGTATAACGTACAGCGTATAACGTATAACGTACAACGTATAACGTATAACGTACAACGTACAACGTATAACGTATAACGTACAACGTATAACGTATAACGTATAACGTATAACGTACAACGTATAACGTATAACGTACAACGTATAACGTATAACGTATAACGTATAACGTATAACGTATAACGTATAACGTATAACGTATAACGTATAACGTATAACGTATAACGTATAACGTATAACGTATAACGTATAACGTATAACGTATAACGTATAACGTATAACGTATAACGTATAACGTACAACGTATACCGTATAACGTACAGCGTACAACGTATAACGTATAACGTATAACATATAACGTACAACGTATAACGTATAACGTATAACGTATAACGTATAACGTACAACGTATACCGTATAACGTACAGCGTACAACGTATAACGTATAACGTACAGCGTATGACGTATAACGTATAACGTACAGCATATAACGTACAGCGTATAACGTATAACGTATAACGTATAACGTATAACGTATAACGTATAACGTATAACGTATAACGTATAACGTACAACGTATAACGTATAACGTACAACGTACAACGTATAACGTATAACGTACAACGTATAACGTACAACGTATAACGTACAACGTACAGCGGATAACGTACAGCGTATAACGTACAGCGTATAACGTATAACGTATAACGTATAACGTATAACGTACAACGTATAACGTATAACGTATAACGTATACCGTATAACGTACAGCGTACAACGTATAACGTATAACGTACAGCGTATAACGTATAACGTATAACGTACAGCATATAACGTACAGCGTATAACGTACAGCGTATAACGTATAACGTACAACGTATAACGTACAACGTATAACGTACAGCGTATAACGTATAACGTACAACGTATACCGTATAACGTTCAACGTACAACGTGTATCGTATAACGTATAACGTATAACGTACAGCGTATAAAGTATAACGTACAACGTATAACGTACAACGTATGACGTACAACGTACAACGTATAACGTATAACGTACAACGTATAACGTACAACGTATAACGTACAACGTACAGCGTATAACGTACAGCGTATAACCTACAGCGTATAACGTATAACGTATAACGTATAACGTATATCGTATAACGTATAACTTATAACGTATAACGTAAACGTATAACGTACAACGTATAACGTATAACGTTCAACGTACAACGTGTATCGTATAACGTATAACGTATAACGTACTGCTTATAACGTATAACGTATAACGTACAACGTATAACGTATAACGTATAACGTATAACGTATAACGTACAACGTATAACGTATAACGTATAACGTATAACGTACAGCGTATAACGTACAACGTACAACGTGTAACGTATAACGTATAACGTATAACGTACAGCGTATAACGTATAACGTACAACGTATAACGTATAACGTACAACGTACAACGTATAACGTATAACGTACAACGTATAACGTATAACGTATAACGTATAACGTACAACGTATAACGTATAACGTACAACGTATAACGTATAACGTATAACGTATAACGTACAGCGTATAACGTACAACGTACAACGTGTAACGTATAACGTATAACGTATAACGTACAGCGTATAACGTACAGCGTACAACGTATAACGTATAACATATAACGTATAACGTATAACGTATAACGTATAACGTATAACGTATAACGTATAACGTATAACGTATAACGTATAACGTATAACGTATAACGTATAACGTATAACGTATAACGTATAACGTATAACGTATAACGTATAAAGTATAACGAATAACGTGTAACGTATATCGTATAACGTATAACGTACAGCGTATAACGTACAGCGTATAACGTACAGCGTATAACGTATAACGTATAACGTATAACGTATAACATACAACGGATAAAGTACAGCGTATAACGTATAACGTATAACGTATAAAGTACAGCGTATAACGTACAACGTATAACGTACAGCGTATAACGTACAGCGTATAACGTACAGCGTATAACGTATAACGTATAACGTATAACGTATAACGTATAACGTATAACGTATAACGTATAACGTACAACGTATAACGTACAACGTATAACGTACAACGTATAACGTACAACGTACAACGTGTAACGTATAACGTATAACGTACAGCGTATAACGTACAGCGTATAACGTTCAACGCATAACGTACAACGTACATACGTATAACGTACAACGTACAACGTGTAACGTATAACGTATAACGTACAGCGTATAACGTACAGCGTATAACGTACAGCGTATAACGTATAACGTACAACGTATAACGTACAACGTATAACGTACAACGTATAACGTTCAACGTATAACGTACAACGTACATACGTATACCGTATAACGTTCAACGTACAACGTGTATCGTATAACGTATAACGTATAACGTACAGCGTATAAAGTATAACGTACAACGTATAACGTACAACGTATGACGTACAACGTATAACGTACAGCGTATAACGTATAACGTATAACGTATAACGTATAACGTATAACGTATAACGTATAACGTATAACGTATAACGTATAACGTATAACGTATAACGTATAACGTATAACGTATAACGTATAACGTATAACGTATAACGTATAACGTATAACGTATAACGTATAACGTACAACGTATAACGTATAACGTACAACGTACAACGTATAACGTATAACGTACAACGTATAACGTACAACGTATAACGTACAACGTACAGCGTATAACGTATAACGTACAACGTATAACGTACAACGTATAACGTACAACGTACAGCGTATAACGTACAGCGTATAACGTACAGCGTATAACGTATAACGTATAACGTATATCGTACAACGGATAACGTACAGCGTATAACGTATAACGTATAACGTATAAAGTACAGCGTATAACGTACAACGTATAACGTACAGCATATAACGTACAGCGTATAACTTGTAACGTATAACGTATAACGTATAACGTATAACGTATAACGTACAGCATATAACGTATAAAGTATAACGTACAACGTATAACGTATAACGTATAACGTATAACGTATAACGTATAACGTATAACGTATAACGTATAACGTATAACGTATAACGTATAACGTATAACGTATAACGTACAACGTATAACGTATAACGTACAACGTACAACGTATAACGTATAACGTACAACGTATAACGTACAACGTATAACGTACAACGTACAGCGTATAACGTACAGCGTATAACCTACAGCGTATAACGTATAACGTATAACGTATAACGTATATCGTATAACGTATAACTTATAACGTATAACGTAAACGTATAACGTACAACGTATAACGTATAACGTTCAACGTACAACGTGTATCGTATAACGTATAACGTATAACGTACTGCGTATAACGTATAACGTATAACGTACAACGTATAACGTATAACGTATAACGTATAACGTATAACGTATAACGTACAACGTATAACGTATAACGTATAACGTATAACGTACAGCGTATAACGTACAACGTACAACGTGTAACGTATAACGTATAACGTATAACGTACAGCGTATAACGTATAACGTACAACGTATAACGTATAACGTACAACGTACAACGTATAACGTATAACGTACAACGTATAACGTATAACGTATAACGTATAACGTACAACGTATAACGTATAACGTACAACGTATAACGTATAACGTATAACGTATAACGTATAACGTATAACGTATAACGTATAACGTATAACGTATAACGTATAACGTATAACGTATAACGTACAGCGTATAACGTACAGCATATAACGTATAAAGTATAACGTACAACGTATAACGTATAACGTATAACGTATAACGTATAACGTATAACGTATAACGTATAACGTATAACGTATAACGTATAACGTATAACGTATAACGTACAGCGTATAACGTACAGCGTATAACGTACAGCGTATAACGTACAACGTATAACGTACAACGTATAACGTACAGCGTATAACGTATAACGTACAACGTATACCGTATAACGTTCAACGTACAACGTGTAACGTATAACGTACAACGTATAACGTACAACGTATAACGTACAACGTACAGCGTATAACGTACAGCGTATAACGTACAGCGTATAACGTATAACGTATAGCGTATAACGTATAACGTATAACGTACAACGGATAACGTACAGCGTATAACGTATAACGTATAACGTATAAAGTACAGCGTATAACGTACAACGTATAACGTACAGCGTATAACGTACAGCGTATAACGTACAACGTATAACGTACAACGTATAACGTACAACGTACAACGTACAACGTGTAACGTATAACGTATATCGTATAACGTATAACGTACAGCGTATAACATACAGCGTATAACGTACAGCGTATAACGTATAACGTACAACGTATAACGTACAACGTATAACGTACAACGTATAACGTACAACGTATAACGTACAACGTACAGCGTATAACGTACAGCGTATAACGTACAGCGTATAACGTATAACGTATAACGTATAACGTATATCGTACAACGGATAACGTACAGCGTATAACGTATAACGTATAACGTATAAAGTACAGCGTATAACGTACAACGTATAACGTACAGCATATAACGTACAGCGTATAACTTGTAACGTATAACGTATAACGTATAACGTATAACGTATAACGTACAGCATATAACGTATAAAGTATAACGTACAACGTATAACGTATAACGTATAACGTATAACGTATAACGTATAACGTATAACGTATAACGTATAACGTATAACGTATAACGTATAACGTATAACGTATAACGTATAACGTATAACGTACAACGTATAACGTATAACGTACAACGTACAACGTATAACGTATAACGTACAACGTATAACGTACAACGTATAACGTACAACGTACAGCGTATAACGTATAACGTACAACGTATAACGTACAACGTATAACGTACAACGTACAGCGTATAACGTACAGCGTATAACGTACAGCGTATAACGTATAACGTATAACGTATAACGTATATCGTACAACGGATAACGTACAGCGTATAACGTATAACGTATAACGTATAAAGTACAGCGTATAACGTACAACGTATAACGTACAGCATATAACGTACAGCGTATAACTTGTAACGTATAACGTATAACGTATAACGTATAACGTATAACGTACAGCATATAACGTATAAAGTATAACGTACAACGTATAACGTATAACGTATAACGTATAACGTATAACGTATAACGTATAACGTATAACGTATAACGTATAACGTATAACGTATAACGTATAACGTACAGCGTATAACGTACAGCATATAACGTATAAAGTATAACGTACAACGTATAACGTATAACGTATAACGTATAACGTATAACGTATAACGTATAACGTATAACGTATAACGTATAACGTATAACGTATAACGTATAACGTATAACGTACAGCGTATAACGTACAGCGTATAACGTACAGCGTATAACGTACAACGTATAACGTACAACGTATAACGTACAGCGTATAACGTATAACGTACAACGTATACCGTATAACGTTCAACGTACAACGTGTAACGTATAACGTACAACGTATAACGTACAACGTATAACGTACAACGTACAGCGTATAACGTACAGCGTATAACGTACAGCGTATAACGTATAACGTATAACGTATAACGTATAACGTATAACGTACAACGGATAACGTACAGCGTATAACGTATAACGTATAACGTATAAAGTACAGCGTATAACGTACAACGTATAACGTACAGCGTATAACGTACAGCGTATAACGTACAACGTATAACGTACAACGTATAACGTACAACGTACAACGTACAACGTGTAACGTATAACGTATATCGTATAACGTATAACGTACAGCGTATAACATACAGCGTATAACGTACAGCGTATAACGTATAACGTACAACGTATAACGTACAACGTATAACGTACAGCGTATAACGTATAACGTACAACGTATACCGTATAACGTTCAACGTACAACGTGTATCGTATAACGTATAACGTATAACGTACAGCGTATAAAGTATAACGTACAACGTATAACGTACAACGTATGACGTACAACGTATAACGTACAGCGTATAACGTATAACGTATAACGTATAACGTATAACGTATAACGTATAACGTATAACGTATAACGTATAACGTATAACGTATAACGTATAACGTATAACGTATAACGTATAACGTATAACGTATAACGTATAACGTATAACGTATAACGTATAACGTATAACGTATAACGTATAACGTATAACGTATAACGTATAACGTATAACGTATAACGTATAACGTATAACGTATAACGTATAACGTATAACGTATAACGTATAACGTATAACGTATAACGTATAACGTATAACGTATAACGTATAACGTACAACGTATAACGTATAACGTACAACGTACAACGTATAACGTATAACGTACAACGTATAACGTACAACGTATAACGTACAACGTACAGCGTATAACGTACAGCGTATAACCTACAGCGTATAACGTATAACGTATAACGTATAACGTATATCGTATAACGTATAACTTATAACGTATAACGTAAACGTATAACGTACAACGTATAACGTATAACGTTCATCGTACAACGTGTATCGTATAACGTATAACGTATAACGTACTGCGTATAACGTATAACGTATAACGTACAACGTATAACGTATAACGTATAACGTATAACGTATAACGTACAACGTATAACGTATAACGTATAACGTATAACGTACAGCGTATAACGTACAACGTACAACGTGTAACGTATAACGTATAACGTATAACGTACAGCGTATAACGTATAACGTACAACGTATAACGTATAACGTACAACGTACAACGTATAACGTATAACGTACAACGTACAACGTATAACGTATAACGTATAACGTATAACGTACAACGTATAACGTATAACGTACAACGTATAACGTATAACGTATAACGTATAACGTACAGCGTATAACGTACAACGTACAACGTGTAACGTATAACGTATAACGTATAACGTACAGCGTATAACGTACAGCGTACAACGTATAACGTATAACATATAACGTATAACGTATAACGTATAACGTATAACGTATAACGTATAACGTATAACGTATAACGTATAACGTATAACATATAACGTATAACGTATAACGTATAACGTATAACGTATAACGTATAACGTATAACGTATAACGTATAACGTATAACGTATAACGTATAACGTATAACGTATAACGTACAGCATATAACGTATAAAGTATAACGTACAACGTATAACGTATAACGTATAACGTATAACGTATAACGTATAACGTATAACGTATAACGTATAACGTATAACGTATAACGTATAACGTATAACGTATAACGTATAACGTATAACGTATAACGTATAACGTACAGCGTATAACGTACAGCGTATAACGTACAGAGTATAACGTATAACGTATAACGTATAACGTATAACGTACAACGGATAACGTACAGCGTATAACGTATAACGTATAACGTATAAAGTACAGCGTATAACGTACAACGTATAACGTACAGCGTATAACGTACAGCGTATAACGTACAACGTATAACGTACAACGTATAACGTACAACGTACAACGTACAACGTGTAACGTATAACGTATATCGTATAACGTATAACGTACAGCGTATAACATACAGCGTATAACGTACAGCGTATAACGTATAACGTACAACGTATAACGTACAACGTATAACGTACAGCGTATAACGTATAACGTACAACGTATACCGTATAACGTTCAACGTACAACGTGTATCGTATAACGTATAACGTATAACGTACAGCGTATAAAGTATAACGTACAACGTATAACGTACAACGTATGACGTACAACGTATAACGTACAGCGTATAACGTATAACGTATAACGTATAACGTATAACGTATAACGTATAACGTATAACGTATAACGTATAACGTATAACGTATAACGTATAACGTATAACGTATAACGTATAACGTATAACGTATAACGTATAACGTATAACGTATAACGTATAACGTATAACGTATAACGTATAACGTATAACGTATAACGTATAACGTATAACGTATAACGTATAACGTATAACGTATAACGTATAACGTATAACGTATAACGTATAACGTATAACGTATAACGTATAACGTATAACGTATAACGTATAACGTATAACGTATAACGTATAACGTACAACGTATAACGTATAACGTACAACGTACAACGTATAACGTATAACGTACAACGTATAACGTACAACGTATAACGTACAACGTACAGCGTATAACGTACAGCGTATAACCTACAGCGTATAACGTATAACGTATAACGTATAACGTATATCGTATAACGTATAACTTATAACGTATAACGTAAACGTATAACGTACAACGTATAACGTATAACGTTCATCGTACAACGTGTATCGTATAACGTATAACGTATAACGTACTGCGTATAACGTATAACGTATAACGTACAACGTATAACGTATAACGTATAACGTATAACGTATAACGTACAACGTATAACGTATAACGTATAACGTATAACGTACAGCGTATAACGTACAACGTACAACGTGTAACGTATAACGTATAACGTATAACGTACAGCGTATAACGTATAACGTACAACGTATAACGTATAACGTACAACGTACAACGTATAACGTATAACGTACAACGTACAACGTATAACGTATAACGTATAACGTATAACGTACAACGTATAACGTATAACGTACAACGTATAACGTATAACGTATAACGTATAACGTACAGCGTATAACGTACAACGTACAACGTGTAACGTATAACGTATAACGTACAACGTACAGCGTATAACGTACAGCGTACAACGTATAACGTATAACATATAACGTATAACGTATAACGTATAACGTATAACGTATAACGTATAACGTATAACGTATAACGTATAACGTATAACGTATAACATATAACGTATAACGTATAACGTATAACGTATAACGTATAACGTATAACGTATAACGTATAACGTATAACGTATAACGTATAACGTATAACGTATAACGTATAACGTACAGCATATAACGTATAAAGTATAACGTACAACGTATAACGTATAACGTATAACGTATAACGTATAACGTATAACGTATAACGTATAACGTATAACGTATAACGTATAACGTATAACGTATAACGTATAACGTATAACGTATAACGTATAACGTACAGCGTATAACGTACAGCGTATAACGTACAGAGTATAACGTATAACGTATAACGTATAACGTATAACGTACAACGGATAACGTACAGCGTATAACGTATAACGTATAACGTATAAAGTACAGCGTATAACGTACAACGTATAACGTACAGCGTATAACGTACAGCGTATAACGTACAGCGTATAACGTATAACGTATAACGTATAACGTATAACGTATAACGTATAACGTATAACGTACAACGTATAACGTACAACGTATAACGTACAACGTATAACGTACAACGGATAACGTACAGCGTATAACGTATAACGTATAACGTATAAAGTACAGCGTATAACGTACAACGTATAACGTACAGCGTATAACGTACAGCGTATAACGTACAACGTATAACGTACAACGTATAACGTACAACGTACAACGTACAACGTGTAACGTATAACGTATAACGTATAACGTATAACGTACAGCGTATAACATACAGCGTATAACGTACAGCGTATAACGTATAACGTACAACGTATAACGTACAACGTATAACGTACAACGGATAACGTACAGCGTATAACGTATAACGTATAACGTATAACGTATAACGTATAACGTATAACATATAACGTATAACGTATAACGTATAACGTATAACGTATAACGTATAACGTATAACGTATAACGTATAACGTATAACGTATAACGTATAACGTATAACGTATAACGTACAGCATATAACGTATAAAGTATAACGTACAACGTATAACGTATAACGTATAACGTATAACGTATAACGTATAACGTATAACGTATAACGTATAACGTATAACGTATAACGTATAACGTATAACGTATAACGTATAACGTATAACGTATAACGTATAACGTATAACGTACAGCGTATAACGTACAGCGTATAACGTACAGAGTATAACGTATAACGTATAACGTATAACGTATAACGTACAACGGATAACGTACAGCGTATAACGTATAACGTATAACGTATAAAGTACAGCGTATAACGTACAACGTATAACGTACAGCGTATAACGTACAGCGTATAACGTACAACGTATAACGTACAACGTATAACGTACAACGTACAACGTACAACGTGTAACGTATAACGTATATCGTATAACGTATAACGTACAGCGTATAACATACAGCGTATAACGTACAGCGTATAACGTATAACGTACAACGTATAACGTACAACATATAACGTACAGCGTATAACGTATAACGTACAACGTATACCGTATAACGTTCAACGTACAACGTGTATCGTATAACGTATAACGTATAACGTACAGCGTATAAAGTATAACGTACAACGTATAACGTACAACGTATGACGTACAACGTATAACGTACAGCGTATAACGTACAGCGTATAACGTATAACGTATAACGTATAACGTATAACGTATAACGTATAACGTATAACGTATAACGTATAACGTATAACGTATAACGTATAACGTATAACGTATAACGTATAACGTATAACGTATAACGTATAACGTATAACGTATAACGTATAACGTATAACGTATAACGTATAACGTATAACGTATAACGTATAACGTATAACGTATAACGTATAACGTATAACGTATAACGTATAACGTATAACGTATAACGTATAACGTATAACGTATAACGTATAACGTATAACGTATAACGTATAACGTACAACGTATAACGTATAACGTACAACGTACAACGTATAACGTATAACGTACAACGTATAACGTACAACGTATAACGTACAACGTACAGCGTATAACGTACAGCGTATAACCTACAGCGTATAACGTATAACGTATAACGTATAACGTATATCGTATAACGTATAACTTATAACGTATAACGTAAACGTATAACGTACAACGTATAACGTATAACGTTCATCGTACAACGTGTATCGTATAACGTATAACGTATAACGTACTGCGTATAACGTATAACGTATAACGTACAACGTATAACGTATAACGTATAACGTATAACGTATAACGTACAACGTATAACGTATAACGTATAACGTATAACGTACAGCGTATAACGTACAACGTACAACGTGTAACGTATAACGTATAACGTATAACGTACAGCGTATAACGTATAACGTACAACGTATAACATATAACGTACAACGTACAACGTATAACGTATAACGTACAACGTACAACGTATAACGTATAACGTATAACGTATAACGTACAACGTATAACGTATAACGTACAACGTATAACGTATAACGTATAACGTATAACGTACAGCGTATAACGTACAACGTACAACGTGTAACGTATAACGTATAACGTATAACGTACAGCGTATAACGTACAGCGTACAACGTATAACGTATAACATATAACGTATAACGTATAACGTATAACGTATAACGTATAACGTATAACGTATAACGTATAACGTATAACGTATAACGTATAACGTATAACATATAACGTATAACGTATAACGTATAACGTATAACGTATAACGTATAACGTATAACGTATAACGTATAACGTATAACGTATAACGTATAACGTATAACGTATAACGTATAACGTATAACGTACAGCATATAACGTATAAAGTATAACGTACAACGTATAACGTATAACGTATAACGTATAACGTATAACGTATAACGTATAACGTATAACGTATAACGTATAACGTATAACGTATAACGTATAACGTATAACGTATAACGTATAACGTATAACGTACAGCGTATAACGTACAGCGTATAACGTACAGAGTATAACGTATAACGTATAACGTATAACGTATAACGTACAACGGATAACGTACAGCGTATAACGTATAACGTATAACGTACAGCGTATAACGTACAGCGTATAACGTACAGCGTATAACGTATAACGTATAACGTATAACGTATAACGTATAACGTATAACGTATAACGTACAACGTATAACGTACAACGTATAACGTACAGCGTATAACGTATAACGTACAACGTATAACGTACAACGTATAACGTACAACGGATAACGTACAGCGTATAACGTATAACGTATAACGTATAAAGTACAGCGTATAACGTACAACGTATAACGTACAGCGTATAACGTACAGCGTATAACGTACAACGTATAACGTACAACGTATAACGTACAACGTACAACGTACAACGTGTAACGTATAACGTATAACGTATAACGTATAACGTACAGCGTATAACGTACAACGTACAACGTGTAACGTATAACGTATAACGTATAACGTACAGCGTATAACGTATAACGTACAACGTATAACGTACAACGTACAACGTATAACGTATAACGTACAACGTACAACGTATAACGTATAACGTATAACGTATAACGTACAACGTATAACGTATAACGTACAACGTATAACGTATAACGTATAACGTATAACGTACAGCGTATAACGTACAACGTACAACGTGTAACGTATAACGTATAACGTATAACGTACAGCGTATAACGTACAGCGTACAACGTACAACGTGTAACGTATAACGTATAACGTATAACGTATAACGTACAGCGTATAACATACAGCGTATAACGTACAGCGTATAACGTATAACGTACAACGTATAACGTACAACGTATAACGTACAACGGATAACGTACAGCGTATAACGTATAACGTATAACGTATAAAGTACAGCGTATAACGTACAACGTATAACGTACAGCGTATAACGTACAGCGTATAACGTACAACGTATAACGTACAACGTATAACGTACAACGTACAACGTACAACGTGTAACGTATAACGTATAACGTATAACGTATAACGTACAGCGTATAACGTACAACGTACAACGTGTAACGTATAACGTATAACGTATAACGTACAGCGTATAACGTATAACGTACAACGTATAACGTATAACGTACAACGTACAACGTATAACGTATAACGTACAACGTACAACGTATAACGTATAACGTATAACGTATAACGTACAACGTATAACGTATAACGTACAACGTATAACGTATAACGTATAACGTATAACGTACAGCGTATAACGTACAACGTACAACGTGTAACGTATAACGTATAACGTATAACGTACAGCGTATAACGTACAGCGTACAACGTATAACGTATAACATATAACGTATAACGTATAACGTATAACGTATAACGTATAACGTATAACGTATAACGTATAACGTATAACGTATAACGTATAACATATAACGTATAACGTATAACGTATAACGTATAACGTATAACGTATAACGTATAACGTATAACGTATAACGTATAACGTATAACGTATAACGTATAACGTATAACGTACAGCATATAACGTATAAAGTATAACGTACAACGTATAACGTATAACGTATAACGTATAACGTATAACGTATAACGTATAACGTATAACGTATAACGTATAACGTATAACGTATAACGTATAACGTATAACGTATAACGTATAACGTATAACGTATAACGTATAACGTATAACGTACAGCGTATAACGTACAGCGTATAACGTACAGAGTATAACGTATAACGTATAACGTATAACGTATAACGTACAACGGATAACGTACAGCGTATAACGTATAACGTATAACGTATAAAGTACAGCGTATAACGTACAACGTATAACGTACAGCGTATAACGTACAGCGTATAACGTACAGCGTATAACGTATAACGTATAACGTATAACGTATAACGTATAACGTATAACGTATAACGTACAACGTATAACGTACAACGTATAACGTACAACGTATAACGTACAACGGATAACGTACAGCGTATAACGTATAACGTATAACGTATAAAGTACAGCGTATAACGTACAACGTATAACGTACAGCGTATAACGTACAGCGTATAACGTACAACGTATAACGTACAACGTATAACGTACAACGTACAACGTACAACGTGTAACGTATAACGTATAACGTATAACGTATAACGTGCAGCGTATAACATACAGCGTATAACGTACAGCGTATAACGTATAACGTACAACGTATAACGTACAACGTATAACGTACAGCGTATAACGTATAACGTACAACGTATACCGTATAACGTTCAACGTACAACGTGTATCGTATAACGTATAACGTATAACGTACAGCGTATAAAGTATAACGTACAACGTATAACGTACAACGTATGACGTACAACGTATAACGTACAGCGTATAACGTATAACGTATAACGTATAACGTATAACGTATAACGTATAACGTATAACGTATAACGTATAACGTATAACGTATAACGTATAACGTATAACGTATAACGTATAACGTATAACGTATAACGTATAACGTATAACGTATAACGTATAACGTATAACGTATAACGTATAACGTATAACGTATAACGTATAACGTATAACGTATAACGTATAACGTATAACGTATAACGTATAACGTATAACGTATAACGTATAACGTATAACGTACAACGTATAACGTATAACGTACAACGTACAACGTATAACGTATAACGTACAACGTATAACGTACAACGTATAACGTACAACGTACAGCGTATAACGTACAGCGTATAACCTACAGCGTATAACGTATAACGTATAACGTATAACGTATATCGTATAACGTATAACTTATAACGTATAACGTAAACGTATAACGTACAACGTATAACGTATAACGTTCATCGTACAACGTGTATCGTATAACGTATAACGTATAACGTACTGCGTATAACGTATAACGTATAACGTACAACGTATAACGTATAACGTATAACGTATAACGTACAACGTATAACGTATAACGTATAACGTATAACGTACAGCGTATAACGTACAACGTACAACGTGTAACGTATAACGTATAACGTATAACGTACAGCGTATAACGTATAACGTACAACGTATAACGTATAACGTACAACGTACAACGTATAACGTATAACGTACAACGTATAACGTATAACGTATAACGTATAACGTACAACGTATAACGTATAACGTACAACGTATAACGTATAACGTATAACGTATAACGTACAGCGTATAACGTACAACGTACAACGTGTAACGTATAACGTATAACGTATAACGTACAGCGTATAACGTACAGCGTACAACGTATAACGTATAACATATAACGTATAACGTATAACGTATAACGTATAACGTATAACGTATAACGTATAACGTATAACGTATAACATATAACGTATAACGTATAACGTATAACGTATAACGTATAACGTATAACGTATAACGTATAACGTATAACGTATAACGTACAGCATATAACGTATAAAGTATAACGTACAACGTATAACGTATAACGTATAACGTATAACGTATAACGTATAACGTATAACGTATAACGTATAACGTATAACGTATAACGTATAACGTATAACGTATAACGTATAACGTATAACGTACAGCGTATAACGTACAGCGTATAACGTACAGCGTATAACGTATAACGTATAACGTATAACGTATAACGTACAACGGATAACGTACAGCGTATAACGTATAACGTATAACGTATAAAGTACAGCGTATAACGTACAACGTATAACGTACAGCGTATAACGTACAGCGTATAACGTACAGCGTATAACGTATAACGTATAACGTATAACGTATAACGTATAACGTATAACGTACAACGTATAACGTACAACGTATAACGTACAACGTATAACGTACAACGTACAACGTGTAACGTATAACGTATAACGTACAGCGTATAACGTACAGCGTATAACGTACAACGTATAACGTACAACGTATAACGTACAACGTACAACGTACAACGTGTAACGTATAACGTATAACGTATAACGTACAGCGTATAACGTACAGCGTATAACGTACAGCGTATAACGTATAACGTACAGCGTATAACGTACAACGTATAACGTACAACGTATGACGTACAACGTACAACGTACAACGTGTAACGTATAACGTATAACGTATAACGTACAGCGTATAACGTACAGCGTATAACGTATAACGTACAACGTATACCGTATAACGTTCAACGTACAACGTGTATCGTATAACGTATAACGTATAACGTACAGCGTATAAAGTATAACGTACAACGTATAACGTACAACGTATGACGTACAACGTATAACGTACAGCGTATAACGTATAACGTATAACGTATAACGTATAACGTATAACGTATAACGTATAACGTATAACGTATAACGTATAACGTATAACGTATAACGTATAACGTATAACGTATAACGTATAACGTATAACGTATAACGTATAACGTATAACGTATAACGTATAACGTATAACGTATAACGTATAACGTATAACGTATAACGTACAACGTATAACGTACAACGTATAACGTACAACGTACAACGTACAACGTGTAACGTATAACGTATAACGTATAACGTATAACGTACAGCGTATAACATACAGCGTATAACGTACAGCGTATAACGTATAACGTATAAAGTATAACGTATAACGTATAACGTACAACGTATAACGTATAACGTATAACGTACAGCGTATAACGTACAACGTACAACGTGTAACGTATAACGTATAACGTATAACGTACAGCGTATAACGTACAGCGTACAACGTATAACGTATAACATATAACGTATAACGTATAACGTATAACGTATAACGTATAACGTATAACGTATAACGTATAACGTATAACATATAACGTATAACGTATAACGTATAACGTATAACGTATAACGTATAACGTATAACGTATAACGTATAACGTATAACGTACAGCATATAACGTATAAAGTATAACGTACAACGTATAACGTATAACGTATAACGTATAACGTATAACGTATAACGTATAACGTATAACGTATAACGTATAACGTATAACGTATAACGTATAACGTACAGCGTATAACGTACAGCGTATAACGTACAGCGTATAACGTATAACGTATAACGTATAACGTATAACGTACAACGGATAACGTACAGCGTATAACGTATAACGTATAACGTATAAAGTACAGCGTATAACGTACAACGTATAACGTACAGCGTATAACGTACAGCGTATAACGTACAGCGTATAACGTATAACGTATAACGTATAACGTATAACGTATAACGTATAACGTATAACGTACAACGTATAACGTACAACGTATAACGTAAACGTATAACGTACAACGTACAACGTGTAACGTATAACGTATAACGTACAGCGTATAACGTACAGCGTATAACGTACAACGTATAACGTACAACGTATAACGTACAACGTACAACGTACAACGTGTAACGTATAACGTATAACGTATAACGTACAGCGTATAACGTACAGCGTATAACGTACAGCGTATAACGTATAACGTACAGCGTATAACGTACAACGTATAACGTACAACGTATATCGTACAACGTACAACGTACAACGTGTAACGTATAACGTATAACGTATAACGTACAGCGTATAACGTACAGCGTATAACGTACAACGTATAACGTACAACGTATAACGTACAACGTACAGCGTATAACGTACAGCGTATAACGTACAGCGTATAACGTATAACGTATAACGTATAACGTATATCGTACAACGGATAACGTACAGCGTATAACGTATAACGTATAACGTATAAAGTACAGCGTATAACGTACAACGTATAACGTACAGCATATAACGTACAGCGTATAACGTGTAACGTATAACGTATAACGTATAACGTATAACGTATAACGTATAACGTACAGCATATAACGTATAAAGTATAACGTACAACGTATAACGTATAACGTATAACGTATAATGTATAACGTATAACGTATAACGTATAACGTACAGTGTATAACGTACAGCATATAACGTATAAAGTATAACGTACAACGTATAACGTATAACGTATAACGTATAACGTATAACGTATAACGTATAACGTATAACGTATAACGTATAACGTATAACGTATAACGTATAACGTATAACGTATAACGTATAACGTACAGCGTATAACGTACAGCGTATAACGTACAGCGTATAACGTACAACGTATAACGTACAGCGTATAACGTATAACGTACAACGTATACCGTAAAACGTTCAACGTACAACGTGTATCGTATAACGTATAACGTATAACGTACAGCGTATAAAGTATAACGTACAACGTATAACGTACAACGTATGTCGTACAACGTATAACGTACAGCGTATAACGTATAACGTATAACGTATAACGTATAACGTATAACGTATAACGTATAACGTACAACGTACAACGTATAACGTATAACGTACAACGTATAACGTACAACGTATAACGTACAACGTACAGCGTATAACGTACAGCGTATAACCTAAAGCGTATAACGTATAACGTATAACGTATAACGTATAACGTATAACGTATAACGTATAAAGTATAACGTACAACGTATAACGTATAACGTATAACGTATAACGTATAACGTATAACGTATAACGTATAACGTATAACGTATAACGTATAACGTATAACGTATAACGTATAACGTATAACGTACAGCGTATAACGTACAGCGTATAACGTACAGCGTATAACGTACAACGTATAACGTACAACGTATAACGTACAGCGTATAACGTATAACGTACAACGTATAACGTATAACGTTCAACGTACAACGTGTATCGTATAACGTATAACGTACAACGTACAACGTATAACGTATAACGTACAACGTATAACGTACAACGTACAACGTACAACGTACAGCGTATAACGTACAGCGTATAACCTACAGCGTATAACGTATAACGTATATCGTATAACGTATAACTTATAACGTATAACGTAAACGTATAACGTACAACGTATAACGTACAACGTACAACGTGTAACGTATAATGTATAACGTATAACGTACAGCGTATAACGTACAGCGTATAACGTACAGCGTATAACGTATAACGTATAACGTACAGCATATAACGTACAGCGTATAACGTATAACGTATAACGTACAACGTATAACGTACAACGTATAACGTACAGCGTATAACGTATAACGTACAACGTATACCGTATAACGTTCAACGTACAACGTGTATCGTATAACGTATAACGTATAACGTACAACGTATAACGTATAACGTACAACGTATAACGTACAACGTATAACGTACAACGTACAGCGTATAACGTACAGCGTATAACGTACAGCGTATAACGTATAACGTATAACGTATAACGTATAACGTACAACGGATAACGTACAGCGTATAACGTATAACGTATAACGTATAAAGTACAGCGTATAACGTACAACGTATAACGTACAACGTACAACGTGTAACGTATAATGTATAACGTATAACGTACAGCGTATAACGTACAGCGTATAACGTACAGCGTATAACGTATAACGTATAACGTACAGCATATAACGTACAGCGTATAACGTATAACGTACAACGTATAACGTACAACGTATAACGTACAACGTACAACGTGTAACGTATAATGTATAACGTATAACGTACAGCGTATAACGTACAACGTATAACGTACAGCGTATAACGTATAACGTACAACGTATACCGTATAACGTTCAACGTACAACGTGTATCGTATAACGTATAACGTATAACGTACAGCGTATAAAGTATAACGTACAACGTATAACGTACAACGTATGTCGTACAACGTATAACGTACAGCGTATAACGTATAACGTATAACGTATAACGTATAACGTATAACGTATAACGTATAACGTACAACGTACAACGTATAACGTATAACGTACAACGTATAACGTACAACGTATAACGTACAACGTACAGCGTATAACGTACAGCGTATAACCTACAGCGTATAACGTATAACGTATAACGTATAACGTATAACGTATAACGTATAACGTATAACGTATAAAGTATAACGTACAACGTATAACGTATAACGTATAACGTATAACGTATAACGTATAACGTATAACGTATAACGTATAACGTATAACGTATAACGTATAACGTATAACGTATAACGTATAACGTACAGCGTATAACGTACAGCGTATAACGTACAGCGTATAACGTACAACGTATAACGTACAACGTATAACGTACAGCGTATAACGTATAACGTACAACGTATAACGTATAACGTTCAACGTACAACGTGTATCGTATAACGTATAACGTACAACGTACAACGTATAACGTATAACGTACAACGTATAACGTACAACGTACAACGTACAACGTACAGCGTATAACGTACAGCGTATAACCTACAGCGTATAACGTATAACGTATATCGTATAACGTATAACTTATAACGTATAACGTAAACGTATAACGTACAACGTATAACGTACAACGTACAACGTGTAACGTATAATGTATAACGTATAACGTACAGCGTATAACGTACAGCGTATAACGTACAGCGTATAACGTATAACGTATAACGTACAGCATATAACGTACAGCGTATAACGTATAACGTATAACGTACAACGTATAACGTACAACGTATAACCTACAGCGTATAACGTATAACGTACAACGTATACCGTATAACGTTCAACGTACAACGTGTATCGTATAACGTATAACGTATAACGTACAACGTATAACGTATAACGTACAACGTATAACGTACAACGTATAACGTACAACGTACAGCGTATAACGTACAGCGTATAACGTACAGCGTATAACGTATAACGTATAACGTATAACGTATAACGTACAACGGATAACGTACAGCGTATAACGTATAACGTATAACGTATAAAGTACAGCGTATAACGTACAACGTATAACGTACAGCATATAACGTACAGCGTATAACGTGTAACGTATAACGTATAACGTATAACGTATAACGTACAGCGTATAACGTACAGCGTATAACGTACAGCGTATAACGTACAGCGTATAACGTATAACGTATAACGTATAACGTATAACGTATAACGTATAACGTATAACGTATAACGTACAACGTATAACGTACAACGTATAACGTACAACGTATAACGTACAACGTACAACGTGTAACGTATAACGTATAACGTACAGCGTATAACGTACAGCGTATAACGTATAACGTATAACGTATAACGTATAACGTATAACGTATAACGTATAACGTATAACGTATAACGTATAACGTATAACGTATAACGTATAACGTATAACGTATAACGTACAGCGTATAACGTATAACGTACAACGTATAACGTACAACGTATAACGTACAACGTATAACGTACAACGTACAACGTGTAACGTATAATGTATAACGTATAACGTACAGCGTATAACGTACAGCGTATAACGTACAGCGTATAACGTATAACGTATAACGTACAGCATATAACGTACAGCGTATAACGTATAACGTATAACGTATAACGTATAACGTACAGCGTATAACGTACAGCGTATAACGTACAGCGTATAACGTACAACGTATAACGTACAACGTATAACGTACAGCGTATAACGTATAACGTACAACGTATAACGTATAACGTTCAACGTACAACGTGTATCGTATAACGTATAACGTACAACGTACAACGTATAACGTATAACGTACAACGTATAACGTACAACGTACAACGTACAACGTACAACGTATAACGTACAGCGTATAACCTACAGCGTATAACGTATAACGTATATCGTATAACGTATAACTTATAACGTATAACGTAAACGTATAACGTACAACGTATAACGTACAACGTACAACGTGTAACGTATAATGTATAACGTATAACGTACAGCGTATAACGTACAGCGTATAACGTACAGCGTATAACGTATAACGTATAACGTACAGCATATAACGTACAGCGTATAACGTATAACGTATAACGTACAACGTATAACGTACAACGTATAACGTACAGCGTATAACGTATAACGTACAACGTATACCGTATAACGTTCAACGTACAACGTGTATCGTATAACGTATAACGTATAACGTACAACGTATAACGTATAACGTACAACGTATAACGTACAACGTATAACGTACAACGTACAGCGTATAACGTACAGCGTATAACGTACAGCGTATAACGTATAACGTATAACGTATAACGTATAACGTACAACGGATAACGTACAGCGTATAACGTATAACGTATAAAGTACAGCGTATAACGTACAACGTATAACGTACAGCATATAACGTACAGCGTATAACGTGTAACGTATAACGTATAACGTATAACGTATAACGTACAGCGTATAACGTACAGCGTATAACGTACAGCGTATAACGTACAGCGTATAACGTATAACGTATAACGTATAACGTATAACGTATAACGTATAACGTATAACGTACAACGTATAACGTACAACGTATAACGTACAACGTATAACGTACAACGTACAACGTGTAACGTATAACGTATAACGTACAGCGTATAACGTACAGCGTATAACGTATAACGTATAACGTATAACGTATAACGTATAACGTATAACGTATAACGTATAACGTATAACGTATAACGTATAACGTATAACGTATAACGTATAACGTATAACGTATAACGTATAACGTACAACGTATACCGTATAACGTTCAACGTACAACGTGTATCGTATAACGTATAACGTATAACGTACAGCGTATAAAGTATAACGTACAACGTATAATGTATAACGTATAACGTACAGCGTATAACGTACAGCGTATAACGTACAGCGTATAACGTATAACGTATAACGTACAGCATATAACGTACAGCGTATAACGTATAACGTATAACGTACAACGTATAACGTACAACGTATAACGTACAGCGTATAACGTATAACGTACAACGTATACCGTATAACGTTCAACGTACAACGTGTATCGTATAACGTATAACGTATAACGTACAGCGTATAAAGTATAACGTACAACGTATAACGTACAACGTATGACGTACAACGTATAACGTACAGCGTATAACGTATAACGTATAACGTATAACGTATAACGTATAACGTATAACGTATAACGTATAACGTATAACGTATAACGTATAACGTATAACGTATAACGTATAACGTACAACGTATAACGTATAACGTATAACGTACAACGTATAACGTATAACGTACAACGTATAACGTACAACGTATAACGTACAACGTACAGCGTATAACGTACAGCATATAACGTACAGCGTATAACGTATAACGTATAACGTATAACGTATAACGTACAACGGATAACGTACAGCGTATAACGTATAACGTATAACGTATAAAGTACAGCGTATAACGTACAACGTATAACGTACAGCATATAACGTACAGCGTATAACGTGTAACGTATAACGTATAACGTATAACGTATAACGTACAGCGTATAACGTACAGCGTATAACGTACAGCGTATAACGTACAGCGTATAACGTATAACGTATAACGTATAACGTATAACGTATAACGTATAACGTATAACGTACAACGTATAACGTACAACGTATAACGTACAACGTATAACGTACAACGTACAACGTGTAACGTATAACGTATAACGTACAGCGTATAACGTACAGCGTATAACGTATAACGTATAACGTATAACGTATAACGTATAACGTATAACGTATAACGTATAACGTATAACGTATAACGTATAACGTATAACGTATAACGTATAACGTATAACGTATAACGTATAACGTACAGCGTATAACGTATAACGTACAACGTATAACGTACAACGTATAACGTACAACGTATAACGTACAACGTACAACGTGTAACGTATAATGTATAACGTATAACGTACAGCGTATAACGTACAGCGTATAACGTACAGCGTATAACGTATAACGTATAACGTACAGCATATAACGTACAGCGTATAACGTATAACGTATAACGTACAACGTATAACGTACAACGTATAACGTACAGCGTATAACGTATAACGTACAACGTATACCGTATAACGTTCAACGTACAACGTGTATCGTATAACGTATAACGTATAACGTACAGCGTATAAAGTATAACGTACAACGTATAACGTACAACGTATGACGTACAACGTATAACGTACAGCGTATAACGTATAACGTATAACGTATAACGTATAACGTATAACGTATAACGTATAACGTATAACGTATAACGTATAACGTATAACGTATAACGTATAACGTATAACGTATAACGTATAACGTATAACGTACAACGTATACCGTATAACGTACAGCGTACAACGTATAACGTATAACGTATAACGTATAACGTACAACGTATAACGTATAACGTATAACGTATAACGTACAACGTATACCGTATAACGTACAGCGTACAACGTATAACGTATAACGTACAGCGTATAACGTATAACGTATAACGTACAGCATATAACGTACAGCGTATAACGTATAACGTATAACGTATAACGTATAACGTATAACGTATAACGTATAACGTATAACGTATAACGTACAACGTATACCGTATAACGTTCAACGTACAACGTGTATCGTATAACGTATAACGTATAACGTACAGCGTATAAAGTATAACGTACAACGTATACCGTATAACGTTCAACGTACAACGTGTATCGTATAACGTATAACGTATAACGTACAGCGTATAAAGTATAACGTACAACGTATAACGTACAACGTATGACGTACAACGTATAACGTACAGCGTATAACGTATAACGTATAACGTATAACGTATAACGTATAACGTATAACGTATAACGTATAACGTATAACGTATAACGTATAACGTATAACGTATAACGTATAACGTATAACGTATAACGTATAACGTATAACGTATAACGTATAACGTATAACGTATAACGTATAACGTATAACGTATAACGTATAACGTATAACGTATAACGTATAACGTATAACGTATAACGTATAACGTATAACGTATAACGTATAACGTATAACGTATAACGTATAACGTATAACGTACAACGTATAACGTATAACGTACAACGTACAACGTATAACGTATAACGTACAACGTATAACGTACAACGTATAACGTACAACGTACAGCGTATAACGTACAGCGTATAACCTACAGCGTATAACGTATAACGTATATCGTATAACGTATAACTTATAACGTATAACGTAAACGTATAACGTATAACGTATAACGTACAACGTATAACGTACAACGTATAACGTACAACGTATAACGTACAACGTACAACGTGTAACGTATAACGTATAACGTACAGCGTATAACGTACAGCGTATAACGTACAACGTATAACGTACAACGTATAACGTACAACGTACAACGTACAACGTGTAACGTATAACGTATAACGTATAACGTATAACGTACAGCGTATAACATACAGCGTATAACGTACAGCGTATAACGTATAACGTACAACGTATAACGTACAACGTATAACGTACAGCGTATAACGTATAACGTACAACGTATACCGTATAACGTTCAACGTACAACGTGTATCGTATAACGTATAACGTATAACGTACAGCGTATAAAGTATAACGTACAACGTATAACGTACAACGTATGACGTACAACGTATAACGTACAGCGTATAACGTATAACGTATAACGTATAACGTATAACGTATAACGTATAACGTATAACGTATAACGTATAACGTATAACGTATAACGTATAACGTATAACGTATAACGTATAACGTATAACGTATAACGTATAACGTATAACGTATAACGTATAACGTATAACGTATAACGTATAACGTATAACGTATAACGTATAACGTATAACGTATAACGTATAACGTATAACGTATAACGTATAACGTATAACGTATAACGTACAACGTATAACGTATAACGTACAACGTACAACGTATAACGTATAACGTACAACGTATAACGTACAACGTATAACGTACAACGTACAGCGTATAACGTACAGCGTATAACCTACAGCGTATAACGTATAACGTATATCGTATAACGTATAACTTATAACGTATAACGTACAACGTATAACGTACAACGTATAACGTACAACGTATAACGTACAACGTACAACGTGTAACGTATAACGTATAACGTACAGCGTATAACGTACAGCGTATAACGTACAACGTATAACGTACAACGTATAACGTACAACGTACAACGTACAACGTGTAACGTATAACGTATAACGTATAACGTATAACGTACAGCGTATAACATACAGCGTATAACGTACAGCGTATAACGTATAACGTACAACGTATAACGTACAACGTATAACGTACAGCGTATAACGTATAACGTACAACGTATACCGTATAACGTTCAACGTACAACGTGTATCGTATAACGTATAACGTATAACGTACAGCGTATAAAGTATAACGTACAACGTATAACGTACAACGTATGACGTACAACGTATAACGTACAGCGTATAACGTATAACGTATAACGTATAACGTATAACGTATAACGTACAGCGTATAAAGTATAACGTACAACGTATAACGTACAACGTATGACGTACAACGTATAACGTACAACGTATAACGTATAACGTATAACGTATAACGTATAACGTATAACGTATAACGTATAACGTATAACGTATAACGTATAACGTATAACGTATAACGTATAACGTATAACGTATAACGTATAACGTATAACGTATAACGTATAACGTATAACGTATAACGTATAACGTATAACGTATAACGTATAACGTATAACGTATAACGTATAACGTATAACGTATAACGTATAACGTATAACGTATAACGTATAACGTATAACGTATAACGTATAACGTATAACGTATAACGTATAACGTATAACGTATAACGTATAACGTACAACGTATAACGTATAACGTACAACGTACAACGTATAACGTATAACGTACAACGTATAACGTACAACGTATAACGTACAACGTACAGCGTATAACGTACAGCGTATAACCTACAGCGTATAACGTATAACGTATATCGTATAACGTATAACTTATAACGTATAACGTAAACGTATAACGTACAACGTATAACGTATAACGTTCAACGTACAACGTGTATCGTATAACGTATAACGTATAACGTACTGCGTATAACGTATAACGTATAACGTACAACGTATAACGTATAACGTATAACGTATAACGTACAACGTATAACGTATAACGTATAACGTATAACGTACAGCGTATAACGTACAACGTACAACGTGTAACGTATAACGTATAACGTACAGCGTATAACGTATAACGTATAACGTATAACGTATATCGTACAACGGATAACGTACAGTGTATAACGTATAACGTATAACGTATAAAGTACAGCGTATAACGTACAACGTATAACGTACAGCATATAACGTACAGCGTATAACGTGTAACGTATAACGTATAACGTATAACGTATAACGTATAACGTATAACGTACAACGTATGACGTACAACGTATAACGTATAACGTATAACGTATAACGTACAGCGTATAAAGTATAACGTACAACGTATAACGTACAACGTATGACGTACAACGTATAACGTACAGCGTATAACGTATAACGTATAACGTATAACGTATAACGTATAACGTATAACGTATAACGTATAACGTATAACGTATAACGTATAACGTATAACGTATAACGTATAACGTATAACGTATAACGTATAACGTATAACGTATAACGTATAACGTATAACGTAAACGTATAACGTACAACGTATAACGTATAACGTTCAACGTACAACGTGTATCGTATAACGTATAACGTATAACGTACTGCGTATAACGTATAACGTATAACGTACAACGTATAACGTATAACGTATAACGTATAACGTACAACGTATAACGTATAACGTATAACGTATAACGTACAGCGTATAACGTACAACGTACAACGTGTAACGTATAACGTATAACGTACAGCGTATAACGTATAACGTATAACGTATAACGTATATCGTACAACGGATAACGTACAGTGTATAACGTATAACGTATAACGTATAAAGTACAGCGTATAACGTACAACGTATAACGTACAGCATATAACGTACAGCGTATAACGTGTAACGTATAACGTATAACGTATAACGTATAACGTATAACGTATAACGTACAACGTATGACGTACAACGTATAACGTACAGCGTATAACGTATAACGTATAACGTATAACGTATAACGTATAACCTACAGCGTATAACGTATAACGTACAGCATATAACGTACAGCGTATAACGTATAACGTATAACGTACAACGTACAACGTGTAACGTATAACGTATAACGTATAACGTATAACGTACAGCGTATAACATACAGCGTATAACGTACAGCGTATAACGTATAACGTACAACGTATAACGTACAACGTATAACGTACAGCGTATAACGTATAACGTACAACGTATACCGTATAACGTTCAACGTACAACGTGTATCGTATAACGTAGAACGTATAACGTACAGCGTATAAAGTATAACGTACAACGTATAACGTACAACGTATGACGTACAACGTATAACGTACAGCGTATAACGTATAACGTATAACGTATAACGTATAACGTATAACGTATAACGTATAACGTATAACGTATAACGTATAACGTATAACGTATAACGTATAACGTATAACGTATAACGTATAACGTATAACGTATAACGTATAACGTATAACGTATAACGTATAACGTATAACGTATAACGTATAACGTATAACGTATAACGTATAACGTATAACGTATAACGTATAACGTATAACGTATAACGTATAACGTATAACGTATAACGTATAACGTATAACGTATAACGTACAACGTACAACGTATAACGTATAACGTACAACGTATAACGTACAACGTATAACGTACAACGTACAGCGTATAACGTACAGCGTATAACCTACAGCGTATAACGTATAACGTATATCGTATAACGTATAACTTATAACGTATAACGTAAACGTATAACGTACAACGTATAACGTACAACGTACAACGTGTAACGTATAATGTATAACGTATAACGTACAGCGTATAACGTACAGCGTATAACGTACAGCGTATAACGTATAACGTATAACGTACAGCATATAACGTACAGCGTATAACGTATAACGTATAACGTACAACGTATAACGTACAACGTATAACGTACAGCGTATAACGTATAACGTACAACGTATACCGTATAACGTTCAACGTACAACGTGTATCGTATAACGTATAACGTATAACGTACAGCGTATAAAGTATAACGTACAACGTATAACGTACAACGTATGACGAACAACGTATAACGTACAGAGTATAACGTATAACGTATAACGTATAACGTATAACGTATAACGTAGAACGTATAACGTATAACGTATAACGTATAACGTATAACGTATAACGTATAACGTATAACGTATAACGTACAACGTATAACGTATAACGTACAACGTACAACGTATAACGTATAACGTACAACGTATAACGTACAACGTATAACGTACAACGTACAGCGTATAACGTACAGCGTATAACGTACAGCGTATAACGTATAACGTATAACGTATAACGTACAACGGATAACGTACAGCGTATAACGTATAACGTATAACGTATAAAGTACAGCGTATAACGTACAACGTATAACGTACAGCATATAACGTACAGCGTATAACGTGTAACGTATAACGTATAACGTATAACGTATAACGTAGAGCGTATAACGTACAGCGTATAACGTACAGCGTATAACGTACAGCGTATAACGTATAACGTATAACGTATAACGTATAACGTATAACGTATAACGTATAACGTACAACGTATAACGTACAACGTATAACGTACAACGTATAACGTACAACGTACAACGTGTAACGTATAACGTATAACGTACAGCGTATAACGTACAGCGTATAACGTACAACGTATAACGTACAACGTATAACGTACAACGTACAACGTACAACGTGTAACGTATAACGTATAACGTATAACGTATAACGTACAGCGTATAACATACAGCGTATAACGTACAGCGTATAACGTATAACGTACAACGTATAACGTACAACGTATAACGTACAGCGTATAACGTATAACGTATAACGTATAACGTATAACGTATAACGTATAACGTATAACGTATAACGTATAACGTACAGCGTATAACGTACAGCGTATAACGTACAGCGTATAACGTACAACGTATAACGTACAACGTATAACGTACAGCGTATAACGTATAACGTACAACGTATACCGTATAACGTTCAACGTACAACGTGTAACGTATAACGTACAACGTATAACGTACAACGTATAACGTACAACGTACAGCGTATAACGTACAGCGTATAACGTACAGCGTATAACGTATAACGTATAACGTATAACGTATAACGTACAACGGATAACGTACAGCGTATAACGTATAACGTATAACGTATAAAGTACAGCGTATAACGTACAACGTATAACGTACAGCGTATAACGTACAGCGTATAACGTACAACGTATAACGTACAACGTATAACGTACAACGTACAACGTACAACGTGTAACGTATAACGTATAACGTACAACGTATAACGTATAACGTATAACGTATAACGTACAACGTATAACGTATAACGTATAACGTACAGCGTATAACGTACAACGTACAACGTGTAACGTATAACGTATAACGTATAACGTACAGCGTATAACGTATAACGTACAACGTATAACGTATAACGTACAACGTACAACGTATAACGTATAACGTACAACGTATAACGTATAACGTATAACGTATAACGTACAACGTATAACGTATAACGTACAACGTATAACGTATAACGTATAACGTATAACGTACAGCGTATAACGTACAACGTACAACGTGTAACGTATAACGTATAACGTATAACGTACAGCGTATAACGTACAGCGTACAACGTATAACGTATAACATATAACGTATAACGTATAACGTATAACGTATAACGTATAACGTATAACGTATAACGTATAACGTATAACGTATAACATATAACGTATAACGTATAACGTATAACGTATAACGTATAACGTATAACGTATAACGTATAACGTATAACGTATAACGTATAACGTACAGCATATAACGTATAAAGTATAACGTACAACGTATAACGTATAACGTATAACGTATAACGTATAACGTATAACGTATAACGTATAACGTATAACGTATAACGTATAACGTATAACGTATAACGTATAACGTATAACGTATAACGTATAACGTATAACGTATAACGTATAACGTATAACGTACAGCGTATAACGTACAGCGTATAACGTACAGCGTATAACGTATAACGTATAACGTATAACGTATAACGTACAACGGATAACGTACAGCGTATAACGTATAACGTATAACGTATAAAGTACAGCGTATAACGTACAACGTATAACGTACAGCGTATAACGTACAGCGTATAACGTACAGCGTATAACGTATAACGTATAACGTATAACGTATAACGTATAACGTATAACGTATAACGTATAACGTATAACGTACAACGTATAACGTACAACGTATAACGTACAACGTATAACGTACAACGTACAACGTGTAACGTATAACGTATAACGTACAGCGTATAACGTACAGCGTATAACGTACAACGTATAACGTACAACGTATAACGTACAACGTACAACGTACAACGTGTAACGTATAACGTATAACGTATAACGTACAGCGTATAACGTACAGCGTATAACGTACAGCGTATAACGTATAACGTACAACGTATAACGTACAACGTATAACGTACAACGTATAACGTACAACGTACAACGTACAACGTGTAACGTATAACGTATAACGTATAACGTACAGCGTATAACGTACAGCGTATAACGTATAACGTACAACGTATACCGTATAACGTTCAACGTACAACGTGTATCGTATAACGTATAACGTATAACGTACAGCGTATAAAGTATAACGTACAACGTATAACGTACAACGTATGACGTACAACGTATAACGTACAGCGTATAACGTATAACGTATAACGTATAACGTATAACGTATAACGTATAACGTATAACGTATAACGTATAACGTATAACGTATAACGTATAACGTATAACGTATAACGTATAACGTATAACGTATAACGTATAACGTATAACGTATAACGTATAACGTATAACGTATAACGTATAACGTATAACGTATAACGTATAACGTACAACGTATAACGTACAACGTATAACGTACAACGTACAACGTACAACGTGTAACGTATAACGTATAACGTATAACGTATAACGTATAACGTACAGCGTATAACGTACAGCGTATAACGTACAACGTATAACGTATAACGTACAGCGTATAACGTACAACGTATAACGTACAACGTATAACGTACAACGTACAACGTACAACGTGTAACGTATAACGTATAACGTATAACGTACAGCGTATAACGTACAGCGTATAACGTATAACGTACAACGTATACCGTATAACGTTCAACGTACAACGTGTATCGTATAACGTATAACGAATAACGTACAGCGTATAAAGTATAACGTACAACGTATAACGTACAACGTATGACGTACAACGTATAACGTACAGCGTATAACGTATAACGTATAACGTATAACGTATAACGTATAACGTATAACGTATAACGTACAACGTATAACGTACAACGTATAACGTATAACGTATAACGTACAACGTATAACGTATAACGTACAACGTACAACGTATAACGTATAACGTACAACGTATAACGTACAACGTATAACGTACAACGTACAGCGTATAACGTACAGCGTATAACCTACAGCGTATAACGTATAACGTATAACGTATAACGTATATCGTATAACGTATAACTTATAACGTATAACGTAAACGTATAACGTACAACGTATAACGTATAACGTTCAACGTACAACGTGTATCGTATAACGTATAACGTATAACGTACTGCGTATAACGTATAACGTATAACGTACAACGTATAACGTATAACGTACAACGTATAACGTATAACGTATAACGTATAACGTATAACGTATAACGTACAACGTACAACGTATAACGTATAACGTACAACGTATAACGTATAACGTATAACGTATAACGTACAACGTATAACGTATAACGTACAACGTATAACGTATAACGTATAACGTATAACGTACAGCGTATAACGTACAACGTACAACGTGTAACGTATAACGTATAACGTATAACGTACAGCGTATAACGTACAGCGTACAACGTATAACGTATAACATATAACGTATAACGTATAACGTATAACGTATAACGTATAACGTATAACGTATAACGTATAACGTATAACGTATAACATATAACGTATAACGTATAACGTATAACGTATAACGTATAACGTATAACGTATAACGTATAACGTATAACGTATAACGTATAACGTACAGCATATAACGTATAAAGTATAACGTACAACGTATAACGTATAACGTATAACGTATAACGTATAACGTATAACGTATAACGTATAACGTATAACGTATAACGTATAACGTACAACGTACAACGTACAACGCGTAACGTATAACGTATAACGTATAACGTACAGCGTATAACGTACAGCGTATAACGTATAACGTACAACGTATACCGTATAACGTTCAACGTACAACGTGTATCGTATAACGTATAACGAATAACGTACAGCGTATAAAGTATAACGTACAACGTATAACGTACAACGTATGACGTACAACGTATAACGTACAGCGTATAACGTATAACGTATAACGTATAACGTATAACGTATAACGTATAACGTATAACGTATAACGTACAACGTATAACGTACAACGTATAACGTACAGCGTATAACGTACAGCGTATAACGTACAGCGTATAACGTACAACGTATAACGTACAACGTATAACGTACAGCGTATAACGTATAACGTACAGCGTATAACGTACAGCGTATAACGTACAACGTATAACGTACAACGTATAACGTACAGCGTATAACGTATAACGTACAACGTATAACGTATAACGTTCAACGTACAACGTGTATCGTATAACGTATAACGTACAACGTACAACGTATAACGTATAACGTACAACGTATAACGTACAACGTACAACGTACAACGTACAGCGTATAACGTACAGCGTATAACCTACAGCGTATAACGTATAACGTATATCGTATAACGTATAACTTATAACGTATAACGTAAACGTATAACGTACAACGTATAACGTACAACGTACAACGTGTAACGTATAATGTATAACGTATAACGTACAGCGTATAACGTACAGCGTATAACGTACAGCGTATAACGTATAACGTATAACGTACAGCATATAACGTACAGCGTATAACGTATAACGTATAACGTACAACGTATAACGTACAACGTATAACGTACAGCGTATAACGTATAACGTACAACGTATACCGTATAACGTTCAACGTAAAACGTGTATCGTATAACGTATAACGTATAACGTACAACGTATAACGTATAACGTACAACGTATAACGTACAACGTATAACGTACAACGTACAGCGTATAACGTACAGCGTATAACGTACAGCGTATAACGTATAACGTATAACGTATAACGTATAACGTACAACGGATAACGTACAGCGTATAACGTATAACGTATAACGTATAAAGTACAGCGTATAACGTACAACGTATAACGTACAGCATATAACGTACAGCGTATAACGTGTAACGTATAACGTATAACGTATAACGTATAACGTACAGCGTATAACGTACAGCGTATAACGTACAGCGTATAACGTACAGCGTATAACGTATAACGTATAACGTATAACGTATAACGTATAACGTATAACGTATAACGTACAACGTATAACGTACAACGTATAACGTACAACGTATAACGTACAACGTACAACGTGTAACGTATAACGTATAACGTACAGCGTATAACGTACAGCGTATAACGTATAACGTATAACGTATAACGTATAACGTATAACGTATAACGTATAACGTATAACGTATAACGTATAACGTATAACGTATAACGTATAACGTATAACGTATAACGTATAACGTATAACGTATAACGTATAACGTACAGCGTATAACGTATAACGTACAACGTATAACGTACAACGTATAACGTACAACGTATAACGTACAACGTACAACGTGTAACGTATAATGTATAACGTATAACGTACAGCGTATAACGTACAGCGTATAACGTACAGCGTATAACGTATAACGTATAACGTACAGCATATAACGTACAGCGTATAACGTATAACGTATAACGTACAACGTATAACGTACAACGTATAACGTACAGCGTATAACGTATAACGTACAACGTATACCGTATAACGTTCAACGTACAACGTGTATCGTATAACGTATAACGTATAACGTACAGCGTATAAAGTATAACGTACAACGTATAACGTACAACGTATGACGTACAACGTATAACGTACAGCGTATAACGTATAACGTATAACGTATAACGTATAACGTATAACGTATAACGTATAACGTATAACGTATAACGTATAACGTATAACGTATAACGTATAACGTATAACGTATAACGTATAACGTATAACGTACAACGTATACCGTATAACGTACAGCGTACAACGTATAACGTATAACGTATAACGTATAACGTACAACGTATAACGTATAACGTATAACGTATAACGTACAACGTATACCGTATAACGTACAGCGTACAACGTATAACGTATAACGTACAGCGTATAACGTATAACGTATAACGTACAGCATATAACGTACAGCGTATAACGTATAACGTATAACGTATAACGTATAACGTATAACGTATAACGTATAACGTATAACGTATAACGTACAACGTATACCGTATAACGTTCAACGTACAACGTGTATCGTATAACGTATAACGTATAACGTACAGCGTATAAAGTATAACGTACAACGTATACCGTATAACGTTCAACGTACAACGTGTATCGTATAACGTATAACGTATAACGTACAGCGTATAAAGTATAACGTACAACGTATAACGTACAACGTATGACGTACAACGTATAACGTACAGCGTATAACGTATAACGTATAACGTATAACGTATAACGTATAACGTATAACGTATAACGTATAACGTATAACGTATAACGTATAACGTATAACGTATAACGTATAACGTATAACGTATAACGTATAACGTATAACGTATAACGTATAACGTATAACGTATAACGTATAACGTATAACGTATAACGTATAACGTATAACGTATAACGTATAACGTATAACGTATAACGTATAACGTATAACGTATAACGTATAACGTATAACGTATAACGTATAACGTATAACGTATAACGTATAACGTATAACGTATAACGTATAACGTACAACGTATAACGTATAACGTACAACGTACAACGTATAACGTATAACGTACAACGTATAACGTACAACGTATAACGTACAACGTACAGCGTATAACGTACAGCGTATAACCTACAGCGTATAACGTATAACGTATATCGTATAACGTATAACTTATAACGTATAACGTAAACGTATAACGTATAACGTATAACGTACAACGTATAACGTACAACGTATAACGTATAACGTATAACGTACAACGTACAACGTGTAACGTATAACGTATAACGTACAGCGTATAACGTACAGCGTATAACGTACAACGTATAACGTACAACGTATAACGTACAACGTACAACGTACAACGTGTAACGTATAACGTATAACGTATAACGTATAACGTACAGCGTATAACATACAGCGTATAACGTACAGCGTATAACGTATAACGTACAACGTATAACGTACAACGTATAACGTACAGCGTATAACGTATAACGTACAACGTATACCGTATAACGTTCAACGTACAACGTGTATCGTATAACGTATAACGTATAACGTACAGCGTATAAAGTATAACGTACAACGTATAACGTACAACGTATGACGTACAACGTATAACGTACAGCGTATAACGTATAACGTATAACGTATAACGTATAACGTATAACGTATAACGTATAACGTATAACGTATAACGTATAACGTATAACGTATAACGTATAACGTATAACGTATAACGTATAACGTATAACGTATAACGTATAACGTATAACGTATAACGTATAACGTATAACGTATAACGTATAACGTATAACGTATAACGTATAACGTATAACGTATAACGTATAACGTATAACGTACAACGTATAACGTATAACGTACAACGTACAACGTATAACGTATAACGTACAACGTATAACGTACAACGTATAACGTACAACGTACAGCGTATAACGTACAGCGTATAACCTACAGCGTATAACGTATAACGTATATCGTATAACGTATAACTTATAACGTATAACGTACAACGTATAACGTACAACGTATAACGTACAACGTATAACGTACAACGTACAACGTGTAACGTATAACGTATAACGTACAGCGTATAACGTACAGCGTATAACGTACAACGTATAACGTACAACGTATAACGTACAACGTACAACGTACAACGTGTAACGTATAACGTATAACGTATAACGTATAACGTACAGCGTATAACATACAGCGTATAACGTACAGCGTATAACGTATAACGTACAACGTATAACGTACAACGTATAACGTACAGCGTATAACGTATAACGTACAACGTATACCGTATAACGTTCAACGTACAACGTGTATCGTATAACGTATAACGTATAACGTACAGCGTATAAAGTATAACGTACAACGTATAACGTACAACGTATGACGTACAACGTATAACGTACAGCGTATAACGTATAACGTATAACGTATAACGTATAACGTATAACGTACAGCGTATAAAGTATAACGTACAACGTATAACGTACAACGTATGACGTACAACGTATAACGTACAGCGTATAACGTATAACGTATAACGTATAACGTATAACGTATAACGTATAACGTATAACGTATAACGTATAACGTATAACGTATAACGTATAACGTATAACGTATAACGTATAACGTATAACGTATAACGTATAACGTATAACGTATAACGTATAACGTATAACGTATAACGTATAACGTATAACGTATAACGTATAACGTATAACGTATAACGTATAACGTATAACGTATAACGTATAACGTATAACGTATAACGTATAACGTATAACGTACAACGTATAACGTATAACGTACAACGTACAACGTATAACGTATAACGTACAACGTATAACGTACAACGTATAACGTACAACGTACAGCGTATAACGTACAGCGTATAACCTACAGCGTATAACGTATAACGTATATCGTATAACGTATAACTTATAACGTATAACGTAAACGTATAACGTACAACGTATAACGTATAACGTTCAACGTACAACGTGTATCGTATAACGTATAACGTATAACGTACTGCGTATAACGTATAACGTATAACGTACAACGTATAACGTATAACGTATAACGTATAACGTACAACGTATAACGTATAACGTATAACGTATAACGTACAGCGTATAACGTACAACGTACAACGTGTAACGTATAACGTATAACGTACAGCGTATAACGTATAACGTATAACGTATAACGTATATCGTACAACGGATAACGTACAGTGTATAACGTATAACGTATAACGTATAAAGTACAGCGTATAACGTACAACGTATAACGTACAGCATATAACGTACAGCGTATAACGTGTAACGTATAACGTATAACGTATAACGTATAACGTATAACGTATAACGTACAACGTATGACGTACAACGTATAACGTACAGCGTATAACGTATAACGTATAACGTATAACGTATAACGTATAACCTACAGCGTATAACGTATAACGTACAGCATATAACGTACAGCGTATAACGTATAACGTATAACGTACAACGTACAACGTGTAACGTATAACGTATAACGTATAACGTATAACGTACAGCGTATAACATACAGCGTATAACGTACAGCGTATAACGTATAACGTACAACGTATAACGTACAACGTATAACGTACAGCGTATAACGTATAACGTACAACGTATACCGTATAACGTTCAACGTACAACGTGTATCGTATAACGTAGAACGTATAACGTACAGCGTATAAAGTATAACGTACAACGTATAACGTACAACGTATGACGTACAACGTATAACGTACAGCGTATAACGTATAACGTATAACGTATAACGTATAACGTATAACGTATAACGTATAACGTATAACGTATAACGTATAACGTATAACGTATAACGTATAACGTATAACGTATAACGTATAACGTATAACGTATAACGTATAACGTATAACGTATAACGTATAACGTATAACGTATAACGTATAACGTATAACGTATAACGTATAACGTATAACGTATAACGTATAACGTATAACGTATAACGTACAACGTACAACGTATAACGTATAACGTACAACGTATAACGTACAACGTATAACGTACAACGTACAGCGTATAACGTACAGCGTATAACCTACAGCGTATAACGTATAACGTATATCGTATAACGTATAACTTATAACGTATAACGTAAACGTATAACGTACAACGTATAACGTACAACGTACAACGTGTAACGTATAATGTATAACGTATAACGTACAGCGTATAACGTACAGCGTATAACGTACAGCGTATAACGTATAACGTATAACGTACAGCATATAACGTACAGCGTATAACGTATAACGTATAACGTACAACGTATAACGTACAACGTATAACGTACAGCGTATAACGTATAACGTACAACGTATACCGTATAACGTTCAACGTACAACGTGTATCGTATAACGTATAACGTATAACGTACAGCGTATAAAGTATAACGTACAACGTATAACGTACAACGTATGACGAACAACGTATAACGTACAGAGTATAACGTATAACGTATAACGTATAACGTATAACGTATAACGTATAACGTATAACGTATAACGTATAACGTATAACGTATAACGTATAACGTATAACGTATAACGTATAACGTATAACGTACAACGTATAACGTATAACGTACAACGTACAACGTATAACGTATAACGTATAACGTACAACGTATAACGTACAACGTATAACGTACAACGTACAGCGTATAACGTACAGCGTATAACGTACAGCGTATAACGTATAACGTATAACGTATAACGTACAACGGATAACGTACAGCGTATAACGTATAACGTATAACGTATAAAGTACAGCGTATAACGTACAACGTATAACGTACAGCATATAACGTACAGCGTATAACGTGTAACGTATAACGTATAACGTATAACGTATAACGTACAGCGTATAACGTACAGCGTATAACGTACAGCGTATAACGTACAGCGTATAACGTATAACGTATAACGTATAACGTATAACGTATAACGTATAACGTATAACGTACAACGTATAACGTACAACGTATAACGTACAACGTATAACGTACAACGTACAACGTGTAACGTATAACGTATAACGTACAGCGTATAACGTACAGCGTATAACGTACAACGTATAACGTACAACGTATAACGTACAACGTACAACGTACAACGTGTAACGTATAACGTATAACGTATAACGTATAACGTACAGCGTATAACATACAGCGTATAACGTACAGCGTATAACGTATAACGTACAACGTATAACGTACAACGTATAACGTACAGCGTATAACGTATAACGTATAACGTATAACGTATAACGTATAACGTATAACGTATAACGTATAACGTATAACGTACAGCGTATAACGTACAGCGTATAACGTACAGCGTATAACGTACAACGTATAACGTACAACGTATAACGTACAGCGTATAACGTATAACGTACAACGTATACCGTATAACGTTCAACGTACAACGTGTAACGTATAACGTACAACGTATAACGTACAACGTATAACGTACAACGTACAGCGTATAACGTACAGCGTATAACGTACAGCGTATAACGTATAACGTATAACGTATAACGTATAACGTACAACGGATAACGTACAGCGTATAACGTATAACGTATAACGTATAAAGTACAGCGTATAACGTACAACGTATAACGTACAGCGTATAACGTACAGCGTATAACGTACAACGTATAACGTACAACGTATAACGTACAACGTACAACGTACAACGTGTAACGTATAACGTATAACGTACAACGTATAACGTATAACGTATAACGTATAACGTACAACGTATAACGTATAACGTATAACGTACAGCGTATAACGTACAACGTACAACGTGTAACGTATAACGTATAACGTATAACGTACAGCGTATAACGTATAACGTACAACGTATAACGTATAACGTACAACGTACAACGTATAACGTATAACGTACAACGTATAACGTATAACGTATAACGTATAACGTACAACGTATAACGTATAACGTACAACGTATAACGTATAACGTATAACGTATAACGTACAGCGTATAACGTACAACGTACAACGTGTAACGTATAACGTATAACGTATAACGTACAGCGTATAACGTACAGCGTACAACGTATAACGTATAACATATAACGTATAACGTATAACGTATAACGTATAACGTATAACGTATAACGTATAACGTATAACGTATAACGTATAACATATAACGTATAACGTATAACGTATAACGTATAACGTATAACGTATAACGTATAACGTATAACGTATAACGTATAACGTATAACGTACAGCATATAACGTATAAAGTATAACGTACAACGTATAACGTATAACGTATAACGTATAACGTATAACGTATAACGTATAACGTATAACGTATAACGTATAACGTATAACGTATAACGTATAACGTATAACGTATAACGTATAACGTATAACGTATAACGTATAACGTATAACGTATAACGTACAGCGTATAACGTACAGCGTATAACGTACAGCGTATAACGTATAACGTATAACGTATAACGTACAACGGATAACGTACAGCGTATAACGTATAACGTATAACGTATAAAGTACAGCGTATAACGTACAACGTATAACGTACAGCGTATAACGTACAGCGTATAACGTACAGCGTATAACGTATAACGTATAACGTATAACGTATAACGTATAACGTATAACGTATAACGTATAACGTATAACGTACAACGTATAACGTACAACGTATAACGTACAACGTATAACGTACAACGTACAACGTGTAACGTATAACGTATAACGTACAGCCTATAACGTACAGCGTATAACGTACAACGTATAACGTACAACGTATAACGTACAACGTACAACGTACAACGTGTAACGTATAACGTATAACGTATAACGTACAGCGTATAACGTACAGCGTATAACGTACAGCGTATAACGTATAACGTACAGCGTATAACGTACAACGTATAACGTACAACGTATAACGTACAACGTACAACGTACAACGTGTAACGTATAACGTATAACGTATAACGTACAGCGTATAACGTACAGCGTATAACGTATAACGTACAACGTATACCGTATAACGTTCAACGTACAACGTGTATCGTATAACGTATAACGTATAACGTACAGCGTATAAAGTATAACGTACAACGTATAACGTACAACGTATGACGTACAACGTATAACGTACAGCGTATAACGTATAACGTATAACGTATAACGTATAACGTATAACGTATAACGTATAACGTATAACGTATAACGTATAACGTATAACGTATAACGTATAACGTATAACGTATAACGTATAACGTATAACGTATAACGTATAACGTATAACGTATAACGTATAACGTATAACGTATAACGTATAACGTATAACGTACAACGTATAACGTACAACGTATAACGTACAACGTACAACGTACAACGTGTAACGTATAACGTATAACGTATAACGTATAACGTATAACGTACAGCGTATAACGTACAGCGTATAACGTACAACGTATAACGTATAACGTACAGCGTATAACGTACAACGTATAACGTACAACGTATAACGTACAACGTACAACGTACAACGTGTAACGTATAACGTATAACGTATAACGTACAGCGTATAACGTACAGCGTATAACGTATAACGTACAACGTATACCGTATAACGTTCAACGTACAACGTGTATCGTATAACGTATAACGAATAACGTACAGCGTATAAAGTATAACGTACAACGTATAACGTACAACGTATGACGTACAACGTATAACGTACAGCGTATAACGTATAACGTATAACGTATAACGTATAACGTATAACGTATAACGTATAACGTACAACGTATAACGTACAACGTATAACGTATAACGTATAACGTACAACGTATAACGTATAACGTACAACGTACAACGTACAACGTATAACGTACAACGTATAACGTACAACGTATAACGTACAACGTACAGCGTATAACGTACAGCGTATAACCTACAGCGTATAACGTATAACGTATAACGTATAACGTATATCGTATAACGTATAACTTATAACGTATAACGTAAACGTATAACGTACAACGTATAACGTATAACGTTCAACGTACAACGTGTATCGTATAACGTATAACGTATAACGTACTGCGTATAACGTATAACGTATAACGTACAACGTATAACGTATAACGTACAACGTATAACGTATAACGTATAACGTATAACGTATAACGTATAACGTACAACGTACAACGTATAACGTATAACGTACAACGTATAACGTATAACGTATAACGTATAACGTACAACGTATAACGTATAACGTACAACGTATAACGTATAACGTATAACGTATAACGTACAGCGTATAACGTACAACGTACAACGTGTAACGTATAACGTATAACGTATAACGTACAGCGTATAACGTACAGCGTACAACGTATAACGTATAACATATAACGTATAACGTATAACGTATAACGTATAACGTATAACGTATAACGTATAACGTATAACGTATAACGTATAACGTATAACATATAACGTATAACGTATAACGTATAACGTATAACGTATAACGTATAACGTATAACGTATAACGTATAACGTATAACGTATAACGTACAGCATATAACGTATAAAGTATAACGTACAACGTATAACGTATAACGTATAACGTATAACGTATAACGTATAACGTATAACGTATAACGTATAACGTATAACGTATAACGTACAACGTACAACGTACAACGCGTAACGTATAACGTATAACGTATAACGTACAGCGTATAACGTACAGCGTATAACGTATAACGTACAACGTATACCGTATAACGTTCAACGTACAACGTGTATCGTATAACGTATAACGAATAACGTACAGCGTATAAAGTATAACGTACAACGTATAACGTACAACGTATGACGTACAACGTATAACGTACAGCGTATAACGTATAACGTATAACGTATAACGTATAACGTATAACGTATAACGTATAACGTATAACGTACAACGTATAACGTACAACGTATAACGTATAACGTATAACGTACAACGTATAACGTATAACGTACAACGTACAACGTATAACGTATAACGTACAACGTATAACGTACAACGTATAACGTACAACGTACAGCGTATAACGTACAGCGTATAACCTACAGCGTATAACGTATAACGTATAACGTATAACGTATATCGTATAACGTATAACTTATAACGTATAACGTAAACGTATAACGTACAACGTATAACGTATAACGTTCAACGTACAACGTGTATCGTATAACGTATAACGTATAACGTACTGCGTATAACGTATAACGTATAACGTACAACGTATAACGTATAACGTATAACGTATAACGTACAACGTATAACGTATAACGTATAACGTATAACGTACAGCGTATAACGTACAACGTACAACGTGTAACGTATAACGTATAACGTATAACGTACAGCGTATAACGTATAACGTACAACGTATAACGTATAACGTACAACGTACAACGTATAACGTATAACGTACAACGTATAACGTATAACGTATAACGTATAACGTACAACGTATAACGTATAACGTACAACGTATAACGTATAACGTATAACGTATAACGTACAGCGTATAACGTACAACGTACAACGTGTAACGTATAACGTATAACGTATAACGTATAACGTATAACGTATAACATATAACGTATAACGTATAACGTATAACGTATAACGTATAACGTATAACGTATAACGTATAACGTATAACGTATAACGTATAACGTACAGCATATAACGTATAAAGTATAACGTACAACGTATAACGTATAACGTATAACGTATAACGTATAACGTATAACGTATAACGTATAACGTATAACGTATAACGTATAACGTATAACGTATAACGTATAACGTATAACGTATAACGTATAACGTATAACGTATAACGTATAACGTACAGCGTATAACGTACAGCGTATAACGTACAGCGTATAACGTATAACGTATAACGTATAACGTATAACGTACAACGGATAACGTACAGCGTATAACGTATAACGTATAACGTATAAAGTACAGCGTATAACGTACAACGTATAACGTACAGCGTATAACGTACAGCGTATAACGTACAGCGTATAACGTATAACGTATAACGTATAACGTATAACGTATAACGTATAACGTATAACGTATAACGTACAACGTATAACGTACAACGTATAACGTACAACGTATAACGTACAACGTACAACGTGTAACGTATAACGTATAACGTACAGCGTATAACGTACAGCGTATAACGTACAACGTATAACGTACAACGTATAACGTACAACGTACAACGTACAACGTGTAACGTATAACGTATAACGTATAACGTACAGCGTATAACGTACAGCGTATAACGTACAGCGTATAACGTATAACGTACAGCGTATAACGTACAACGTATAACGTACAACGTATAACGTACAACGTACAACGTACAACGTGTAACGTATAACGTATAACGTATAACGTACAGCGTATAACGTACAGCGTATAACGTATAACGTACAACGTATACCGTATAACGTTCAACGTACAACGTGTATCGTATAACGTATAACGTATAACGTACAGCGTATAAAGTATACCGTACAACGTATAACGTACAACGTATGACGTACAACGTATAACGTACAGCGTATAACGTATAACGTATAACGTATAACGTATAACGTATAACGTATAACGTATAACGTATAACGTATAACGTATAACGTATAACGTACAACGTATAACGTACAACGTATAACGTACAACGTACAACGTACAACGTGTAACGTATAACGTATAACGTATAACGTACAGCGTATAACGTACAGCGTATAACGTACAGCGTACAACGTGTAACGTATAACGTATAACGTATAACGTATAACGTACAGCGTATAACGTACAGCGTATAACGTACAACGTATAACGTATAACGTACAGCGTATAACGTACAACGTATAACGTACAACGTATAACGTACAACGTACAACGTACAACGTGTAACGTATAACGTATAACGTATAACGTACAGCGTATAACGTACAGCGTATAACGTATAACGTACAACGTATACCGTATAACGTTCAACGTACAACGTGTATCGTATAACGTATAACGAATAACGTACAGCGTATAAAGTATAACGTACAACGTATAACGTACAACGTATGACGTACAACGTATAACGTACAGCGTATAACGTATAACGTATAACGTATAACGTATAACGTATAACGTATAACGTATAACGTATAACGTACAACGTATAACGTACAACGTATAACGTATAACGTATAACGTACAACGTATAACGTATAACGTACAACGTACAACGTATAACGTATAACGTACAACGTATAACGTACAACGTATAACGTACAACGTACAGCGTATAACGTACAGCGTATAACCTACAGCGTATAACGTATAACGTATAACGTACAACGTATAACGTATAACGTATAACGTATAACGTACAACGTATAACGTATAACGTACAACGTATAACGTATAACGTATAACGTATAACGTACAGCGTATAACGTACAACGTATAACGTACAACGTATGACGTACAACGTATAACGTACAGCGTATAACGTATAACGTATAACGTATAACGTATAACGTATAACGTATAACGTATAACGTATAACGTACAACGTATAACGTACAACGTATAACGTATAACGTATAACGTACAACGTATAACGTATAACGTACAACGGATAACGTACAGCGTATAACGTATAACGTATAACGTATAAAGTACAGCGTATAACGTACAACGTATAACGTACAGCGTATAACGTACAGCGTATAACGTACAGCGTATAACGTATAACGTATAACGTATAACGTATAACGTATAACGTATAACGTATAACGTATAACGTACAACGTATAACGTACAACGTATAACGTACAACGTATAACGTACAACGTACAACGTGTAACGTATAACGTATAACGTACAGCCTATAACGTACAGCGTATAACGTACAACGTATAACGTACAACGTATAACGTACAACGTACAACGTACAACGTGTAACGTATAACGTATAACGTATAACGTACAGCGTATAACGTACAGCGTATAACGTACAGCGTATAACGTATAACGTACAGCGTATAACGTACAACGTATAACGTACAACGTATAACGTACAACGTACAACGTACAACGTGTAACGTATAACGTATAACGTATAACGTACAGCGTATAACGTACAGCGTATAACGTATAACGTACAACGTATACCGTATAACGTTCAACGTACAACGTGTATCGTATAACGTATAACGTATAACGTACAGCGTATAAAGTATAACGTACAACGTATAACGTACAACGTATGACGTACAACGTATAACGTACAGCGTATAACGTATAACGTATAACGTATAACGTATAACGTATAACGTATAACGTATAACGTATAACGTATAACGTATAACGTATAACGTATAACGTATAACGTATAACGTATAACGTATAACGTATAACGTATAACGTATAACGTATAACGTATAACGTATAACGTATAACGTATAACGTATAACGTATAACGTATAACGTACAACGTATAACGTACAACGTATAACGTACAACGTACAACGTACAACGTGTAACGTATAACGTATAACGTATAACGTATAACGTATAACGTACAGCGTATAACGTACAGCGTATAACGTACAACGTATAACGTATAACGTACAGCGTATAACGTACAACGTATAACGTACAACGTATAACGTACAACGTACAACGTACAACGTGTAACGTATAACGTATAACGTATAACGTACAGCGTATAACGTACAGCGTATAACGTATAACGTACAACGTATACCGTATAACGTTCAACGTACAACGTGTATCGTATAACGTATAACGAATAACGTACAGCGTATAAAGTATATCGTACAACGTATAACGTACAACGTATGACGTACAACGTATAACGTACAGCGTATAACGTATAACGTATAACGTATAACGTATAACGTATAACGTATAACGTATAACGTACAACGTATAACGTACAACGTATAACGTATAACGTATAACGTACAACGTATAACGTATAACGTACAACGTACAACGTATAACGTATAACGTACAACGTATAACGTACAACGTATAACGTACAACGTACAGCGTATAACGTACAGCGTATAACCTACAGCGTATAACGTATAACGTATAACGTATAACGTATATCGTATAACGTATAACTTATAAAGTATAACGTAAACGTATAACGTACAACGTATAACGTATAACGTTCAACGTACAACGTGTATCGTATAACGTATAACGTATAACGTACTGCGTATAACGTATAACGTATAACGTACAACGTATAACGTATAACGTACAACGTATAACGTATAACGTATAACGTATAACGTATAACGTATAACGTACAACGTACAACGTATAACGTATAACGTACAACGTATAACGTATAACGTATAACGTATAACGTACAACGTATAACGTATAACGTACAACGTATAACGTATAACGTATAACGTATAACGTACAGCGTATAACGTACAACGTACAACGTGTAACGTATAACGTATAACGTATAACGTACAGCGTATAACGTACAGCGTACAACGTATAACGTATAACATATAACGTATAACGTATAACGTATAACGTATAACGTATAACGTATAACGTATAACGTATAACGTATAACGTATAACGTATAACATATAACGTATAACGTATAACGTATAACGTATAACGTATAACGTATAACGTATAACGTATAACGTATAACGTATAACGTATAACGTACAGCATATAACGTATAAAGTATAACGTACAACGTATAACGTATAACGTATAACGTATAACGTATAACGTATAACGTATAACGTATAACGTATAACGTATAACGTATAACGTACAACGTACAACGTACAACGCGTAACGTATAACGTATAACGTATAACGTACAGCGTATAACGTACAGCGTATAACGTATAACGTACAACGTATACCGTATAACGTTCAACGTACAACGTGTATCGTATAACGTATAACGAATAACGTACAGCGTATAAAGTATAACGTACAACGTATAACGTACAACGTATGACGTACAACGTATAACGTACAGCGTATAACGTATAACGTATAACGTATAACGTATAACGTATAACGTATAACGTATAACGTATAACGTATAACGTACAACGTATAACGTACAACGTATAACGTATAACGTATAACGTACAACGTATAACGTATAACGTACAACGTACAACGTATAACGTATAACGTACAACGTATAACGTACAACGTATAACGTACAACGTACAGCGTATAACGTACAGCGTATAACCTACAGCGTATAACGTATAACGTATAACGTATAACGTATATCGTATAACGTATAACTTATAACGTATAACGTAAACGTATAACGTACAACGTATAACGTATAACGTTCAACGTACAACGTGTATCGTATAACGTATAACGTATAACGTACTGCGTATAACGTATAACGTATAACGTACAACGTATAACGTATAACGTATAACGTATAACGTACAACGTATAACGTATAACGTATAACGTATAACGTACAGCGTATAACGTACAACGTACAACGTGTAACGTATAACGTATAACGTATAACGTACAGCGTATAACGTATAACGTACAACGTATAACGTATAACGTACAACGTACAACGTATAACGTATAACGTACAACGTATAACGTATAACGTATAACGTATAACGTACAACGTATAACGTATAACGTACAACGTATAACGTATAACGTATAACGTATAACGTACAGCGTATAACGTACAACGTACAACGTGTAACGTATAACGTATAACGTATAACGTATAACGTATAACGTATAACATATAACGTATAACGTATAACGTATAACGTATAACGTATAACGTATAACGTATAACGTATAACGTATAACGTATAACGTATAACGTACAGCATATAACGTATAAAGTATAACGTACAACGTATAACGTATAACGTATAACGTATAACGTATAACGTATAACGTATAACGTATAACGTATAACGTATAACGTATAACGTATAACGTATAACGTATAACGTATAACGTATAACGTATAACGTATAACGTATAACGTATAACGTACAGCGTATAACGTACAGCGTATAACGTACAGCGTATAACGTATAACGTATAACGTATAACGTATAACGTACAACGGATAACGTACAGCGTATAACGTATAACGTATAACGTATAAAGTACAGCGTATAACGTACAACGTATAACGTACAGCGTATAACGTACAGCGTATAACGTACAGCGTATAACGTATAACGTATAACGTATAACGTATAACGTATAACGTATAACGTATAACGTATAACGTACAACGTATAACGTACAACGTATAACGTACAACGTATAACGTACAACGTACAACGTGTAACGTATAACGTATAACGTACAGCGTATAACGTACAGCGTATAACGTACAACGTATAACGTACAACGTGTAACGTACAACGTACAACGTACAACGTGTAACGTATAACGTATAACGTATAACGTACAGCGTATAACGTACAGCGTATAACGTACAGCGTATAACGTATAACGTACAGCGTATAACGTACAACGTATAACGTACAACGTATAACGTACAACGTACAACGTACAACGTGTAACGTATAACGTATAACGTATAACGTACAGCGTATAACGTACAGCGTATAACGTATAACGTACAACGTATACCGTATAACGTTCAACGTACAACGTGTATCGTATAACGTATAACGTATAACGTACAGCGTATAAAGTATACCGTACAACGTATAACGTACAACGTATGACGTACAACGTATAACGTACAGCGTATAACGTATAACGTATAACGTATAACGTATAACGTATAACGTATAACGTATAACGTATAACGTATAACGTATAACGTATAACGTATAACGTATAACGTATAACGTATAACGTATAACGTATAACGTATAACGTATAACGTATAACGTATAACGTACAACGTATAACGTACAACGTATAACGTACAACGTACAACGTACAACGTGTAACGTATAACGTATAACGTATAACGTATAACGTACAGCGTATAACGTACAGCGTATAACGTACAACGTATAACGTATAACGTACAGCGTATAACGTACAACGTATAACGTACAACGTATAACGTACAACGTACAACGTACAACGTGTAACGTATAACGTATAACGTATAACGTACAGCGTATAACGTACAGCGTATAACGTATAACGTACAACGTATACCGTATAACGTTCAACGTACAACGTGTATCGTATAACGTATAACGAATAACGTACAGCGTATAAAGTATAACGTACAACGTATAACGTACAACGTATGACGTACAACGTATAACGTACAGCGTATAACGTATAACGTATAACGTATAACGTATAACGTATAACGTATAACGTATAACGTATAACGTACAACGTATAACGTACAACGTATAACGTATAACGTATAACGTACAACGTATAACGTATAACGTACAACGTACAACGTATAACGTATAACGTACAACGTATAACGTACAACGTATAACGTACAACGTACAGCGTATAACGTACAGCGTATAACCTACAGCGTATAACGTATAACGTATAACGTACAACGTATAACGTATAACGTATAACGTATAACGTACAACGTATAACGTATAACGTACAACGTATAACGTATAACGTATAACGTATAACGTACAGCGTATAACGTACAACGTACAACGTGTAACGTATAACGTATAACGTATAACGTACAGCGTATAACGTACAGCGTACAACGTATAACGTATAACATATAACGTATAACGTATAACGTATAACGTATAACGTATAACGTATAACGTATAACGTATAACATATAACGTATAACGTATAACGTATAACGTATAACGTATAACGTATAACGTATAACGTATAACGTATAACGTATAACGTATAACGTATAACGTATAACGTACAGCATATAACGTATAAAGTATAACGTACAACGTATAACGTATAACGTATAACGTATAACGTATAACGTATAACGTATAACGTATAACGTATAACGTATAACGTATAACGTATAACGTATAACGCATAACGTATAACGTACAGCGTATAACGTACAGCGTATAACGTACAGCGTATAACGTATAACGTATAACGTATAACGTATAACGTACAACGGATAACGTACAGCGTATAACGTATAACGTATAACGTATAAAGTACAGCGTATAACGTACAACGTATAACGTACAGCGTATAACGTACAGCGTATAACGTACAGCGTATAACGTACAACCTATAACGTATAACGTATAACGTATAACGTATAACGTATAACGTACAACGTATAACGTACAACGTATAACGTACAACGTATAACGTACAACGTACAACGTGTAACGTATAACGTATAACGTACAGCGTATAACGTACAGCGTATAACGTACAACGTATAACGTACAACGTATAACGTACAACGTACAACGTACAACGTGTAACGTATAACGTATAACGTATAACGTACAGCGTATAACGTACAGCGTATAACGTACAGCGTATAACGTATAACGTACAGCGTATAACGTACAACGTATAACGTACAACGTATAACGTACAACGTACAACGTACAACGTGTAACGTATAACGTATAACGTATAACGTACAGCGTATAACGTACAGCGTATAACGTACAACGTATAACGTACAACGTATAACGTACAACGTACAGCGTATAACGTACAGCGTATAACGTACAGCGTATAACGTATAACGTATAACGTATAACGTATATCGTACAACGGATAACGTACAGCGTATAACGTATAACGTATAACGTATAAAGTACAGCGTATAACGTACAACGTATAACGTACAGCATATAACGTACAGCGTATAACGTGTAACGTATAACGTATAACGTATAACGTATAACGTATAACGTATAACGTACAGCATATAACGTATAAAGTATAACGTACAACGTATAACGTATAACGTATAACGTATAACGTATAACGTATAACGTACAACGTATAACGTACAACGTATAACGTACAACGTACAGCGTATAACGTACAGCGTATAACCTACAGCGTATAACGTATAACGTATAACGTATAACGTATATCGTATAACGTATAACTTATAACGTATAACGTAAACGTATAACGTACAACGTATAACGTATAACGTTCAACGTACAACGTGTATCGTATAACGTATAACGTATAACGTACTGCGTATAACGTATAACGTATAACGTACAACGTATAACGTATAACGTATAACGTATAACGTATAACGTACAACGTATAACGTATAACGTATAACGTATAACGTACAGCGTATAACGTACAACGTACAACGTGTAACGTATAACGTATAACGTATAACGTACATCGTATAACGTATAACGTACAACGTATAACGTATAACGTACAACGTACAACGTATAACGTATAACGTACAACGTATAACGTATAACGTATAACGTATAACGTACAACGTATAACGTATAACGTACAACGTATAACGTATAACGTATAACGTATAACGTACAGCGTATAACGTACAACGTACAACGTGTAACGTATAACGTATAACGTATAACGTACAGCGTATAACGTACAGCGTACAACGTATAACGTATAACATATAACGTATAACGTATAACGTATAACGTATAACGTATAACGTATAACGTATAACGTATAACGTATAACATATAACGTATAACGTATAACGTATAACGTATAACGTATAACGTATAACGTATAACGTATAACGTATAACGTATAACGTATAACGTATAACGTATAACGTACAGCATATAACGTATAAAGTATAACGTACAACGTATAACGTATAACGTATAACGTATAACGTATAACGTATAACGTATAACGTATAACGTATAACGTATAACGTATAACGTATAACGTATAACGTATAACGTATAACGTATAACGTATAACGTACAGCGTATAACGTACAGCGTATAACGTACAGCGTATAACGTATAACGTATAACGTATAACGTATAACGTACAACGGATAACGTACAGCGTATAACGTATAACGTATAACGTATAAAGTACAGCGTATAACGTACAACGTATAACGTACAGCGTATAACGTACAGCGTATAACGTACAGCGTATAACGTACAACCTATAACGTATAACGTATAACGTATAACGTATAACGTATAACGTACAACGTATAACGTACAACGTATAACGTACAACGTATAACGTACAACGTACAACGTGTAACGTATAACGTATAACGTACAGCGTATAACGTACAGCGTATAACGTACAACGTATAACGTACAACGTATAACGTACAACGTACAACGTACAACGTGTAACGTATAACGTATAACGTATAACGTACAGCGTATAACGTACAGCGTATAACGTACAGCGTATAACGTATAACGTACAGCGTATAACGTACAACGTATAACGTACAACGTATAACGTACAACGTACAACGTACAACGTGTAACGTATAACGTATAACGTATAACGTACAGCGTATAACGTACAGCGTATAACGTACAACGTATAACGTACAACGTATAACGTACAACGTACAGCGTATAACGTACAGCGTATAACGTACAGCGTATAACGTATAACGTGTAACGTATAACGTATATCGTACAACGGATAACGTACAGCGTATAACGTATAACGTATAACGTATAAAGTACAGCGTATAACGTACAACGTATAACGTACAGCATATAACGTACAGCGTATAACGTGTAACGTATAACGTATAACGTATAACGTATAACGTATAACGTATAACGTACAGCATATAACGTATAAAGTATAACGTACAACGTATAACGTATAACGTATAACGTATAACGTATAACGTATAACGTATAACGTATAACGTATAACGTATAACGTATAACGTATAACGTATAACGTATAACGTATAACGTATAACGTATAACGTATAACGTATAACGTATAACGTATAACGTATAACGTATAACGTATAACGTACAGCGTATAACGTACAGCATATAACGTATAAAGTATAACGTACAACGTATAACGTATAACGTATAACGTATAACGTATAACGTATAACGTATAACGTATAACGTATAACGTATAACGTATAACGTATAACGTATAACGTATAACGTATAACGTATAACGTGTAACGTATAACGTACAGCGTATAACGTACAGCGTATAACGTACAGCGTATAACGTACAACGTATAACGTACAACGTATAACGTACAGCGTATAACGTATAACGTACAACGTATACCGTATAACGTTCAACGTACAACGTGTATCGTATAACGTATAACGTATAACGTACAGCGTATAAAGTATAACGTACAACGTATAACGTACAACGTATGTCGTACAACGTATAACGTACAGCGTATAACGTATAACGTATAACGTATAACGTATAACGTATAACGTATAACGTATAACGTACAACGTACAACGTATAACGTATAACGTACAACGTATAACGTACAACGTATAACGTACAACGTACAGCGTATAACGTAGAGCGTATAACCTACAGCGTATAACGTATAACGTATAACGTATAACGTATAACGTATAACGTATAAAGTATAACGTACAACGTATAACGTATAACGTATAACGTATAACGTATAACGTATAACGTATAACGTATAACGTATAACGTATAACGTATAACGTATAACGTATAACGTATAACGTATAACGTATAACGTACAGCGTATAACGTACAGCGTATAACGTACAGCGTATAACGTACAACGTATAACGTACAACGTATAACGTACAGCGTATAACGTATAACGTACAACGTATACCGTATAACGTTCAACGTACAACGTGTATCGTATAACGTATAACGTATAACGTACAGCGTATAAAGTATAACGTACAACGTATAACGTACAACGTATGTCGTACAACGTATAACGTACAGCGTATAACGTATAACGTATAACGTATAACGTATAACGTATAACGTATAACGTATAACGTATAACGTACAACGTACAACGTATAACGTATAACGTACAACGTATAACGTACAACGTATAACGTACAACGTACAGCGTATAACGTACAGCGTATAACCTACAGCGTATAACGTATAACGTATAACGTATAACGTATAACGTATAACGTATAACGTATAACGTATAACGTATAACGTATAACGTATAACGTATAACGTATAACGTATAACGTATAACGTATAACGTATAACGTATAACGTATGACGTATAACGTATAACGGATAACGTATAACGTATAACGTATAACGTATAACGTATAACGTACAGCGTATAACGTATAACGTACAACGTATAACGTACAACGTATAACGTACAACGTATAACGTACGACGTACAACGTGTAACGTATAATGTATAACGTATAACGTACAGCGTATAACGTACAGCGTATAACGTACAGCGTATAACGTATAACGTATAACGTACAGCATATAACGTACAGCGTATAACGTATAACGTATAACGTATAACGTATAACGTATAACGTATAACGTACAGCGTATAACGTACAGCGTATAACGTACAGCGTATAACGTATAACGTATAACGTATAACGTATAACGTACAACGGATAACGTACAGCGTATAACGTATAACGTATAAAGTACAGCGTATAACGTACAACGTATAACGTACAGCGTATAACGTACAGCGTATAACGTACAGCGTATAACGTATAACGTATAACGTATAACGTATAACGTATAACGTATAACGTATAACGTACAACGTATAACGTACAACGTATAACGTACAACGTATAACGTACAACGTACAACGTGTAACGTATAACGTATAACGTACAGCGTATAACGTACAGTGTATAACGTACAACGTATAACGTACAACGTATAACGTACAACGTACAACGTACAACGTGTAACGTATAACGTATAACGTATAACGTACAGCGTATAACGTACAGCGTATAACGTACAGCGTATAACGTATAACGTACAGCGTATAACGTACAACGTATAACGTACAACGTATAACGTACAACGTACAACGTACAACGTGTAACGTATAACGTATAACGTATAACGTACAACGTATAACGTACAACGTATAACGTATAACGTATAACGTACAACGTATAACGTATAACGTACAACGTACAACGTATAACGTATAACGTACAACGTATAACGTACAACGTATAACGTACAACGTACAGCGTATAACGTACAGCGTATAACCTACAGCGTATAACGTATAACGTATAACGTATAACGTATATCGTATAACGTATAACTTATAACGTATAACGTAAACGTATAACGTACAACGTATAACGTATAACGTTCAACGTACAACGTGTATCGTATAACGTATAACGTATAACGTACTGCGTATAACGTATAACGTATAACGTACAACGTATAACGTATAACGTATAACGTATAACGTACAACGTATAACGTATAACGTATAACGTATAACGTACAGCGTATAACGTACAACGTACAACGTGTAACGTATAACGTATAACGTATAACGTACAGCGTATAACGTATAACGTACAACGTATAACGTATAACGTACAACGTACAACGTATAACGTATAACGTACAACGTATAACGTATAACGTATAACGTATAACGTACAACGTATAACGTATAACGTACAACGTATAACGTATAACGTATAACGTATAACGTACAGCGTATAACGTACAACGTACAACGTGTAACGTATAACGTATAACGTATAACGTACAGCGTATAACGTACAGCGTACAACGTATAACGTATAACATATAACGTATAACGTATAACGTATAACGTATAACGTATAACGTATAACGTATAACGTATAACGTATAACATATAACGTATAACGTATAACGTATAACGTATAACGTATAACGTATAACGTATAACGTATAACGTATAACGTATAACGTATAACGTATAACGTATAACGTACAGCATATAACGTATAAAGTATAACGTACAACGTATAACGTATAACGTATAACGTATAACGTATAACGTATAACGTATAACGTATAACGTATAACGTATAACGTATAACGTATAACGTATAACGTATAACGTATAACGTATAACGTATAACGTACAGCGTATAACGTACAGCGTATAACGTACAGCGTATAACGTATAACGTATAACGTATAACGTATAACGTACAACGGATAACGTACAGCGTATAACGTATAACGTATAACGTATAAAGTACAGCGTATAACGTACAACGTATAACGTACAGCGTATAACGTACAGCGTATAACGTACAGCGTATAACGTACAACCTATAACGTATAACGTATAACGTATAACGTATAACGTATAACGTACAACGTATAACGTACAACGTATAACGTACAACGTATAACGTACAACGTACAACGTGTAACGTATAACGTATAACGTACAGCGTATAACGTACAGCGTATAACGTACAACGTATAACGTACAACGTATAACGTACAACGTACAACGTACAACGTGTAACGTATAACGTATAACGTATAACGTACAGCGTATAACGTACAGCGTATAACGTACAGCGTATAACGTATAACGTACAGCGTATAACGTACAACGTATAACGTACAACGTATAACGTACAACGTACAACGTACAACGTGTAACGTATAACGTATAACGTATAACGTACAGCGTATAACGTACAGCGTATAACGTACAACGTATAACGTACAACGTATAACGTACAACGTACAGCGTATAACGTACAGCGTATAACGTACAGCGTATAACGTATAACGTATAACGTATAACGTATATCGTACAACGGATAACGTACAGCGTATAACGTATAACGTATAACGTATAAAGTACAGCGTATAACGTACAACGTATAACGTACAGCATATAACGTACAGCGTATAACGTGTAACGTATAACGTATAACGTATAACGTATAACGTATAACGTACAGCATATAACGTATAAAGTATAACGTACAACGTATAACGTATAACGTATAACGTATAACGTATAACGTATAACGTATAACGTATAACGTATAACGTATAACGTATAACGTATAACGTATAACGTATAACGTATAACGTATAACGTATAACGTATAACGTATAACGTATAACGTATAACGTATAACGTACAGCGTATAACGTACAGCATATAACGTATAAAGTATAACGTACAACGTATAACGTATAACGTATAACGTATAACGTATAACGTATAACGTATAACGTATAACGTATAACGTATAACGTATAACGTATAACGTATAACGTATAACGTATAACGTACAACGTATAACGTACAACGTATAACGTACAGCGTATAACGTATAACGTACAACGTATACCGTATAACGTTCAACGTACAACGTGTATCGTATAACGTATAACGTATAACGTACAGCGTATAAAGTATAACGTACAACGTATAACGTACAACGTATGTCGTACAACGTATAACGTACAGCGTATAACGTATAACGTATAACGTATAACGTATAACGTATAACGTATAACGTATAACGTACAACGTACAACGTATAACGTATAACGTACAACGTATAACGTACAACGTATAACGTACAACGTACAGCGTATAACGTAGAGCGTATAACCTACAGCGTATAACGTATAACGTATAACGTATAACGTATAACGTATAACGTATAAAGTATAACGTACAACGTATAACGTATAACGTATAACGTATAACGTATAACGTATAACGTATAACGTATAACGTATAACGTATAACGTATAACGTATAACGTATAACGTATAACGTACAGCGTATAACGTACAGCGTATAACGTACAGCGTATAACGTACAACGTATAACGTACAACGTATAACGTACAGCGTATAACGTATAACGTACAACGTATACCGTATAACGTTCAACGTACAACGTGTATCGTATAACGTATAACGTATAACGTACAGCGTATAAAGTATAACGTACAACGTATAACGTACAACGTATGTCGTACAACGTATAACGTACAGCGTATAACGTATAACGTATAACGTATAACGTATAACGTATAACGTATAACGTATAACGTATAACGTACAACGTACAACGTATAACGTATAACGTACAACGTATAACGTACAACGTATAACGTACAACGTACAGCGTATAACGTACAGCGTATAACCTACAGCGTATAACGTATAACGTATAACGTATAACGTATAACGTATAACGTATAACGTATAACGTATAACGTATAACGTATAACGTATAACGTATAACGTATAACGTATAACGTATAACGTATAACGTATAACGTATAACGTATAACGTATAACGTATAACGTATAACGTATAACGTATAACGTATAACGTATAACGTATAACGTATAACGTATAACGTATAACGTATAACGTATAACGTATAACGTATAACGTATAACGTATAACGTATAACGGATAACGTATAACGTATAACGTATAACGTATAACGTATAACGTACAGCGTATAACGTATAACGTACAACGTATAACGTACAACGTATAACGTACAACGTATAACGTACGACGTACAACGTGTAACGTATAATGTATAACGTATAACGTACAGCGTATAACGTACAGCGTATAACGTACAGCGTATAACGTATAACGTATAACGTACAGCATATAACGTACAGCGTATAACGTATAACGTATAACGTATAACGTATAACGTATAACGTATAACGTACAGCGTATAACGTACAGCGTATAACGTACAGCGTATAACGTATAACGTATAACGTATAACGTATAACGTACAACGGATAACGTACAGCGTATAACGTATAACGTATAACGTATAAAGTACAGCGTATAACGTACAACGTATAACGTACAGCGTATAACGTACAGCGTATAACGTACAGCGTATAACGTATAACGTATAACGTATAACGTATAACGTATAACGTATAACGTATAACGTATAACGTACAACGTATAACGTACAACGTATAACGTACAACGTATAACGTACAACGTACAACGTGTAACGTATAACGTATAACGTACAGCGTATAACGTACAGCGTATAACGTACAACGTATAACGTACAACGTATAACGTACAACGTACAACGTACAACGTGTAACGTATAACGTATAACGTATAACGTACAGCGTATAACGTACAGCGTATAACGTACAGCGTATAACGTATAACGTACAGCGTATAACGTACAACGTATAACGTACAACGTATAACGTACAACGTACAACGTACAACGTGTAACGTATAACGTATAACGTATAACGTACAGCGTATAACGTACAGCGTATAACGTACAACGTATAACGTACAACGTATAACGTACAACGTACAGCGTATAACGTACAGCGTATAACGTACAGCGTATAACGTATAACGTATAACGTATAACGTATATCGTACAACGGATAACGTACAGCGTATAACGTATAACGTATAACGTATAAAGTACAGCGTATAACGTACAACGTATAACGTACAGCATATAACGTACAGCGTATAACGTGTAACGTATAACGTATAACGTATAACGTATAACGTATAACGTATAACGTACAGCATATAACGTATAAAGTATAACGTACAACGTATAACGTATAACGTATAACGTATAACGTATAACGTATAACGTATAACGTATAACGTATAACGTATAACGTATAACGTATAACGTACAACGTATAACGTATAACGTATAACGTATAACGTATAACGTATAACGTATAACGTATAACGTATAACGTATAACGTATAACGTATAACGTATAACGTATAACGTATAACGTATAACGTACAGCGTATAACGTACAGCATATAACGTATAAAGTATAACGTACAACGTATAACGTATAACGTATAACGTATAACGTATAACGTATAACGTATAACGTATAACGTATAACGTATAACGTATAACGGATAACGTATAACGTATAACGTATAACGTATAACGTATAACGTACAGCGTATAACGTATAACGTACAACGTATAACGTACAACGTATAACGTACAACGTATAACGTACGACGTACAACGTGTAACGTATAATGTATAACGTATAACGTACAGCGTATAACGTACAGCGTATAACGTACAGCGTATAACGTATAACGTATAACGTACAGCATATAACGTACAGCGTATAACGTATAACGTATAACGTATAACGTATAACGTATAACGTATAACGTACAGCGTATAACGTACAGCGTATAACGTACAGCGTATAACGTACAACGTATAACGTACAACGTATAACGTACAGCGTATAACGTATAACGTACAACGTATACCGTATAACGTTCAACGTACAACGTGTATCGTATAACGTATAACGTATAACGTACAGCGTATAAAGTATAACGTACAACGTATAACGTACAACGTATGTCGTACAACGTATAACGTACAGCGTATAACGTATAACGTATAACGTATAACGTACAACGTACAACGTATAACGTATAACGTACAACGTATAACGTACAACGTATAACGTACAACGTACAGCGTATAACGTACAGCGTATAACCTACAGCGTATAACGTATAACGTATAACGTATAACGTATAACGTATAACGTATAACGTATAAAGTATAACGTACAACGTATAACGTATAACGTATAACGTATAACGTATAACGTATAACGTATAACGTATAACGTATAACGTATAACGTATAACGTATAACGTATAACGTATAACGTACAGCGTATAACGTACAGCGTATAACGTACAGCGTATAACGTACAACGTATAACGTACAACGTATAACGTACAGCGTATAACGTATAACGTACAACGTATACCGTATAACGTTCAACGTACAACGTGTATCGTATAACGTATAACGTATAACGTACAGCGTATAAAGTATAACGTACAACGTATAACGTACAACGTATGTCGTACAACGTATAACGTACAGCGTATAACGTATAACGTATAACGTATAACGTATAACGTATAACGTATAACGTATAACGTACAACGTACAACGTATAACGTATAACGTACAACGTATAACGTACAACGTATAACGTACAACGTACAGCGTATAACGTACAGCGTATAACCTACAGCGTATAACGTATAACGTATAACGTATAACGTATAACGTATAACGTATAACGTATAACGTATAACGTATAACGTATAACGTATAACGTATAACGTATAACGTATAACGTATAACGTATAACGTATAACGTATAACGTATAACGTATAACGTATAACGTATAACGTATAACGTATAACGTATAACGTATAACGGATAACGTATAACGTATAACGTATAACGTATAACGTATAACGTACAGCGTATAACGTATAACGTACAACGTATAACGTACAACGTATAACGTACAACGTATAACGTACGACGTACAACGTGTAACGTATAATGTATAACGTATAACGTACAGCGTATAACGTACAGCGTATAACGTACAGCGTATAACGTATAACGTATAACGTACAGCGTATAACGTACAGCGTATAACGTATAACGTATAACGTATAACGTATAACGTATAACGTATAACGTATAACGTATAACGTATAACGTATAACGTATAACGTACAACGTATACCGTATAACGTTCAACGTACAACGTGTATCGTATAACGTATAACGTATAACGTACAGCGTATAAAGTATAACGTACAACGTATAACGTACAACGTATGACGTACAACGTATAACGTACAGCGTATAACGTATAACGTATAACGTATAACGTATAACGTATAACGTATAACGTATAACGTATAACGTATAACGTATAACGTATAACGTATAACGTATAACGTATAACGTATAACGTATAACGTATAACGTATAACGTATAACGTATAACGTATAACGTATAACGTATAACGTATAACGTATAACGTATAACGTATAACGTATAACGTATAACGTATAACGTATAACGTATAACGTATAACGTATAACGTATAACGTATAACGTATAACGTATAACGTATAACGTATAACGTATAACGTATAACGTATAACGTATAACGTATAACGTATAACGTACAGCGTATAACGTATAACGTACAACGTATAACGTACAACGTATAACGTACAACGTATAACGTACGACGTACAACGTGTAACGTATAATGTATAACGTATAACGTACAGCGTATAACGTACAGCGTATAACGTACAGCGTATAACGTATAACGTATAACGTACAGCATATAACGTACAGCGTATAACGTATAACGTATAACGTACAACGTATAACGTACAACGTATAACGTACAGCGTATAACGTATAACGTACAACGTATACCGTATAACGTTCAACGTACAACGTGTATCGTATAACGTATAACGTATAACGTACAGCGTATAAAGTATAACGTACAACGTATAACGTACAACGTATGACGTACAACGTATAACGTACAGCGTATAACGTATAACGTATAACGTATAACGTATACCGTATAACGTATAACGTATAACGTATAACGTATAACGTATAACGTATAACGTATAACGTATAACGTATAACGTATAACGTATAACGTATAACGTATAACGTATAACGTACAACGTATACCGTATAACGTACAGCGTACAACGTATAACGTATAACGTATAACGTATAACGTACAACGTATAACGTATAACGTATAACGTATAACGTACAACGTATACCGTATAACGTACAGCGTACAACGTATAACGTATAACGTACAGCGTATGACGTATAACGTATAACGTACAGCATATAACGTACAGCGTATAACGTATAACGTATAACGTATAACGTATAACGTATAACGTATAACGTATAACGTATAACGTACAACGTATAACGTATAACGTACAACGTACAACGTATAACGTATAACGTACAACGTATAACGTACAACGTATAACGTACAACGTACAGCGGATAACGTACAGCGTATAACGTACAGCGTATAACGTATAACGTATAACGTATAACGTATAACGTACAACGTATAACGTATAACGTATAACGTATAACGTACAACGTATACCGTATAACGTACAGCGTACAACGTATAACGTATAACGTACAGCGTATAACGTATAACGTATAACGTACAGCATATAACGTACAGCGTATAACGTATAACGTATAACGTATAACGTATAACGTATAACGTATAACGTATAACGTATAACGTATAACGTATAACGTATAACGTACAACGTATACCGTATAACGTTCAACGTACAACGTGTATCGTATAACGTATAACGTATAACGTACAGCGTATAAAGTATAACGTACAACGTATAACGTACAACGTATGACGTACAACGTATAACGTACAGCGTATAACGTATAACGTATAACGTATAACGTATAACGTATAACGTATAACGTATAACGTATAACGTATAACGTATAACGTATAACGTATAACGTATAACGTATAACGTATAACGTATAACGTATAACGTATAACGTATAACGTATAACGTATAACGTATAACGTATAACGTATAACGTATAACGTATAACGTATAACGTATAACGTATAACGTATAACGTATAACGTATAACGTATAACGTATAACGTATAACGTACAACGTATAACGTACAGCGTATAACGTATAACGTACAACGTATACCGTATAACGTTCAACGTACAACGTGTATCGTATAACGTATAACGTATAACGTACAGCGTATAAAGTATAACGTACAACGTATAACGTACAACGTATGACGTACAACGTATAACGTACAGCGTATAACGTATAACGTATAACGTATAACGTATACCGTATAACGTATAACGTATAACGTATAACGTATAACGTATAACGTATAACGTATAACGTATAACGTATAACGTATAACGTACAACGTATACCGTATAACGTTCAACGTACAACGTGTATCGTATAACGTATAACGTATAACGTACAGCGTATAAAGTATAACGTACAACGTATAACGTACAACGTATGACGTACAACGTATAACGTACAGCGTATAACGTATAACGTATAACGTATAACGTATAACGTATAACGTATAACGTATAACGTATAACGTATAACGTATAACGTATAACGTATAACGTATAACGTATAACGTATAACGTATAACGTATAACGTATAACGTATAACGTATAACGTATAACGTATAACGTATAACGTATAACGTATAACGTATAACGTATAACGTATAACGTATAACGTATAACGTATAACGTATAACGTATAACGTATAACGTATAACGTATAACGTATAACGTATAACGTATAACGTATAACGTATAACGTATAACGTATAACGTATAACGTATAACGTATAACGTATAACGTATAACGTATAACGTACAGCGTATAACGTATAACGTACAACGTATAACGTACAACGTATAACGTACAACGTATAACGTACGACGTACAACGTGTAACGTATAATGTATAACGTATAACGTACAGCGTATAACGTACAGCGTATAACGTACAGCGTATAACGTATAACGTATAACGTACAGCATATAACGTACAGCGTATAACGTATAACGTATAACGTACAACGTATAACGTACAACGTATGACGTACAACGTATAACGTACAGCGTATAACGTATAACGTATAACGTATAACGTATACCGTATAACGTATAACGTATAACGTATAACGTATAACGTATAACGTATAACGTATAACGTATAACGTATAACGTATAACGTATAACGTATAACGTATAACGTATAACGTACAACGTATACCGTATAACGTACAGCGTACAACGTATAACGTATAACGTATAACGTATAACGTACAACGTATAACGTATAACGTATAACGTATAACGTACAACGTATACCGTATAACGTACAGCGTACAACGTATAACGTATAACGTACAGCGTATGACGTATAACGTATAACGTACAGCATATAACGTACAGCGTATAACGTATAACGTATAACGTATAACGTATAACGTATAACGTATAACGTATAACGTATAACGTACAACGTATAACGTATAACGTACAACGTACAACGTATAACGTATAACGTACAACGTATAACGTACAACGTATAACGTACAACGTACAGCGGATAACGTACAGCGTATAACGTACAGCGTATAACGTATAACGTATAACGTATAACGTATAACGTACAACGTATAACGTATAACGTATAACGTATAACGTACAACGTATACCGTATAACGTACAGCGTACAACGTATAACGTATAACGTACAGCGTATAACGTATAACGTATAACGTACAGCATATAACGTACAGCGTATAACGTATAACGTATAACGTATAACGTATAACGTATAACGTATAACGTATAACGTATAACGTATAACGTATAACGTATAACGTACAACGTATACCGTATAACGTTCAACGTACAACGTGTATCGTATAACGTATAACGTATAACGTACAGCGTATAAAGTATAACGTACAACGTATAACGTACAACGTATTACGTACAACGTATAACGTACAGCGTATAACGTATAACGTATAACGTATAACGTATAACGTATAACGTATAACGTATAACGTATAACGTATAACGTATAACGTATAACGTATAACGTATAACGTATAACGTATAACGTATAACGTATAACGTATAACGTATAACGTATAACGTATAACGTATAACGTATAACGTATAACGTATAACGTATAACGTATAACGTATAACGTATAACGTATAACGTATAACGTATAACGTATAACGTATAACGTATAACGTATAACGTATAACGTATAACGTATAACGTATAACGTATAACGTATAACGTATAACGTATAACGTATAACGTATAACGTATAACGTATAACGTATAACGTATAACGTATAACGTATAACGTATAACGTATAACGTATAACGTATAACGTATAACGTATAACGTATAACGTATAACGTATAACGTATAACGTATAACGTATAACGTATAACGTATAACGTATAACGTATAACGTATAACGTATAACGTATAACGTATAACGTATAACGTATAACGTATAACGTATAACGTATAACGTATAACGTATAACGTATAACGTATAACGTATAACGTATAACGTATAACGTATAACGTATAACGTATAACGTATAACGTATAACGTATAACGTATAACGTATAACGTATAACGTATAACGTATAACGTATAACGTATAACGTATAACGTATAAAGTATAACGTATAACGTATAACGTATAACGTATAACGTATAACGTATAACGTACAGCGTATAACGTATAACGTACAACGTATAACGTACAACGTATAACGTACAACGTATAACGTACGACGTACAACGTGTAACGTATAATGTATAACGTATAACGTACAGCGTATAACGTACAGCGTATAACGTACAGCGTATAACGTATAACGTATAACGTATAACGTATAACGTACAACGTATAACGTATAACGTATAACGTATAACGTACAACGTATACCGTATAACGTACAGCGTACAACGTATAACGTATAACGTACAGCGTATAACGTATAACGTATAACGTACAGCATATAACGTACAGCGTATAACGTATAACGTATAACGTATAACGTATAACGTATAACGTACAACGTATACCGTATAACGTTCAACGTACAACGTGTATCGTATAACGTATAACGTATAACGTACAGCGTATAAAGTATAACGTACCACGTATAACGTACAACGTATGACGTACAACGTATAACGTACAGCGTATAACGTATAACGTATAACGTATAACGTATAACGTATAACGTATAACGTATAACGTATAACGTATAACGTATAACGTATAACGTATAACGTATAACGTACAGCGTATAAAGTATAACGTACAACGTATAACGTACAACGTATGACGTACAACGTATAACGTACAGCGTATAACGTATAACGTACAACGTACAGCGTATAACGTACAGCGTATAACGTACAGCGTATAACGTATAACGTATAACGTATAACGTATAACGTACAACGGATAACGTACAGCGTATAACGTATAACGTATAACGTATAAAGTACAGCGTATAACGTACAACGTATAACGTACAGCATATAACGTACAGCGTATAACGTGTAACGTATAACGTATAACGTATAACGTACAGCGTATAACGTACAGCGTATAACGTACAGCGTATAACGTACAGCGTATAACGTATAACGTATAACGTATAACGTATAACGTATAACGTATAACGTATAACGTACAACGTATAACGTACAACGTATAACGTACAACGTATAATGTACAACGTACAACGTGTAACGTATAACGTATAACGTACAGCGTATAACGTACAGCGTATAACGTACAACGTATAACGTACAACGTATAACGTACAACGTACAACGTACAACGTGTAACGTATAACGTATAACGTATAACGTATAACGTACAGCGTATAACATACAGCGTATAACGTACAGCGTATAACGTATAACGTACAACGTATAACGTACAACGTATAACGTACAGCGTATAACGTATAACGTACAACGTATACCGTATAACGTTCAACGTACAACGTGTATCGTATAACGTATAACGTATAACGTACAGCGTATAAAGTATAACGTACAACGTATAACGTACAACGTATGACGTACAACGTACAACGTATAACGTATAACGTACAACGTATAACGTACAACGTATAACGTACAACGTACAGCGTATAACGTACAGCGTATAACCTACAGCGTATAACGTATAACGTATAACGTATAACGTATATCGTATAACGTATAACTTATAACGTATAACGTAAACGTATAACGTACAACGTATAACGTATAACGTTCAACGTACAACGTGTATCGTATAACGTATAACGTATAACGTACTGCGTATAACGTATAACGTATAACGTACAACGTATAACGTATAACGTATAACGTATAACGTATAACGTATAACGTACAACGTATAACGTATAACGTATAACGTATAACGTACAGCGTATAACGTACAACGTACAACGTGTAACGTATAACGTATAACGTATAACGTACAGCGTATAACGTATAACGTACAACGTATAACGTATAACGTACAACGTACAACGTATAACGTATAACGTACAACGTATAACGTATAACGTATAACGTATAACGTACAACGTATAACGTATAACGTACAACGTATAACGTATAACGTATAACGTATAACGTACAGCGTATAACGTACAACGTACAACGTGTAACGTATAACGTATAACGTATAACGTACAGCGTATAACGTACAGCGTACAACGTATAACGTATAACGTATAACGTATAACGTATAACGTATAACGTATAACGTATAACGTATAACGTATAACGTATAACGTATAACGTATAACGTATAACGTATAACGTATAACGTATAACGTATAACGTATAACGTATAACGTATAACGTATAACGTATAACGTATAACGTATAACGTATAACGTATAACGTATAACGTATAACGTATAACGTATAACGTATAACGTATAACGTATAACGTATAACGTACAGCGTATAACGTACAGCGTATAACGTACAGCGTATAACGTATAACGTATAACGTATAACGTATAACGTACAACGGATAACGTACAGCGTATAACGTATAACGTATAACGTATAAAGTACAGCGTATAACGTACAACGTATAACGTACAGCGTATAACGTACAGCGTATAACGTACAGCGTATAACGTATAACGTACAACGTATAACGTATAACGTATAACGTACAGCGTATAACGTATAACGTACAACGTATAACGTACAACGTATAACGTACAACGTATAACGTACAACGTACAACGTGTAACGTATAACGTATAACGTACAGCGTATAACGTACAGCGTATAACGTACAACGTATAACGTACAACGTACATACGTATAACGTACAACGTACAACGTGTAACGTATAACGTATAACGTACAGCGTATAACGTACAGCGTATAACGTACAGCGTATAACGTATAACGTACAACGTATAACGTACAACGTATAACGTACAACGTATAACGTTCAACGTATAACGTACAACGTACATACGTATACCGTATAACGTTCAACGTACAACGTGTATCGTATAACGTATAACGTATAACGTACAGCGTATAAAGTATAACGTACAACGTATAACGTACAACGTATGACGTACAACGTATAACGTACAGCGTATAACGTATAACGTATAACGTATAACGTATAACGTATAACGTATAACGTATAACGTATAACGTATAACGTATAACGTATAACGTATAACGTATAACGTATAACGTATAACGTATAACGTATAACGTATAACGTATAACGTATAACGTATAACGTATAACGTATAACGTATAACGTATAACGTATAACGTACAACGTATAACGTATAACGTACAACGTACAACGTATAACGTATAACGTACAACGTATAACGTACAACGTATAACGTACAACGTACAGCGTATAACGTATAACGTACAACGTATAACGTACAACGTATAACGTACAACGTACAGCGTATAACGTACAGCGTATAACGTACAGCGTATAACGTATAACGTATAACGTATAACGTATATCGTACAACGGATAACGTACAGCGTATAACGTATAACGTATAACGTATAAAGTACAGCGTATAACGTACAACGTATAACGTACAGCATATAACGTACAGCGTATAACTTGTAACGTATAACGTATAACGTATAACGTATAACGTATAACGTACAGCATATAACGTATAAAGTATAACGTACAACGTATAACGTATAACGTATAACGTATAACGTATAACGTATAACGTATAACGTATAACGTATAACGTATAACGTATAACGTATAACGTATAACGTATAACGTATAACGTACAGCGTATAACGTACAGCATATAACGTATAAAGTATAACGTACAACGTATAACGTATAACGTATAACGTATAACGTATAACGTATAACGTATAACGTATAACGTATAACGTATAACGTATAACGTATAACGTATAACGTACAGCGTATAACGTACAGCGTATAACGTACAGCGTATAACGTACAACGTATAACGTACAACGTATAACGTACAGCGTATAACGTATAACGTACAACGTATACCGTATAACGTTCAACGTACAACGTGTAACGTATAACGTACAACGTATAACGTACAACGTATAACGTACAACGTACAGCGTATAACGTACAGCGTATAACGTACAGCGTATAACGTATAACGTATAACGTATAACGTATAACGTATAACGTACAACGGATAACGTACAGCGTATAACGTATAACGTATAACGTATAAAGTACAGCGTATAACGTACAACGTATAACGTACAGCGTATAACGTACAGCGTATAACGTACAACGTATAACGTACAACGTATAACGTACAACGTACAACGTACAACGTGTAACGTATAACGTATAACGTATAACGTATAACGTACAGCGTATAACATACAGCGTATAACGTACAGCGTATAACGTATAACGTACAACGTATAACGTACAACGTATAACGTACAGCGTATAACGTATAACGTACAACGTATACCGTATAACGTTCAACGTACAACGTGTATCGTATAACGTATAACGTATAACGTACAGCGTATAAAGTATAACGTACAACGTATAACGTACAACGTATGACGTATAACGTATAACGTACAGCGTATAACGTATAACGTATAACGTATAACGTATAACGTATAACGTATAACGTATAACGTATAACGTATAACGTATAACGTATAACGTATAACGTATAACGTATAACGTATAACGTATAACGTATAACGTATAACGTATAACGTATAACGTATAACGTATAACGTATAACGTATAACGTATAACGTACAACGTATAACGTATAACGTACAACGTACAACGTATAACGTATAACGTACAACGTACAACGTGTAACGTATAACGTATAACGTACAGCGTATAACGTACAGCGTATAACGTACAACGTATAACGTACAACGTATAACGTACAACGTACAACGTACAACGTGTAACGTATAACGTATAACGTATAACGTACAGCGTATAACGTACAGCGTATAACGTACAGCGTATAACGTATAACGTACAGCGTATAACGTACAACGTATAACGTACAACGTATAACGTACAACGTACAACGTACAACGTGTAACGTATAACGTATAACGTATAACGTACAGCGTATAACGTACAGCGTATAACGTACAACGTATAACGTACAACGTATAACGTACAACGTACAGCGTATAACGTACAGCGTATAACGTACAGCGTATAACGTATAACGTATAACGTATAACGTATATCGTACAACGGATAACGTACAGCGTATAACGTATAACGTATAACGTATAAAGTACAGCGTATAACGTACAACGTATAACGTACAGCATATAACGTACAGCGTATAACGTGTAACGTATAACGTATAACGTATAACGTATAACGTATAACGTATAACGTATAACGTACAGCATATAACGTATAAAGTATAACGTACAACGTATAACGTATAACGTATAACGTATAACGTATAACGTATAACGTATAACGTACAGTGTATAACGTACAGCATATAACGTATAAAGTATAACGTACAACGTATAACGTATAACGTATAACGTATAACGTATAACGTATAACGTATAACGTATAACGTATAACGTATAACGTATAACGTATAACGTATAACGTATAACGTATAACGTATAACGTACAGCGTATAACGTACAGCGTATAACGTACAGCGTATAACGTACAACGTATAACGTACAGCGTATAACGTATAACGTACAACGTATACCGTATAACGTTCAACGTACAACGTGTATCGTATAACGTATAACGTATAACGTACAGCGTATAAAGTATAACGTACAACGTATAACGTACAACGTATGTCGTACAACGTATAACGTACAGCGTATAACGTATAACGTATAACGTATAACGTATAACGTATAACGTATAACGTATAACGTACAACGTACAACGTATAACGTATAACGTACAACGTATAACGTACAACGTATAACGTACAACGTACAGCGTATAACGTACAGCGTATAACCTACAGCGTATAACGTATAACGTATAACGTATAACGTATAACGTATAACGTATAACGTATAAAGTATAACGTACAACGTATAACGTATAACGTATAACGTATAACGTATAACGTATAACGTATAACGTATAACGTATAACGTATAACGTATAACGTATAACGTATAACGTATAACGTATAACGTATAACGTACAGCGTATAACGTACAGCGTATAACGTACAGCGTATAACGTACAACGTATAACGTACAACGTATAACGTACAGCGTATAACGTATAACGTACAACGTATAACGTATAACGTTCAACGTACAACGTGTATCGTATAACGTATAACGTATAACGTACAGCGTATAAAGTATAACGTACAACGTATAACGTACAACGTATGTCGTACAACGTATAACGTACAGCGTATAACGTATAACGTATAACGTATAACGTATAACGTATAACGTATAACGTATAACGTACAACGTACAACGTATAACGTATAACGTACAACGTATAACGTACAACGTATAACGTACAACGTACAGCGTATAACGTACAGCGTATAACCTACAGCGTATAACGTATAACGTATAACGTATAACGTATAACGTATAACGTATAACGTATAACGTATAACGTATAACGTATAACGTATAACGTATAACGTATAACGTATAACGTATAACGTATAACGTATAACGTATAACGTATAACGTATAACGTATAACGTATAACGTATAACGTATAACGTATAACGTATAACGGATAACGTATAACGTATAACGTATAACGTATAACGTATAACGTACAGCGTATAACGTATAACGTACAACGTATAACGTACAACGTATAACGTACAACGTATAACGTACGACGTACAACGTGTAACGTATAATGTATAACGTATAACGTACAGCGTATAACGTACAGCGTATAACGTACAGCGTATAACGTATAACGTATAACGTACAGCATATAACGTACAGCGTATAACGTATAACGTATAACGTATAACGTATAACGTATAACGTATAACGTATAACGTATAACGTATAACGTATAACGTATAACGTATAACGTACAACGTATACCGTATAACGTTCAACGTACAACGTGTATCGTATAACGTATAACGTATAACGTACAGCGTATAAAGTATAACGTACAACGTATAACGTACAACGTATGACGTACAACGTATAACGTACAGCGTATAACGTATAACGTATAACGTATAACGTATAACGTATAACGTATAACGTATAACGTATAACGTATAACGTATAACGTATAACGTATAACGTATAACGTATAACGTATAACGTATAACGTATAACGTATAACGTATAACGTATAACGTATAACGTATAACGTATAACGTATAACGTATAACGTATAACGTATAACGTATAACGTATAACGTATAACGTATAACGTATAACGTATAACGTATAACGTATAACGTATAACGTATAACGTATAACGTACAGCGTATAACGTATAACGTACAACGTATAACGTACAACGTATAACGTACAACGTATAACGTACGACGTACAACGTGTAACGTATAATGTATAACGTATAACGTACAGCGTATAACGTACAGCGTATAACGTACAGCGTATAACGTATAACGTATAACGTACAGCATATAACGTACAGCGTATAACGTATAACGTATAACGTACAACGTATAACGTACAACGTATAACGTACAGCGTATAACGTATAACGTACAACGTATACCGTATAACGTTCAACGTACAACGTGTATCGTATAACGTATAACGTATAACGTACAGCGTATAAAGTATAACGTACAACGTATAACGTACAACGTATGACGTACAACGTATAACGTACAGCGTATAACGTATAACGTATAACGTATAACGTATAACGTATAACGTATAACGTATAACGTATAACGTATAACGTATAACGTATAACGTATAACGTATACCGTATAACGTACAGCGTATAACGTATAACGTACAACGTATACCGTATAACGTACAGCGTACAACGTATAACGTATAACGTACAGCGTATAACGTATAACGTACATCGTACAGCATATAACGTACAGCGTATAACGTATAACGTATAACGTATAACGTATAACGTATAACGTATAACGTATAACGTATAACGTATAACGTATAACGTATAACGTACAACGTATACCGTATAACGTTCAACGTACAACGTGTATCGTATAACGTATAACGTATAACGTACAGCGTATAAAGTATAACGTACAACGTATACCGTATAACGTTCAACGTACAACGTGTATCGTATAACGTATAACGTATAACGTACAGCGTATAAAGTATAACGTACAACGTATAACGTACAACGTATGACGTACAACGTATAACGTACAGCGTATAACGTATAACGTATAACGTATAACGTATAACGTATAACGTATAACGTATAACGTATAACGTATAACGTATAACGTATAACGTATAACGTATAACGTATAACGTATAACGTATAACGTATAACGTATAACGTATAACGTATAACGTATAACGTATAACGTATAACGTATAACGTATAACGTATAACGTATAACGTATAACGTATAACGTATAACGTATAACGTATAACGTATAACGTATAACGTATAACGTATAACGTATAACGTATAACGTATAACGTATAACGTATAACGTACAACGTATAACGTATAACGTACAACGTACAACGTATAACGTATAACGTACAACGTATAACGTACAACGTATAACGTACAACGTACAGCGTATAACGTACAGCGTATAACCTACAGCGTATAACGTATAACGTATATCGTATAACGTATAACTTATAACGTATAACGTAAACGTATAACGTACAACGTATAACGTACAACGTACAACGTGTAACGTATAATGTATAACGTATAACGTACAGCGTATAACGTACAGCGTATAACGTACAGCGTATAACGTATAACGTATAACGTACAGCATATAACGTACAGCGTATAACGTATAACGTATAACGTACAACGTATAACGTACAACGTATAACGTACAGCGTATAACGTATAACGTACAACGTATACCGTATAACGTTCAACGTACAACGTGTATCGTATAACGTATAACGTATAACGTACAACGTATAACGTATAACGTACAACGTATAACGTACAACGTATAATGTACAACGTACAGCGTATAACGTACAGCGTATAACGTACAGCGTATAACGTATAACGTATAACGTATAACGTATAACGTACAACGGATAACGTACAGCGTATAACGTATAACGTATAACGTATAAAGTACAGCGTATAACGTACAACGTATAACGTACAGCATATAACGTACAGCGTATAACGTGTAACGTATAACGTATAATGTATAACGTATAACGTACAGCGTATAACGTACAGCGTATAACGTACAGCGTATAACGTACAGCGTATAACGTATAACGTATAACGTATAACGTATAACGTATAACGTATAACGTATAACGTACAACGTATAACGTACAACGTATAACGTACAACGTATAACGTACAACGTACAACGTGTAACGTATAACGTATAACGTACAGCGTATAACGTACAGCGTATAACGTATAACGTATAACGTATAACGTATAACGTATAACGTATAACGTATAACGTATAACGTATAACGTATAACGTATAACGTATAACGTATAACGTATAACGTATAACGTATAACGTATAACGTACAGCGTATAACGTATAACGTACAACGTATAACGTACAACGTATAACGTACAACGTATAACGTACAACGTACAACGTGTAACGTATAATGTATAACGTATAACGTACAGCGTATAACGTACAGCGTATAACGTACAGCGTATAACGTATAACGTATAACGTACAGCATATAACGTACAGCGTATAACGTATAACGTATAACGTACAACGTATAACGTACAACGTATAACGTACAGCGTATAACGTATAACGTACAACGTATACCGTATAACGTTCAACGTACAACGTGTATCGTATAACGTATAACGTATAACGTACAGCGTATAAAGTATAACGTACAACGTATAACGTACAACGTATGACGTACAACGTATAACGTACAGCGTATAACGTATAACGTATAACGTATAACGTATAACGTATAACGTATAACGTATAACGTATAACGTATAACGTATAACGTATAACGTATAACGTATAACGTATAACGTATAACGTATAACGTATAACGTATAACGTATAACGTATAACGTATAACGTATAACGTATAACGTATAACGTATAACGTATAACGTATAACGTATAACGTACAACGTATAACGTATAACGTACAACGTACAACGTATAACGTATAACGTACAACGTATAACGTACAACGTATAACGTACAACGTACAGCGTATAACGTACAGCGTATAACCTACAGCGTATAACGTATAACGTATATCGTATAACGTATAACTTATAACGTATAACGTAAACGTATAACGTACAACGTATAACGTACAACGTACAACGTGTAACGTATAATGTATAACGTATAACGTACAGCGTATAACGTACAGCGTATAACGTACAGCGTATAACGTATAACGTATAACGTACAGCATATAACGTACAGCGTATAACGTATAACGTATAACGTACAACGTATAACGTACAACGTATAACGTACAGCGTATAACGTATAACGTACAACGTATACCGTATAACGTTCAACGTACAACGTGTATCGTATAACGTATAACGTATAACGTACAACGTATAACGTATAACGTACAACGTATAACGTACAACGTATAATGTACAACGTACAGCGTATAACGTACAGCGTATAACGTACAGCGTATAACGTATAACGTATAACGTATAACGTATAACGTACAACGGATAACGTACAGCGTATAACGTATAACGTATAACGTATAAAGTACAGCGTATAACGTACAACGTATAACGTACAGCATATAACGTACAGCGTATAACGTGTAACGTATAACGTATAACGTATAACGTATAACGTACAGCGTATAACGTACAGCGTATAACGTACAGCGTATAACGTACAGCGTATAACGTATAACGTATAACGTATAACGTATAACGTATAACGTATAACGTATAACGTACAACGTATAACGTACAACGTATAACGTACAACGTATAACGTACAACGTACAACGTGTAACGTATAACGTATAACGTACAGCGTATAACGTACAGCGTATAACGTATAACGTATAACGTATAACGTATAACGTATAACGTATAACGTATAACGTATAACGTATAACGTATAACGTATAACGTATAACGTATAACGTATAACGTATAACGTATAACGTATAACGTACAGCGTATAACGTATAACGTACAACGTATAACGTACAACGTATAACGTACAACGTATAACGTACAACGTACAACGTGTAACGTATAATGTATAACGTATAACGTACAGCGTATAACGTACAGCGTATAACGTACAGCGTATAACGTATAACGTATAACGTACAGCATATAACGTACAGCGTATAACGTATAACGTATAACGTACAACGTATAACGTACAACGTATAACGTACAGCGTATAACGTATAACGTACAACGTATACCGTATAACGTTCAACGTACAACGTGTATCGTATAACGTATAACGTATAACGTACAGCGTATAAAGTATAACGTACAACGTATAACGTACAACGTATGACGTACAACGTATAACGTACAGCGTATAACGTATAACGTATAACGTATAACGTATAACGTATAACGTATAACGTATAACGTATAACGTATAACGTATAACGTATAACGTATAACGTATAACGTATAACGTATAACGTATAACGTATAACGTACAACGTATACCGTATAACGTACAGCGTACAACGTATAACGTATAACGTATAACGTATAACGTACAACGTATAACGTATAACGTATAACGTATAACGTACAACGTATACCGTATAACGTACAGCGTACAACGTATAACGTATAACGTACAGCGTATAACGTATAACGTATAACGTACAGCATATAACGTACAGCGTATAACGTATAACGTATAACGTATAACGTATAACGTATAACGTATAACGTATAACGTATAACGTATAACGTACAACGTATACCGTATAACGTTCAACGTACAACGTGTATCGTATAACGTATAACGTATAACGTACAGCGTATAAAGTATAACGTACAACGTATACCGTATAACGTTCAACGTACAACGTGTATCGTATAACGTATAACGTATAACGTACAGCGTATAAAGTATAACGTACAACGTATAACGTACAACGTATGACGTACAACGTATAACGTACAGCGTATAACGTATAACGTATAACGTATAACGTATAACGTATAACGTATAACGTATAACGTATAACGTATAACGTATAACGTATAACGTATAACGTATAACGTATAACGTATAACGTATAACGTATAACGTATAACGTATAACGTATAACGTATAACGTATAACGTATAACGTATAACGTATAACGTATAACGTATAACGTATAACGTATAACGTATAACGTATAACGTATAACGTATAACGTATAACGTATAACGTATAACGTATAACGTATAACGTATAACGTACAACGTATACCGTATAACGTTCAACGTACAACGTGTATCGTATAACGTATAACGTATAACGTACAGCGTATAAAGTATAACGTACAACGTATAACGTACAACGTATGACGTACAACGTATAACGTACAGCGTATAACGTATAACGTATAACGTATAACGTATAACGTATAACGTATAACGTATAACGTATAACGTATAACGTATAACGTATAACGTATAACGTATAACGTATAACGTATAACGTATAACGTATAACGTATAACGTATAACGTATAACGTATAACGTATAACGTATAACGTATAACGTATAACGTATAACGTATAACGTATAACGTATAACGTATAACGTATAACGTATAACGTATAACGTATAACGTATAACGTATAACGTACAGCGTATAACGTATAACGTACAACGTATAACGTACAACGTATAACGTACAACGTATAACGTACGACGTACAACGTGTAACGTATAATGTATAACGTATAACGTACAGCGTATAACGTACAGCGTATAACGTACAGCGTATAACGTATAACGTATAACGTACAGCATATAACGTACAGCGTATAACGTATAACGTATAACGTACAACGTATAACGTACAACGTATAACGTACAGCGTATAACGTATAACGTACAACGTATACCGTATAACGTTCAACGTACAACGTGTATCGTATAACGTATAACGTATAACGTACAGCGTATAAAGTATAACGTACAACGTATAACGTACAACGTATGACGTACAACGTATAACGTACAGCGTATAACGTATAACGTATAACGTATAACGTATAACGTATAACGTACAACGTATAACGTATAACGTATAACGTATAACGTATAACGTATAACGTATAACGTATAACGTATAACGTATACCGTATAACGTACAGCGTACAACGTATAACGTATAACGTATAACGTATAACGTACAACGTATAACGTATAACGTATAACGTATAACGTACAACGTATACCGTATAACGTACAGCGTACAACGTATAACGTATAACGTACAGCGTATAACGTATAACGTACATCGTACAGCATATAACGTACAGCGTATAACGTATAACGTATAACGTATAACGTATAACGTATAACGTATAACGTATAACGTATAACGTATAACGTATAACGTATAACGTACAACGTATACCGTATAACGTTCAACGTACAACGTGTATCGTATAACGTATAACGTATAACGTACAGCGTATAAAGTATAACGTACAACGTATACCGTATAACGTTCAACGTACAACGTGTATCGTATAACGTATAACGTATAACGTACAGCGTATAAAGTATAACGTACAACGTATAACGTACAACGTATGACGTACAACGTATAACGTACAGCGTATAACGTATAACGTATAACGTATAACGTATAACGTATAACGTATAACGTATAACGTATAACGTATAACGTATAACGTATAACGTATAACGTATAACGTATAACGTATAACGTATAACGTATAACGTATAACGTATAACGCATAACGTATAACGTATAACGTATAACGTATAACGTATAACGTATAACGTATAACGTATAACGTATAACGTATAACGTATAACGTATAACGTATAACGTATAACGTATAACGTATAACGTACAACGTATAACGTATAACGTACAACGTACAACGTATAACGTATAACGTACAACGTATAACGTACAACGTATAACGTACAACGTACAGCGTATAACGTACAGCGTATAACCTACAGCGTATAACGTATAACGTATATCGTATAACGTATAACTTATAACGTATAACGTAAACGTATAACGTACAACGTATAACGTACAACGTACAACGTGTAACGTATAATGTATAACGTATAACGTACAGCGTATAACGTACAGCGTATAACGTACAGCGTATAACGTATAACGTATAACGTACAGCATATAACGTACAGCGTATAACGTATAACGTATAACGTACAACGTATAACGTACAACGTATAACGTACAGCGTATAACGTATAACGTACAACGTATACCGTATAACGTTCAACGTACAACGTGTATCGTATAACGTATAACGTATAACGTACAACGTATAACGTATAACGTACAACGTATAACGTACAACGTATAATGTACAACGTACAGCGTATAACGTACAGCGTATAACGTACAGCGTATAACGTATAACGTATAACGTATAACGTATAACGTACAACGGATAACGTACAGCGTATAACGTATAACGTATAACGTATAAAGTACAGCGTATAACGTACAACGTATAACGTACAGCATATAACGTACAGCGTATAACGTGTAACGTATAACGTATAACGTATAACGTATAACGTACAGCGTATAACGTACAGCGTATAACGTACAGCGTATAACGTACAGCGTATAACGTATAACGTATAACGTATAACGTATAACGTATAACGTATAACGTATAACGTATAACGTATAACGTACAACGTATAACGTACAACGTATAACGTACAACGTACAACGTGTAACGTATAACGTATAACGTACAGCGTATAACGTACAGCGTATAACGTATAACGTATAACGTATAACGTATAACGTATAACGTATAACGTATAACGTATAACGTATAACGTATAACGTATAACGTATAACGTATAACGTATAACGTATAACGTATAACGTATAACGTACAGCGTATAACGTATAACGTACAACGTATAACGTACAACGTATAACGTTCAACGTATAACGTACAACGTACAACGTGTAACGTATAATGTATAACGTATAACGTACAGCGTATAACGTACAGCGTATAACGTACAGCGTATAACGTATAACGTATAACGTACAGCATATAACGTACAGCGTATAACGTATAACGTATAACGTACAACGTATAACGTACAACGTATAACGTACAGCGTATAACGTATAACGTACAACGTATACCGTATAACGTTCAACGTACAACGTGTATCGTATAACGTATAACGTATAACGTACAGCGTATAAAGTATAACGTACAACGTATAACGTACAACGTATGACGTACAACGTATAACGTACAGCGTATAACGTATAACGTATAACGTATAACGTATAACGTATAACGTATAACGTATAACGTATAACGTATAACGTATAACGTATAACGTATAACGTATAACGTATAACGTATAACGTATAACGTATAACGTACAACGTATACCGTATAACGTACAGCGTACAACGTATAACGTATAACGTATAACGTATAACGTACAACGTATAACGTATAACGTATAACGTATAACGTACAACGTATACCGTATAACGTACAGCGTACAACGTATAACGTATAACGTACAGCGTATAACGTATAACGTATAACGTACAGCATATAACGTACAGCGTATAACGTATAACGTATAACGTATAACGTATAACGTATAACGTATAACGTATAACGTATAACGTATAACGTACAACGTATACCGTATAACGTTCAACGTACAACGTGTATCGTATAACGTATAACGTATAACGTACAGCGTATAAAGTATAACGTACAACGTATACCGTATAACGTTCAACGTACAACGTGTATCGTATAACGTATAACGTATAACGTACAGCGTATAAAGTATAACGTACAACGTATAACGTACAACGTATGACGTACAACGTATAACGTACAGCGTATAACGTATAACGTATAACGTATAACGTATAACGTATAACGTATAACGTATAACGTATAACGTATAACGTATAACGTATAACGTATAACGTATAACGTATAACGTATAACGTATAACGTATAACGTATAACGTATAACGTATAACGTATAACGTATAACGTATAACGTATAACGTATAACGTATAACGTATAACGTATAACGTATAACGTATAACGTATAACGTATAACGTATAACGTATAACGTATAACGTATAACGTATAACGTATAACGTATAACGTACAACGTATAACGTATAACGTACAACGTACAACGTATAACGTATAACGTACAACGTATAACGTACAACGTATAACGTACAACGTACAGCGTATAACGTACAGCGTATAACCTACAGCGTATAACGTATAACGTATATCGTATAACGTATAACTTATAACGTATAACGTAAACGTATAACGTATAACGTATAACGTACAACGTATAACGTACAACGTATAACGTACAACGTATAACGTACAACGTACAACGTGTAACGTATAACGTATAACGTACAGCGTATAACGTACAGCGTATAACGTACAACGTATAACGTACAACGTATAACGTACAACGTACAACGTACAACGTGTAACGTATAACGTATAACGTATAACGTACAGCGTATAACATACAGCGTATAACGTACAGCGTATAACGTATAACGTACAACGTATAACGTACAACGTATAACGTACAGCGTATAACGTATAACGTACAACGTATACCGTATAACGTTCAACGTACAACGTGTATCGTATAACGTATAACGTATAACGTACAGCGTATAAAGTATAACGTACAACGTATAACGTACAACGTATGACGTACAACGTATAACGTACAGCGTATAACGTATAACGTATAACGTATAACGTATAACGTATAACGTATAACGTACAACGTATAACGTATAACGTACAACGTACAACGTATAACGTATAACGTATAACGTACAACGTATAACGTACAACGTATAACGTACAACGTACAGCGTATAACGTACAGCGTATAACCTACAGCGTATAACGTATAACGTATATCGTATAACGTATAACTTATAACGTATAACGTACAACGTATAACGTACAACGTATAACGTACAACGTATAACGTACAACGTACAACGTGTAACGTATAACGTATAACGTACAGCGTATAACGTACAGCGTATAACGTACAACGTATAACGTACAACGTATAACGTACAACGTACAACGTACAACGTGTAACGTATAACGTATAACGTATAACGTATAACGTACAGCGTATAACATACAGCGTATAACGTACAGCGTATAACGTATAACGTACAACGTATAACGTACAACGTATAACGTACAGCGTATAACGTATAACGTACAACGTATACCGTATAACGTTCAACGTACAACGTGTATCGTATAACGTATAACGTATAACGTACAGCGTATAAAGCATAACGTACAACGTATAACGTACAACGTATGACGTACAACGTATAACGTACAGCGTATAACGTATAACGTATAACGTATAACGTATAACGTATAACGTATAACGTACAGCGTATAAAGTATAACGTACAACGTATAACGTACAACGTATGACGTACAACGTATAACGTACAGCGTATAACGTATAACGTATAACGTATAACGTATAACGTATAACGTATAACGTATAACGTATAACGTATAACGTATAACGTATAACGTATAACGTATAACGTATAACGTATAACGTATAACGTATAACGTATAACGTATAACGTATAACGTATAACGTATAACGTATAACGTATAACGTATAACGTATAACGTATAACGTATAACGTATAACGTATAACGTATAACGTACAACGTATAACGTATAACGTACAACGTATAACGTATAACGTACAACGTACAACGTATAACGTATAACGTACAACGTATAACGTACAACGTATAACGTACAACGTACAGCGTATAACGTACAGCGTATAACCTACAGCGTATAACGTATAACGTATATCGTATAACGTATAACTTATAACGTATAACGTAAACGTATAACGTACAACGTATAACGTATAACGTTCAACGTACAACGTGTATCGTATAACGTATAACGTATAACGTACTGCGTATAACGTATAACGTATAACGTACAACGTATAACGTATAACGTATAACGTATAACGTACAACGTATAACGTATAACGTATAACGTATAACGTACAGCGTATAACGTACAACGTACAACGTGTAACGTATAACGTATAACGTACAGCGTATAACGTATAACGTATAACGTATAACGTATATCGTACAACGGATAACGTACAGTGTATAACGTATAACGTATAACGTATAAAGTACAGCGTATAACGTACAACGTATAACGTACAGCATATAACGTACAGCGTATAACGTGTAACGTATAACGTATAACGTATAACGTATAACGTATAACGTATAACGTATAACGTACAACGTATGACGTACAACGTATAACGTACAGCGTATAACGTATAACGTATAACGTATAACGTATAACGTATAACCTACAGCGTATAACGTATAACGTACAGCATATAACGTACAGCGTATAACGTATAACGTATAACGTACAACGTACAACGTGTAACGTATAACGTATAACGTATAACGTATAACGTACAGCGTATAACATACAGCGTATAACGTACAGCGTATAACGTATAACGTACAACGTATAACGTACAACGTATAACGTACAGCGTATAACGTATAACGTACAACGTATACCGTATAACGTTCAACGTACAACGTGTATCGTATAACGTAGAACGTATAACGTACAGCGTATAAAGTATAACGTACAACGTATAACGTACAACGTATGACGTACAACGTATAACGTACAGCGTATAACGTATAACGTATAACGTATAACGTATAACGTATAACGTATAACGTATAACGTATAACGTATAACGTATAACGTATAACGTATAACGTATAACGTATAACGTATAACGTATAACGTATAACGTATAACGTATAACGTATAACGTATAACGTATAACGTATAACGTATAACGTATAACGTATAACGTATAACGTATAACGTATAACGTATAACGTACAACGTACAACGTATAACGTATAACGTACAACGTATAACGTACAACGTATAACGTACAACGTACAGCGTATAACGTACAGCGTATAACCTACAGCGTATAACGTATAACGTATATCGTATAACGTATAACTTATAACGTATAACGTAAACGTATAACGTACAACGTATAACGTACAACGTACAACGTGTAACGTATAATGTATAACGTATAACGTACAGCGTATAACGTACAGCGTATAACGTACAGCGTATAACGTATAACGTATAACGTACAGCATATAACGTACAGCGTATAACGTATAACGTATAACGTACAACGTATAACGTACAACGTATAACGTACAGCGTATAACGTATAACGTACAACGTATACCGTATAACGTTCAACGTACAACGTGTATCGTATAACGTATAACGTATAACGTACAGCGTATAAAGTATAACGTACAACGTATAACGTACAACGTATGACGAACAACGTATAACGTACAGCGTATAACGTATAACGTATAACGTATAACGTATAACGTATAACGTATAACGTATAACGTATAACGTATAACGTATAACGTATAACGTATAACGTATAACGTATAACGTATAACGTATAACGTACAACGTATAACGTACAGCATATAACGTACAGCGTATAACGTGTAACGTATAACGTATAACGTATAACGTATAACGTACAGCGTATAACGTACAGCGTATAACGTACAGCGTATAACGTACAACGTATGACGAACAACGTATAACGTACAGCGTATAACGTATAACGTATAACGTATAACGTATAACGTACAACGTACAACGTATAACGTATAACGTACAACGTATAACGTACAACGTATAACGTACAACGTACAGCGTATAACGTACAGCGTATAACGTACAGCGTATAACGTATAACGTATAACGTATAACGTACAACGGATAACGTACAGCGTATAACGTATAACGTATAACGTATAAAGTACAGCGTATAACGTACAACGTATAACGTACAGCATATAACGTACAGCGTATAACGTGTAACGTATAACGTATAACGTATAACGTATAACGTACAGCGTATAACGTACAGCGTATAACGTACAGCGTATAACGTACAGCGTATAACGTATAACGTATAACGTATAACGTATAACGTATAACGTATAACGTATAACGTATAACGTACAACGTATAACGTACAACGTATAACGTACAACGTATAACGTACAACGTACAACGTGTAACGTATAACGTATAACGTACAGCGTATAACGTACAGCGTATAACGTACAACGTATAACGTACAACGTATAACGTACAACGTACAACGTACAACGTGTAACGTATAACGTATAACGTATAACGTATAACGTACAGCGTATAACATACAGCGTATAACGTACAGCGTATAACGTATAACGTACAACGTATAACGTACAACGTATAACGTACAGCGTATAACGTATAACGTACAACGTATACCGTATAACGTTCAACGTACAACGTGTATCGTATAACGTATAACGTATAACGTACAGCGTATAAAGTATAACGTACAACGTATAACGTACAACGTATGACGTACAACGTATAACGTACAGCGTATAACGTATAACGTATAACGTATAACGTATAACGTATAACGTATAACGTATAACGTATAACGTATAACGTATAACGTACAACGTATAACGTACAACGTATAACGTACAACGTATAACGTACAACGTACAACGTGTAACGTATAACGTATAACGTACAGCGTATAACGTACAGCGTATAACGTACAACGTATAACGTACAACGTATAACGTACAACGTACAACGTACAACGTGTAACGTATAACGTATAACGTATAACGTATAACGTACAGCGTATAACATACAGCGTATAACGTACAGCGTATAACGTATAACGTACAACGTATAACGTACAACGTATAACGTACAGCGTATAACGTATAACGTACAGCGTATAACGTATAACGTATAACGTACAGCGTATAACATACAGCGTATAACGTACAGCGTATAACGTATAACGTACAACGTATAACGTACAACGTATAACGTACAGCGTATAACGTATAACGTACAGCGTATAAAGTATAACGTACAACGTATAACGTACAGCGTATAACGTACAGCGTATAACGTATAACGTATAACGTACAGCATATAACGTACAGCGTATAACATATAACGTATAACGTACAACGTATAACGTACAACGTATAACGTACAGCGTATAACGTATAACGTACAACGTATACCGTATAACGTTCAACGTACAACGTGTATCGTATAACGTATAACGTATAACGTACAGCGTATAAAGTATAACGTACAACGTATAACGTACAACGTATGACGAACAACGTATAACGTACAGCGTATAACGTATAACGTATAACGTATAACGTATAACGTATAACGTATAACGTATAACGTATAACGTATAACGTATAACGTATAACGTATAACGTATAACGTACAACGTATAACGTACAGCATATAACGTACAGCGTATAACGTGTAACGTATAACGTATAACGTATAACGTATAACGTACAGCGTATAACGTACAGCGTATAACGTACAGCGTATAACGTACAACGTATGACGAACAACGTATAACGTACAGCGTATAACGTATAACGTATAACGTATAACGTATAACGTACAACGTACAACGTATAACGTATAACGTACAACGTATAACGTACAACGTATAACGTACAACGTACAGCGTATAACGTACAGCGTATAACGTACAGCGTATAACGTATAACGTATAACGTATAACGTACAACGGATAACGTACAGCGTATAACGTATAACGTATAACGTATAAAGTACAGCGTATAACGTACAACGTATAACGTACAGCATATAACGTACAGCGTATAACGTGTAACGTATAACGTATAACGTATAACGTATAACGTACAGCGTATAACGTACAGCGTATAACGTACAGCGTATAACGTACAGCGTATAACGTATAACGTATAACGTATAACGTATAACGTATAACGTATAACGTATAACGTATAACGTATAACGTACAACGTATAACGTACAACGTATAACGTACAACGTATAACGTACAACGTACAACGTGTAACGTATAACGTATAACGTACAGCGTATAACGTACAGCGTATAACGTACAACGTATAACGTACAACGTATAACGTACAACGTACAACGTACAACGTGTAACGTATAACGTATAACGTATAACGTATAACGTACAGCGTATAACATACAGCGTATAACGTACAGCGTATAACGTATAACGTACAACGTATAACGTACAACGTATAACGTACAGCGTATAACGTATAACGTACAACGTATACCGTATAACGTTCAACGTACAACGTGTATCGTATAACGTATAACGTATAACGTACAGCGTATAAAGTATAACGTACAACGTATAACGTACAACGTATGACGTACAACGTATAACGTACAGCGTATAACGTATAACGTATAACGTATAACGTATAACGTATAACGTATAACGTATAACGTATAACGTATAACGTATAACGTATAACGTACAACGTATAACGTACAACGTATAACGTACAACGTATAACGTACAACGTACAACGTGTAACGTATAACGTATAACGTACAGCGTATAACGTACAGCGTATAACGTACAACGTATAACGTACAACGTATAACGTACAACGTACAACGTACAACGTGTAACGTATAAAGTATAACGTATAACGTATAACGTACAGCGTATAACATACAGCGTATAACGTACAGCGTATAACGTATAACGTACAACGTATAACGTACAACGTATAACGTACAGCGTATAACGTATAACGTACAGCGTATAACGTATAACGTATAACGTACAGCGTATAACATACAGCGTATAACGTACAGCGTATAACGTATAACGTACAACGTATAACGTACAACGTATAACGTACAGCGTATAACGTATAACGTACAGCGTATAAAGTATAACGTACAACGTATAACGTACAACGTATGACGTACAACGTATAACGTACAGCGTATAACGTATAACGTATAACGTATAACGTATAACGTATAACGTATAACGTATAACGTATAACGTATAACGTATAACGTATAACGTATAACGTATAACGTATAACGTATAACGTATAACGTATAACGTATAACGTATAACGTATAACGTATAACGTATAACGTATAACGTATAACGTATAACGTATAACGTATAACGTATAACGTATAACGTATAACGTATAACGTATAACGTATAACGTATAACGTATAACGTATAACGTATAACGTATAACGTATAACGTACAACGTATAACGTATAACGTACAACGTACAACGTATAACGTATAACGTACAACGTATAACGTACAACGTATAACGTACAACGTACAGCGTATAACGTACAGCGTATAACCTACAGCGTATAACGTATAACGTATATCGTATAACGTATAACTTATAACGTATAACGTAAACGTATAACGTACAACGTATAACGTATAACGTTCAACGTACAACGTGTATCGTATAACGTATAACGTATAACGTACTGCGTATAACGTATAACGTATAACGTACAACGTATAACGTATAACGTATAACGTATAACGTACAACGTATAACGTATAACGTATAACGTATAACGTACAGCGTATAACGTACAACGTACAACGTGTAACGTATAACGTATAACGTACAGCGTATAACGTATAACGTATAACGTATAACGTATAACGTATAACGTATAACGTATAACGTATAACGTATAACGTATAACGTATAACGTATAACGTATAACGTATAACGTATAACGTATAACGTATAACGTATAACGTACAACGTATAACGTATAACGTATAACGTATAACGTATAACGTACAGCGTATAACGTACAACGTACAACGTGTAACGTATAACGTATAACGTACAGCGTATAACGTATAACGTATAACGTATAACGTATATCGTACAACGGATAACGTACAGTGTATAACGTATAACGTATAACGTATAAAGTACAGCGTATAACGTACAACGTATAACGTACAGCATATAACGTACAGCGTATAACGTGTAACGTATAACGTATAACGTATAACGTATAACGTATAACGTATAACGTACAACGTATGACGTACAACGTATAACGTACAGCGTATAACGTATAACGTATAACGTATAACGTATAACGTATAACCTACAGCGTATAACGTATAACGTACAGCATATAACGTACAGCGTATAACGTATAACGTATAACGTACAACGTACAACGTGTAACGTATAACGTATAACGTATAACGTATAACGTACAGCGTATAACATACAGCGTATAACGTACAGCGTATAACGTATAACGTACAACGTATAACGTACAACGTATAACGTACAGCGTATAACGTATAACGTACAACGTATACCGTATAACGTTCAACGTACAACGTGTATCGTATAACGTATAACGTATAACGTACAGCGTATAAAGTATAACGTACAACGTATAACGTACAACGTATGACGTACAACGTATAACGTACAGCGTATAACGTATAACGTATAACGTATAACGTATAACGTATAACGTATAACGTATAACGTATAACGTATAACGTATAACGTATAACGTATAACGTATAACGTATAACGTATAACGTATAACGTATAACGTATAACGTATAACGTATAACGTATAACGTATAACGTATAACGTATAACGTATAACGTATAACGTATAACGTATAACGTATAACGTATAACGTATAACGTATAACGTATAACGTATAACGTATAACGTACAACGTACAACGTATAACGTATAACGTACAACGTATAACGTACAACGTATAACGTACAACGTACAGCGTATAACGTACAGCGTATAACCTACAGCGTATAACGTATAACGTATATCGTATAACGTATAACTTATAACGTATAACGTAAACGTATAACGTACAACGTATAACGTACAACGTACAACGTGTAACGTATAATGTATAACGTATAACGTACAGCGTATAACGTACAGCGTATAACGTACAGCGTATAACGTATAACGTATAACGTACAGCATATAACGTACAGCGTATAACGTATAACGTATAACGTACAACGTATAACGTACAACGTATAACGTACAGCGTATAACGTATAACGTACAACGTATACCGTATAACGTTCAACGTACAACGTGTATCGTATAACGTATAACGTATAACGTACAGCGTATAAAGTATAACGTACAACGTATAACGTACAACGTATGACGAACAACGTATAACGTACAGCGTATAACGTATAACGTATAACGTATAACGTATAACGTATAACGTATAACGTATAACGTACAACGTATAACGTACAACGTACAGCGTATAACGTACAGCGTATAACCTACAGCGTATAACGTATAACGTATATCGTATAACGTATAACTTATAACGTATAACGTAAACGTATAACGTACAACGTATAACGTATAACGTTCAACGTACAACGTGTATCGTATAACGTATAACGTATAACGTACTGCGTATAACGTATAACGTATAACGTACAACGTATAACGTATAACGTATAACGTATAACGTACAACGTATAACGTATAACGTATAACGTATAACGTACAGCGTATAACGTACAACGTACAACGTGTAACGTATAACGTATAACGTACAGCGTATAACGTATAACGTATAACGTATAACGTATATCGTACAACGGATAACGTACAGTGTATAACGTATAACGTATAACGTATAAAGTACAGCGTATAACGTACAACGTATAACGTACAGCATATAACGTACAGCGTATAACGTGTAACGTATAACGTATAACGTATAACGTATAACGTATAACGTATAACGTACAACGTATGACGTACAACGTATAACGTACAGCGTATAACGTATAACGTATAACGTATAACGTATAACGTATAACCTACAGCGTATAACGTATAACGTACAGCATATAACGTACAGCGTATAACGTATAACGTATAACGTACAACGTACAACGTGTAACGTATAACGTATAACGTATAACGCATAACGTACAGCGTATAACGTACAGCGTATAACGTACAGCGTATAATACGTTATACGTTGTACGTACAACGTATAACGTACAACGTATAACGTACAGCGTATAACGTATAACGTACAACGTATACCGTATAACGTTCAACGTACAACGTGTATCGTATAACGTATAACGTATAACGTACAGCGTATAAAGTATAACGTACAACGTATAACGTACAACGTATGACGTACAACGTATAACGTACAGCGTATAACGTATAACGTATAACGTATAACGTATAACGTATAACGTATAACGTATAACGTATAACGTATAACGTATAACGTATAACGTATAACGTATAACGTATAACGTATAACGTATAACGTATAACGTATAACGTATAACGTATAACGTATAACGTATAACGTATAACGTATAACGTATAACGTATAACGTATAACGTATAACGTATAACGTACAACGTACAACGTATAACGTATAACGTACAACGTATAACGTACAACGTATAACGTACAACGTACAGCGTATAACGTACAGCGTATAACCTACAGCGTATAACGTATAACGTATATCGTATAACGTATAACTTATAACGTATAACGTAAACGTATAACGTACAACGTATAACGTACAACGTACAACGTGTAACGTATAATGTATAACGTATAACGTACAGCGTATAACGTACAGCGTATAACGTACAGCGTATAACGTATAACGTATAACGTACAGCATATAACGTACAGCGTATAACGTATAACGTATAACGTACAACGTATAACGTACAACGTATAACGTACAGCGTATAACGTATAACGTACAACGTATACCGTATAACGTTCAACGTACAACGTGTATCGTATAACGTATAACGTATAACGTACAGCGTATAAAGTATAACGTACAACGTATAACGTACAACGTATGACGAACAACGTATAACGTACAGCGTATAACGTATAACGTATAACGTATAACGTATAACGTATAACGTATAACGTATAACGTATAACGTATAACGTATAACGTATAACGTATAACGTATAACGTATAACGTATAACGTATAACGTATAACGTACAACGTATAACGTATAACGTACAACGTACAACGTATAACGTATAACGTACAACGTATAACGTACAACGTATAACGTACAACGTACAGCGTATAACGTACAGCGTATAACGTACAGCGTATAACGTATAACGTATAACGTATAACGTATAACGTATAACGTACAACGGATAACGTACAGCGTATAACGTATAACGTATAACGTATAAAGTACAGCGTATAACGTACAACGTATAACGTACAGCATATAACGTACAGCGTATAACGTGTAACGTATAACGTATAACGTATAACGTATAACGTACAGCGTATAACGTACAGCGTATAACGTACAGCGTATAACGTACAGCGTATAACGTATAACGTATAACGTATAACGTATAACGTATAACGTATAACGTATAACGTACAACGTATAACGTACAACGTATAACGTACAACGTATAACGTACAACATACAACGTATAACGTATAACGTATAACGTACAGCGTATAACGTACAGCGTATAACGTACAACGTATAACGTACAACGTATAACGTACAACGTACAACGTACAACGTGTAACGTATAACGTATAACGTATAACGTATAACGTACAGCGTATAACATACAGCGTATAACGTACAGCGTAAAACGTATAACGTACAACGTATAACGTACAACGTATAACGTACAGCGTATAACGTATAACGTACAACGTATACCGTATAACGTTCAACGTACAACGTGTATCGTATAACGTATAACGTATAACGTACAGCGTATAAAGTATAACGTACAACGTATAACGTACAACGTATGACGTACAACGTATAACGTACAGCGTATAACGTATAACGTATAACGTATAACGTATAACGTATAACGTATAACGTATAACGTATAACGTATAACGTATAACGTATAACGTATAACGTATAACGTACAACGTATAACGTATAACGTATAACGTATAACGTATAACGTATAACGTATAACGTATAACGTATAACGTATAACGTATAACGTATAACGTATAACGTATAACGTATAACGTATAACGTATAACGTATAACGTATAACGTATAACGTATAACGTATAACGTATAACGTACAACGTATAACGTATAACGTACAACGTACAACGTATAACGTATAACGTACAACGTATAACGTATAACGTACAACGTACAACGTATAACGTATAACGTACAACGTATAACGTATAACGTATAACGTATAACGTACAACGTATAACGTATAACGTACAACGTATAACGTATAACGTATAACGTATAACGTACAGCGTATAATGTACAACGTACAACGTGTAACGTATAACGTATAACGTATAACGTACAGCGTATAACGTACAGCGTACAACGTATAACGTATAACATATAACGTATAACGTATAACGTATAACGTATAACGTATAACGTATAACGTATAACGTATAACGTATAACGTATAACGTATAACGTATAACGTATAACGTATAACGTATAACGTATAACGTATAACGTACAGCATATAACGTATAAAGTATAACGTACAACGTATAACGTATAACGTATAACGTATAACGTATAACGTATAACGTATAACGTATAACGTATAACGTATAACGTATAACGTATAACGTATAACGTATAACGTATAACGTACAGCGTATAACGTACAGCGTATAACGTACAGCGTATAACGTACAGCGTATAACGTATAACGTACAACGTATAACGTATAACGTATAACGTATAACGTATAACGTATAACGTATAACGTATAACGTATAACGTATAACGTATAACGTATAACGTATAACGTATAACGTATAACGTATAACGTATAACGTATAACGTATAACGTATAACGTATAACGTATAACGTATAACGTATAACGTATAACGTATAACGTATAACGTATAACGTATAACGTACAACGTACAACGTATAACGTATAACGTACAACGTATAACGTACAACGTATAACGTACAACGTACAGCGTATAACGTACAGCGTATAACCTACAGCGTATAACGTATAACGTATATCGTATAACGTATAACTTATAACGTATAACGTAAACGTATAACGTACAACGTATAACGTACATCGTACAACGTGTAACGTATAATGTATAACGTATAACGTACAGCGTATAACGTACAGCGTATAACGTACAGCGTATAACGTATAACGTATAACGTACAGCATATAACGTACAGCGTATAACGTATAACGTATAACGTACAACGTATAACGTACAACGTATAACGTACAGCGTATAACGTATAACGTACAACGTATACCGTATAACGTTCAACGTACAACGTGTATCGTATAACGTATAACGTATAACGTACAGCGTATAAAGTATAACGTACAACGTATAACGTACAACGTATGACGAACAACGTATAACGTACAGCGTATAACGTATAACGTATAACGTATAACGTATAACGTATAACGTATAACGTATAACGTACAACGTATAACGTACAACGTACAGCGTATAACGTACAGCGTATAACCTACAGCGTATAACGTATAACGTATATCGTATAACGTATAACTTATAACGTATAACGTAAACGTATAACGTACAACGTATAACGTATAACGTTCAACGTACAACGTGTATCGTATAACGTATAACGTATAACGTACTGCGTATAACGTATAACGTATAACGTACAACGTATAACGTATAACGTATAACGTATAACGTACAACGTATAACGTATAACGTATAACGTATAACGTACAGCGTATAACGTACAACGTACAACGTGTAACGTATAACGTATAACGTACAGCGTATAACGTATAACGTATAACGTATAACGTATATCGTACAACGGATAACGTACAGTGTATAACGTATAACGTATAACGTATAAAGTACAGCGTATAACGTACAACGTATAACGTACAGCATATAACGTACAGCGTATAACGTGTAACGTATAACGTATAACGTATAACGTATAACGTATAACGTATAACGTACAACGTATGACGTACAACGTATAACGTACAGCGTATAACGTATAACGTATAACGTATAACGTATAACGTATAACCTACAGCGTATAACGTATAACGTACAGCATATAACGTACAGCGTATAACGTATAACGTATAACGTACAACGTTTAACGTATAAGGTATAACGTATAACGTATAACCGTTGTACGTTAACGTATAACGTACAGCGTATAACGTACAGCGTATAACGTACAGCGTATAACGTATAACGTACAACGTATAACGTACAACGTATAACGTACAGCGTATAACGTATAACGTACAACGTATACCGTATAACGTTCAACGTACAACGTGTATCGTATAACGTATAACGTATAACGTACAGCGTATAAAGTATAACGTACAACGTATAACGTACAACGTATGACGTACAACGTATAACGTACAGCGTATAACGTATAACGTATAACGTATAACGTATAACGTATAACGTATAACGTATAACGTATAACGTATAACGTATAACGTATAACGTACAACGTACAGCGTATAACGTACAACGTACAACGTGTAACGTATAACGTATAACGTATAACGTACAGCGTATAACGTATAACGTACAACGTATAACGTATAACGTACAACGTACAACGTATAACGTATAACGTACAACGTATAACGTATAACGTATAACGTATAACGTACAACGTATAACGTATAACGTACAACGTATAACGTATAACGTATAACGTATAACGTACAGCGTATAATGTACAACGTACAACGTGTAACGTATAACGTATAACGTATAACGTACAGCGTATAACGTACAGCGTACAACGTATAACGTATAACATATAACGTATAACGTATAACGTATAACGTATAACGTATAACGTATAACGTATAACGTATAACGTATAACGTATAACGTATAACGTATAACGTATAACGTATAACGTATAACGTATAACGTATAACGTATAACGTACAGCATATAACGTATAAAGTATAACGTACAACGTATAACGTATAACGTATAACGTATAACGTATAACGTATAACGTATAACGTATAACGTATAACGTATAACGTATAACGTATAACGTATAACGTATAACGTATAACGTACAGCGTATAACGTACAACGTACAACGTATAACGTATAACGTACAACGTATAACGTATAACGTATAACGTATAACGTACAACGTATAACGTATAACGTATAACGTATAACGTACAACGTACAACGTATAACGTATAACGTACAACGTATAACGTATAACGTATAACGTATAACGTACAACGTATAACGTATAACGTACAACGTATAACGTATAACGTATAACGTATAACGTACAGCGTATAATGTACAACGTACAACGTGTAACGTATAACGTATAACGTATAACGTACAGCGTATAACGTACAGCGTACAACGTATAACGTATAACATATAACGTATAACGTATAACGTATAACGTATAACGTATAACGTATAACGTATAACGTATAACGTATAACGTATAACGTATAACGTATAACGTATAACGTATAACGTATAACGTATAACGTATAACGTATAACGTATAACGTACAGCATATAACGTATAAAGTATAACGTACAACGTATAACGTATAACGTATAACGTATAACGTATAACGTATAACGTATAACGTATAACGTATAACGTATAACGTATAACGTATAACGTATAACGTATAACGTATAACGTATAACGTACAGCGTATAACGTACAGCGTATAACGTACAGCGTATAACGTATAACGTATAACGTATAACGTATAACGTACAACGGATAACGTACAGCGTATAACGTATAACGTATAACGTATAAAGTACAGCGTATAACGTACAACGTATAACGTACAGCGTATAACGTACAACGTATAACGTACAGCGTATAACGTATAACGTATAACGTATAACGTATAACGTATAACGTATAACGTATAACGTATAACGTATAACGTATAACGTATAACGTATAACGTATAACGTATAACGTATAACGTATAACGTATAACGTATAACGTACAACGTACAACGTATAACGTACAACGTATAACGTACAACGTACAGCGTATAACGTACAGCGTATAACCTACAGCGTATAACGTATAACGTATATCGTATAACGTATAACTTATAACGTATAACGTAAACGTATAACGTACAACGTATAACGTACAACGTACAACGTGTAACGTATAATGTATAACGTATAACGTACAGCGTATAACGTACAGCGTATAACGTACAGCGTATAACGTATAACGTATAACGTACAGCATATAACGTACAGCGTATAACGTATAACGTATAACGTACAACGTATAACGTACAACGTATAACGTACAGCGTATAACGTATAACGTACAACGTATACCGTATAACGTTCAACGTACAACGTGTATCGTATAACGTATAACGTATAACGTACAGCGTATAAAGTATAACGTACAACGTATAACGTACAACGTATGACGAACAACGTATAACGTACAGCGTATAACGTATAACGTATAACGTATAACGTATAACGTATAACGTATAACGTATAACGTATAACGTATAACGTATAACGTATAACGTATAACGTATAACGTATAACGTATAACGTATAACGTATAACGTATAACGTATAACGTACAACGTATAACGTATAACGTACAACGTACAACGTATAACGTATAACGTACAACGTATAACGTACAACGTATAACGTACAACGTACAGCGTATAACGTACAGCGTATAACGTACAGCGTATAACGTATAACGTATAACGTATAACGTATAACGTATAACGTACAACGGATAACGTACAGCGTATAACGTATAACGTATAACGTATAAAGTACAGCGTATAACGTACAACGTATAACGTACAGCATATAACGTACAGCGTATAACGTGTAACGTATAACGTATAACGTATAACGTATAACGTACAGCGTATAACGTACAGCGTATAACGTACAGCGTATAACGTATAACGTATAACGTATAACGTATAACGTATAACGTATAACGTATAACGTACAACGTATAACGTACAACGTATAACGTACAACGTATAACGTACAACGTATAACGTACAACATACAACGTATAACGTATAACGTATAACGTACAGCGTATAACGTACAGCGTATAACGTACAACGTATAACGTACAACGTATAACGTACAACGTACAACGTACAACGTGTAACGTATAACGTATAACGTATAACGTATAACGTACAGCGTATAACATACAGCGTATAACGTACAGCGTAAAACGTATAACGTACAACGTATAACGTACAACGTATAACGTACAGCGTATAACGTATAACGTACAACGTATACCGTATAACGTTCAACGTACAACGTGTATCGTATAACGTATAACGTATAACGTACAGCGTATAAAGTATAACGTACAACGTATAACGTACAACGTATGACGTACAACGTATAACGTACAGCGTATAACGTATAACGTATAACGTATAACGTATAACGTATAACGTATAACGTATAACGTATAACGTATAACGTATAACGTATAACGTATAACGTATAACGTATAACGTATAACGTATAACGTATAACGTATAACGTATAACGTATAACGTATAACGTATAACGTATAACGTATAACGTATAACGTATAACGTATAACGTATAACGTATAACGTATAACGTATAACGTATAACGTATAACGTATAACGTATAACGTATAACGTATAACGTATAACGTACAACGTATAACGTATAACGTACAACGTACAACGTATAACGTATAACGTACATCGTATAACGTACAACGTATAACGTACAACGTACAGCGTATAACGTACAGCGTATAACCTACAGCGTATAACGTATAACGTATATCGTATAACGTATAACTTATAACGTATAACGTAAACGTATAACGTACAACGTATAACGTATAACGTTCAACGTACAACGTGTATCGTATAACGTATAACGTATAACGTACTGCGTATAACGTATAACGTATAACGTACAACGTATAACGTATAACGTATAACGTATAACGTACAACGTATAACGTATAACGTATAACGTACAACGTACAGCGTATAACGTACAACGTACAACGTGTAACGTATAACGTATAACGTATAACGTACAGCGTATAACGTATAACGTACAACGTATAACGTATAACGTACAACGTACAACGTATAACGTATAACGTACAACGTATAACGTATAACGTATAACGTATAACGTACAACGTATAACGTATAACGTACAACGTATAACGTATAACGTATAACGTATAACGTACAGCGTATAATGTACAACGTACAACGTGTAACGTATAACGTATAACGTATAACGTACAGCGTATAACGTACAGCGTACAACGTATAACGTATAACATATAACGTATAACGTATAACGTATAACGTATAACGTATAACGTATAACGTATAACGTATAACGTATAACGTATAACGTATAACGTATAACGTATAACGTATAACGTATAACGTATAACGTATAACGTATAACGTACAGCATATAACGTATAAAGTATAACGTACAACGTATAACGTATAACGTATAACGTATAACGTATAACGTATAACGTATAACGTATAACGTATAACGTATAACGTATAACGTATAACGTATAACGTATAACGTATAACGTACAGCGTATAACGTACAGCGTATAACGTACAGCGTATAACGTATAACGTATAACGTATAACGTATAACGTACAACGGATAACGTACAGCGTATAACGTATAACGTATAACGTATAAAGTACAGCGTATAACGTACAACGTATAACGTACAGCGTATAACGTACAGCGTATAACGTACAGCGTATAACGTATAACGTATAACGTATAACGTATAACGTATAACGTATAACGTATAACGTACAACGTATAACGTATAACGTATAACGTATAACGTATAACGTATAACGTATAACGTATAACGTATAACGTATAACGTATAACGTATAACGTATAACGTATAACGTACAACGTATAACGTATAACGTACAACGTACAACGTATAACGTATAACGTACAACGTATAACGTACAACGTATAACGTACAACGTACAGCGTATAACGTACAGCGTATAACCTACAGCGTATAACGTATAACGTATATCGTATAACGTATAACTTATAACGTATAACGTAAACGTATAACGTACAACGTATAACGTATAACGTTCAACGTACAACGTGTATCGTATAACGTATAACGTATAACGTACTGCGTATAACGTATAACGTATAACGTACAACGTATAACGTATAACGTATAACGTATAACGTACAACGTATGACGTATAACGTATAACGTATAACGTACAGCGTATAACGTACAACGTACAACGTGTAACGTATAACGTATAACGTATAACGTACAGCGTATAACGTATAACGTACAACGTATAACGTATAACGTACAACGTACAACGTATAACGTATAACGTACAACGTATAACGTATAACGTATAACGTATAACGTACAACGTATAACGTATAACGTACAACGTATAACGTATAACGTATAACGTATAACGTACAGCGTATAATGTACAACGTACAACGTGTAACGTATAACGTATAACGTATAACGTACAGCGTATAACGTACAGCGTACAACGTATAACGTATAACATATAACGTATAACGTATAACGTATAACGTATAACGTATAACGTATAACGTATAACGTATAACGTATAACGTATAACGTATAACGTATAACGTATAACGTATAACGTATAACGTATAACGTATAACGTACAGCATATAACGTATAAAGTATAACGTACAACGTATAACGTATAACGTATAACGTATAACGTATAACGTATAACGTATAACGTATAACGTATAACGTATAACGTATAACGTATAACGTATAACGTATAACGTATAACGTATAACGTATAACGTACAGCGTATAACGTACAGCGTATAACGTACAGCGTATAACGTATAACGTATAACGTATAACGTATAACGTACAACGGATAACGTACAGCGTATAACGTATAACGTATAACGTATAAAGTACAGCGTATAACGTACAACGTATAACGTACAGCGTATAACGTACAGCGTATAACGTACAGCGTATAACGTATAACGTATAACGTATAACGTATAACGTATAACGTATAACGTATAACGTATAACGTATAACGTATAACGTACAACGTATAACGTACAACGTATAACGTACAACGTACAACGTGTAACGTATAACGTATAACGTACAGCGTATAACGTACAGCGTATAACGTAAAACGTATAACGTACAACGTATAACGTAAAACGTACAACGTACAACGTGTAACGTATAACGTATAACGTATAACGTACAGCGTATAACGTACAGCGTATAACGTACAGCGTATAACGTATAACGTACAACGTATAACGTACAACGTATAACGTACAGCGTATAACGTATAACGTACAACGTATACCGTATAACGTTCAACGTACAACGTGTATCGTATAACGTATAACGTATAACGTACAGCGTATAAAGTATAACGTACAACGTATAACGTACAACGTATGACGTACAACGTATAACGTACAGCGTATAACGTATAACGTATAACGTATAACGTATAACGTATAACGTATAACGTATAACGTATAACGTATAACGTATAACGTATAACGTATAACGTATAACGTATAACGTATAACGTATAACGTATAACGTATAACGTACAACGTATAACGTATAACGTACAACGTACAACGTATAACGTATAACGTACAACGTATAACGTACAACGTATAACGTACAACGTACAGCGTATAACGTACAGCGTATAACGTACAGCGTATAACGTATAACGTATAACGTATAACGTATATCGTACAACGGATAACGTACAGCGTATAACGTATAACGTATAACGTATAAAGTACAGCGTATAACGTACAACGTATAACGTACAGCATATAACGTACAGCGTATAACGTGTAACGTATAACGTATAACGTATAACGTTTAACGTATAACGTATAACGTATAACGTATAACGTACAGCATATAACGTATAAAGTATAACGTACAACGTATAACGTATAACGTATAACGTATAACGTATAACGTATAACGTATAACGTATAACGTATAACGTATAACGTATAACGTATAACGTATAACGTATAACGTATAACGTATAACGTATAACGTATAACGTATAACGTATAACGTATAACGTACAGCGTATAACGTACAGCATATAACGTATAAAGTATAACGTACAACGTATAACGTATAACGTATAACGTATAACGTATAACGTATAACGTATAACGTATAACGTATAACGTATAACGTATAACGTATAACGTATAACGTATAACGTATAACGTATAACGTATAACGTACAGCGTATAACGTACAGCGTATAACGTACAACGTATAACGTACAACGTATAACGTACAGCGTATAAAGTATAACGTACAACGTATAACGTACAACGTATGACGTACAACGTATAACGTACAGCGTATAACGTATAACGTATAACGTATAACGTATAACGTATAACGTATAACGTATAACGTATAACGTATAACGTATAACGTATAACGTATAACGTATAACGTATAACGTATAACGTATAACGTATAACGTACAGCGTATAACGTACAGCGTATAACCTACAGCGTATAACGTATAACGTATAACGTATAACGTATATCGTATAACGTATAACTTATAACGTATAACGTAAACGTATAACGTACAACGTATAACGTATAACGTTCAACGTATAACGTGTATCGTATAACGTATAACGTATAACGTACTGCGTATAACGTATAACGTATAACGTACAACGTATAACGTATAACGTATAACGTATAACGTACAACGTATAACGTACAACGTATAACGTATAACGTTCAACGTACAACGTGTATCGTATAACGTATAACGTATAACGTACTGCGTATAACGTATAACGTATAACGTACAACGTATAACGTATAACGTATAACGTATAACGTATAACGTATAACGTATAACGTATAACGTATAACGTATAACGTATAACGTATAACGTATAACGTATAACGTATAACGTATAACGTACAGCGTATAACGTACAGCATATAACGTATAAAGTATAACGTACAACGTATAACGTATAACGTATAACGTATAACGTATAACGTATAACGTATAACGTATAACGTATAACGTATAACGTATAACGTATAACGTATAACGTATAACGTATAACGTATAACGTATAACGTATAACGTATAACGTATAACGTATAACGTACAGCGTATAACGTACAGCGTATAACGTACAACGTATAACGTACAACGTATAACGTACAGCGTATAACGTATAACGTACAACGTATACCGTATAACGTTCAACGTACAACGTATAACGTACAACGTATGACGTACAACGTATAACGTACAGCGTATAACGTATAACGTATAACGTATAACGTATAACGTATAACGTACAACGTACAGCGTATAACGTACAGCGTATAACCTACAGCGTATAACGTATAACGTATAACGTATAACGTATATCGTATAACGTATAACTTATAACGTATAACGTAAACGTATAACGTACAACGTATAACGTATAACGTTCAACGTACAACGTACAACGTATGACGTACAACGTATAACGTACAGCGTATAACGTATAACGTATAACGTATAACGTATAACGTATAACGTACAACGTACAGCGTATAACGTACAGCGTATAACCTACAGCGTATAACGTATAACGTATAACGTATAACGTATATCGTATAACGTATAACTTATAACGTATAACGTAAACGTATAACGTACAACGTATAACGTATAACGTTCAACGTACAACGTGTATCGTATAACGTATAACGTATAACGTACTGCGTATAACGTATAACGTATAACGTACAACGTATAACGTATAACGTATAACGTATAACGTACAACGTATAACGTATAACGTATAACGTATAACGTACAGCGTATAACGTACAACGTACAACGTGTAACGTATAACGTATAACGTATAACGTACAGCGTATAACGTACAGCGTACAACGTATAACGTATAACATATAACGTATAACGTATAACGTATAACGTATAACGTATAACGTATAACGTATAACGTATAACGTATAACGTATAACGTATAACGTATAACGTATAACGTATAACGTATAACGTATAACGTATAACGTATAACGTATAACGTATAACGTATAACGTATAACGTACAGCATATAACGTACAACGTATAACGTACAACGTATAACGTACAACGTACAACGTGTAACGTATAACGTATAACGTACAGCGTATAACGTACAGCGTATAACGTACAACGTATAACGTACAACGTATAACGTACAACGTACAACGTACAACGTGTAACGTATAACGTATAACGTATAACGTACAGCGTATAACGTACAGCGTATAACGTACAGCGTATAACGTATAACGTATAACGTATAACGTATAACGTATAACGTATAACGTATAACGTATAACGTATAACGTATAACGTATAACGTATAACGTATAACGTACAGCGTATAACGTACAGCATATAACGTATAAAGTATAACGTACAACGTATAACGTATAACGTATAACGTATAACGTATAACGTATAACGTATAACGTATAACGTATAACGTATAACGTATAACGTATAACGTATAACGTATAACGTATAACGTATAACGTATAACGTATAACGTACAGCGTATAACGTACAGCGTATAACGTACAACGTATAACGTACAACGTATAACGTACAGCGTATAACGTATAACGTACAACGTATACCGTATAACGTTCAACGTACAACGTATAACGTACAACGTATGACGTACAACGTATAACGTACAGCGTATAACGTATAACGTATAACGTATAACGTATAACGTACAACGTACAGCGTATAACGTACAGCGTATAACCTACAGCGTATAACGTATAACGTATAACGTATAACGTATATCGTATAACGTATAACTTATAACGTATAACGTAAACGTATAACGTACAACGTATAACGTATAACGTTCAACGTACAACGTGTATCGTATAACGTATAACGTATAACGTACTGCGTATAACGTATAACGTATAACGTACAACGTATAACGTATAACGTATAACGTATAACGTACAACGTATAACGTATAACGTATAACGTATAACGTACAGCGTATAACGTACAACGTACAACGTGTAACGTATAACGTATAACGTATAACGTACAGCGTATAACGTACAGCGTACAACGTATAACGTATAACATATAACGTATAACGTATAACGTATAACGTATAACGTATAACGTATAACGTATAACGTATAACGTATAACGTATAACGTATAACGTATAACGTATAACGTATAACGTATAACGTATAACGTATAACGTATAACGTATAACGTATAACGTATAACGTATAACGTACAGCATATAACGTACAACGTATAACGTACAACGTATAACGTACAACGTACAACGTGTAACGTATAACGTATAACGTACAGCGTATAACGTACAGCGTATAACGTACAACGTATAACGTACAACGTATAACGTACAACGTACAACGTACAACGTGTAACGTATAACGTATAACGTATAACGTACAGCGTATAACGTACAGCGTATAACGTACAGCGTATAACGTATAACGTACAACGTATAACGTACAACGTATAACGTACAGCGTATAACGTATAACGTACAACGTATACCGTATAACGTTCAACGTACAACGTGTATCGTATAACGTATAACGTATAACGTACAGCGTATAAAGTATAACGTACAACGTATAACGTACAACGTATGACGTACAACGTATAACGTATAACGTACAGCGTATAACGTACAACGTACAACGTGTAACGTATAACGTATAACGTATAACGTACAGCGTATAACGTACAGCGTACAACGTATAACGTATAACATATAACGTATAACGTATAACGTATAACGTATAACGTATAACGTATAACGTATAACGTATAACGTATAACGTATAACGTATAACGTATAACGTATAACGTATAACGTATAACGTATAACGTATAACGTATAACGTATAACGTATAACGTATAACGTACAGCATATAACGTACAACGTATAACGTACAACGTATAACGTACAACGTACAACGTGTAACGTATAACGTATAACGTACAGCGTATAACGTACAGCGTATAACGTACAACGTATAACGTACAACGTATAACGTACAACGTACAACGTACAACGTGTAACGTATAACGTATAACGTATAACGTACAGCGTATAACGTACAGCGTATAACGTACAGCGTATAACGTATAACGTACAACGTATAACGTACAACGTATAACGTATAGCGTATAACGTATAACGTACAACGTATACCGTATAACGTTCAACGTACAACGTGTATCGTATAACGTATAACGTATAACGTACAGCGTATAAAGTATAACGTACAACGTATAACGTACAACGTATGACGTACAACGTATAACGTACAACGTATAACGTATAACGTACAACGTACAACGTACAACGTATAACGTATAACGTACAACGTATAACGTACAACGTACAACGTATAACGTACAACGTACAGCGTATAACGTACAGCGTATAACGTACAGCGTATAACGTATAACGTATAACGTATAACGTATATCGTACAACGGACAACGTACAGCGTATAACGTATAACGTATAACGTATAAAGTACAGCGTATAACGTACAACGTATAACGTACAGCATATAACGTACAGCGTATAACGTGTAACGTATAACGTATAACGTATAACGTATAACGTACAGCGTATAACGTATAACGTATAACGTACAACGTATAACGTACAACGTATAACGTACAACGTATAACGTACAACGTACAACGTGTAACGTATAACGTATAACGTACAGCGTATAACGTACAGCGTATAACGTACAACGTATAACGTACAACGTATAACGTACAACGTACAACGTACAACGTGTAACGTATAACGTATAACGTATAACGTACAGCGTATAACGTACAGCGTATAACGTACAGCGTATAACGTATAACGTACAACGTATAACGTACAACGTATAACGTACAGCGTATAACGTATAACGTACAACGTATACCGTATAACGTTCAACGTACAACGTGTATCGTATAACGTATAACGTATAACGTACAGCGTATAAAGTATAACGTACAACGTATAACGTACAACGTATGACGTACAACGTATAACGTACAGCGTATAACGTATAACGTATAACGTATAACGTATAACGTACAACGTACAACGTACAACGTATAACGTATAACGTATAACGTATAACGTATAACGTATAACGTATAACGTACAACGTACAACGTGTAACGTGTAACATATAACGTATAACGTATAACGTACAGCGTATAACGTACAGCGTATAACGTATAACGTATAACGTATAACGTACAACGGATAACGTACAGCGTATAACGTATAACGTATAACATATAACGTATAACGTATAACGTATAACGTACAACGTATAACGTACCACGTATAACGTACAACGTACAGCGTATAACGTATAACGTATAACATATAACGTATAACGTATAACGTATAACGTACAACGTATAACGTACCACGTATAACGTACAACGTACAACGTATAACGTATAACGTACAACGTATAATGTACAACGTATAACGTACGACGTACAACGTGTAACGTATAATGTATAACGTATAACGTACAGCGTATAACGTACAGCGTATAACGTACAGCGTATAACGTATAACGTATAACGTATAACGTATAACGTACAACGGATAACGTACAGCGTATAACGTATAACGTATAACATATAACGTGTATCGTATAACGTATAACGTATAACGTACAGCGTATAACGTATAACGTATAACGTACAACGTATAACGTATAACGTATAACGTATAACGTACAGCGTATAACGTATAACGTATAACGTATAACGTATAACGTATAACGTATAACGTACAACGTACAACGTACAACGTACAACGTATAACGTACAACGTATAACGTACAACGTACAACGTACAACGTGTAACGTATAACGTATAACGTATAACGTATAACGTATACCGTATAACGTATAACGTATAACGTATAACGTATAACGTATAACGTATAACGTATAACGTATAACGTATAACGTATAACGTATAACGTATAACGTATAACGTATAACGTATAACGTATAACGTATAACGTATAACGTATAACGTATAACGTATAACGTATAACGTATAACGTATAACGTATAACGTATAACGTATAACGTATAACGTATAACGTATAACGTATAACGTATAACGTATAACGTATAACGTATAACGTATAACGTATAACGTATAACGTATAACGTATAACGTATAACGTATAACGTATAACGTATAACGTATAACGTATAACGTATAACGTATAACGTATAACGTATAACGTATAACGTATAACGTATAACGTATAACGTATAACGTATAACGTATAACGTATAACGTATAACGTATAACGTATAACGTATAACGTATAACGTATAACGTATAACGTATAACGTATAACGTATAACGTATAACGTATAACGTATAACGTATAACGTATAACGTATAACGTTTAACGTATAACGTATAACGTATAACGTATAACGTATAACGTATAACGTATAACGTATAACGTATAACGTATAACGTATAACGTATAACGTATAACGTATAACGTATAACGTATAACGTATAACGTATAACGTATAACGTATAACGTATAACGTATAACGTATAACGTATAACGTATAACGTATAACGTATAACGTATAACGTAGAACGTACAACGTACAACGTACAACGTACAACGTACAACGTATAACGTACAACGTATAACGTACAACGTACAACGTACAACGTGTAACGTATAACGTATAACGTATAACGTATAACGTACAACGTATAACGTACAACGTATAACGTACAACGTATAACGTACAACGTATAACGTACAACGTACAACGTGTAACGTGTAACGTATAACGTATAACGTATAACGTACAGCGTATAACGTACAGCGTATAACGTATAACGTATAACGTATAACGTACAACGTACAACGTGTAACGTGTAACATATAACGTATAACGTATAACGTACAGCGTATAACGTACAGCGTATAACGTATAACGTATAACGTATAACGTACAACGGATAACGTACAGCGTATAACGTATAACGTATAACATATAACGTATAACGTATAACGTATAACGTATAACGTACAACGTATAACGTACCACGTATAACGTACAACGTACAGCGTATAACGTATAACGTATAACATATAACGTATAACGTATAACGTATAACGTACAACGTATAACGTACCACGTATAACGTACAACGTACAACGTATAACGTATAACGTACAACGTATAATGTACAACGTATAACGTACGACGTACAACGTGTAACGTATAATGTATAACGTATAACGTACAGCGTATAACGTACAGCGTATAACGTACAGCGTATAACGTATAACGTATAACGTATAACGTATAACGTACAACGGATAACGTACAGCGTATAACGTATAACGTATAACATATAACGTGTATCGTATAACGTATAACGTATAACGTACAGCGTATAACGTATAACGTATAACGTACAACGTATAACGTATAACGTATAACGTATAACGTACAGCGTATAACGTATAACGTACAACGTATAACATACAACGTACAACCTACAACGTGTAACGAATAACGTATAACGTATAACGTACAGCATAGAACGTACAGCGTATAACGTATAACGTATAACGTATAACGTATACCGTATAACGTATAACGTATAACGTATAACGTATAACGTATAACGTATAACGTATAACGTATAACGTATAACGTATAACGTATAACGTATAACGTATAACGTATAACGTATAACGTATAACGTATAACGTATAACGTATAACGTATAACGTATAACGTATAACGTATAACGTATAACGTATAACGTATAACGTATAACGTATAACGTATAACGTATAACGTATAACGTATAACGTATAACGTATAACGTATAACGTATAACGTATAACGTATAACGTATAACGTATAACGTATAACGTATAACGTATAACGTATAACGTATAACGTATAACGTATAACGTATAACGTATAACGTATAACGTATAACGTATAACGTATAACGTATAACGTATAACGTATAACGTATAACGTATAACGTATAACGTATAACGTATAACGTATAACGTATAACGTATAACGTATAACGTATAACGTATAACGTATAACGTATAACGTATAACGTATAACGTATAACGTATAACGTATAACGTATAACGTATAACGTATAACGTATAACGTATAACGTATAACGTATAACGTATAACGTATAACGTATAACGTATAACGTATAACGTATAACGTATACCGTATAACGTATAACGTATAACGTATAACGTATAACGTATAACGTATAACGTATAACGTATAACGTATAACGTATAACGTATAACGTATAACGTATAACGTATAACGTATAACGTATAACGTATAACGTATAACGTATAACGTATAACGTATAACGTATAACGTACAACGTATAACGTACAACGTATAACGTACAACGTACAACGTGTAACGTGTAACGCATAACGTATAACGTATAACGTACAGCGTATAACGTACAGCGTATAACGTATAACGTATAACGTATAACGTACAACGGATAATGTACAGCGTATAACGTATAACGTATAACATATAACGTATAACGTATAACGTATAACGTACAACGTATAACGTACCACGTATAACGTACAACGTACAGCGTATAACGTATAACGTATAACATATAACGTATAACGTATAACGTATAACGTACAACGTATAACGTACCACGTATAACGTACAACGTACAACGTATAACGTATAACGTACAACGTATAATGTACAACGTATAACGTACGACGTACAACGTGTAACGTATAATGTATAACGTATAACGTACAGCGTATAACGTACAGCGTATAACGTACAGCGTATAACGTATAACGTATAACGTATAACGTATAACGTACAACGGATAACGTACAGCGTATAACGTATAACGTATAACATATAACGTATAACGTATAACGTATAACGTATAACGTATAACGTATAACGTACAGCATAGAACGTACAGCGTATAACGTATAACGTATAACGTATAACGTATAACGTATAACGTATAACGTATAACGTACAACGTATAATGTACAACGTATAACGTACGACGTACAACGTGTAACGTATAATGTATAACGTATAACGTACAGCGTATAACGTACAGCGTATAACGTACACCGTATAACGTATAACGTATAACGTATAACGTATAACGTACAACGTATAACGTACAACGTACAACGTGTAACGTATAACGTATAACGTATAACGTACAACGTATAACGTACAACGTATAACGTACAACGTATAACGTACAACGTACAACGTGTAACGTGTAACGTATAACGTATAACGTATAAGGTATAACGTACAACGTACAACGTACAACGTGTAACGTATAACGTATAACGTATAACGTATAACGTACAACGTATAACGTACAACGTATAACGTACAACGTATAACGTACAACGTACAACGTGTAACGTGTAACGTATAACGTATAACGTATAACGTACAGCGTATAACGTACAGCGTATAACGTATAACGTATAACGTATAACGTACAACGGATAATGTACAGCGTATAACGTATAACGTATAACATATAACGTATAACGTATAACGTATAACGTACAACGTATAAGGTACCACGTATAACGTACAACGTACAGCGTATAACGTATAACGTATAACATATAACGTATAACGTATAACGTATAACGTACAACGTATAACGTACCACGTATAACGTACAACGTACAACGTATAACGTATAACGTACAACGTATAATGTACAACGTATAACGTACGACGTACAACGTGTAACGTATAATGTATAACGTATAACGTACAGCGTATAACGTACAGCGTATAACGTACAGCGTATAACGTATAACGTATAACGTATAACGTATAACGTACAACGGATAACGTACAGCGTATAACGTATAACGTATAACATATAACGTATAACGTATAACGTATAACGTATAACGTATAACGTATAACGTACAGCATAGAACGTACAGCGTATAACGTATAACGTATAACGTATAACGTATAACGTACAACGTATAATGTACAACGTATAACGTACGACGTACAACGTGTAACGTATAATGTATAACGTATAACGTACAGCGTATAACGTACAGCGTATAACGTACACCGTATAACGTATAACGTATAACGTATAACGTATAACGTATAACGTACAACGTATAACGTACAACGTACAACGTGTAACGTATAACGTATAACGTATAACGTACAACGTATAACGTACAACGTATAACGTACAACGTATAACGTACAACGTACAACGTGTAACGTGTAACGTATAACGTATAACGTATAACGTACAGCGTATAACGTACAGCGTATAACGTATAACGTATAACGTATAACGTACAACGGATAACGTACATCGTATAACGTATAACGTATAACATATAACGTATAACGTATAACGTACAACGTATAACGTATAACGTATAACGTACAACGTACAACGTGTAACGTATAACGTATAACGTACAACGTATAATGTACAACGTATAACGTACGACGTACAACGTGTAACGTATTATGTATAACGTATAACGTACAGCGTATAACGTACAGCGTATAACGTACAGCGTATAACGTATAACGTATAACGTATAACGTACAACGGATAACGTACAGCGTATAACGTATAACGTATAACATATAACGTATAACGTATAACGTACAACGTATAACGTACAACGTATAACGTACAACGTACAACGTGTAACGTATAACGTATAACGTATAATGTACAACGTATAACGTACGACGTACAACGTGTAACGTATAATGTACAACGTATAACGTACAGCGTATAACGTACAGCGTATAACGTACAGCGTATAACGTATAACGTATAACGTATAACGTATAACGTATAACGTATAACGTATAACGTATAACGTATAACGTATAACGTATAACGTACAACGTATAACGTACCACGTATAACGTACAACGTACAACGTATAACGTATAACGTACAACGTATAATGTACAACGTATAACGTACGACGTACAACGTGTAACGTATAATGTATAACGTATAACGTACAGCGTATAACGTACAGCGTATAACGTACACCGTATAACGTATAACGTATAACGTATAACGTATAACGTATAACGTACAACGTATAACGTACAACGTACAACGTGTAACGTATAACGTATAACGTATAACGTACAACGTATAACGTACAACGTATAACGTACAACGTATAACGTACAACGTACAACGTGTAACGTGTAACGTATAACGTATAACGTATAACGTATAACGTACAACGTACAACGTACAACGTGTAACGTATAACGTATAACGTATAACGTATAACGTACAACGTATAACGTACAACGTATAACGTACAACGTATAACGTACAACGTACAACGTGTAACGTGTAACGTATAACGTATAACGTATAACGTACAGCGTATAACGTACAGCGTATAACGTATAACGTATAACGTATAACGTACAACGGATAATGTACAGCGTATAACGTATAACGTATAACATATAACGTATAACGTATAACGTATAACGTACAACGTATAAGGTACCACGTATAACGTACAACGTACAGCGTATAACGTATAACGTATAACATATAACGTATAACGTATAACGTATAACGTACAACGTATAACGTACCACGTATAACGTACAACGTACAACGTATAACGTATAACGTACAACGTATAATGTACAACGTATAACGTACGACGTACAACGTGTAACGTATAATGTATAACGTATAACGTACAGCGTATAACGTACAGCGTATAACGTACAGCGTATAACGTATAACGTATAACGTATAACGTATAACGTACAACGGATAACGTACAGCGTATAACGTATAACGTATAACATATAACGTATAACGTATAACGTATAACGTATAACGTATAACGTATAACGTACAGCATAGAACGTACAGCGTATAACGTATAACGTATAACGTATAACGTATAACGTACAACGTATAATGTACAACGTATAACGTACGACGTACAACGTGTAACGTATAATGTATAACGTATAACGTACAGCGTATAACGTACAGCGTATAACGTACACCGTATAACGTATAACGTATAACGTATAACGTATAACGTATAACGTATAACGTATAACGTACAACGTATAACGTACAACGTACAACGTGTAACGTATAACGTATAACGTATAACGTACAACGTATAACGTACAACGTATAACGTACAACGTATAACGTACAACGTACAACGTGTAACGTGTAACGTATAACGTATAACGTATAACGTACAGCGTATAACGTACAGCGTATAACGTATAACGTATAACGTATAACGTACAACGGATAACGTACATCGTATAACGTATAACGTATAACATATAACGTATAACGTATAACGTACAACGTATAACGTACAACGTATAACGTACAACGTACAACGTGTAACGTATAACGTATAACGTACAACGTATAATGTACAACGTATAACGTACGACGTACAACGTGTAACGTATTATGTATAACGTATAACGTACAGCGTATAACGTACAGCGTATAACGTACAGCGTATAACGTATAACGTATAACGTATAACGTACAACGGATAACGTACAGCGTATAACGTATAACGTATAACATATAACGTATAACGTATAACGTACAACGTATAACGTACAACGTATAACGTACAACGTACAACGTGTAACGTATAACGTATAACGTATAATGTACAACGTATAACGTACGACGTACAACGTGTAACGTATAATGTATAACGTATAACGTACAGCGTATAACGTACAGCGTATAACGTACAGCGTATAACGTATAACGTATAACGTATAACGTATAACGTATAACGTATAACGTATAACGTATAACGTATAACGTATAACGTATAACGTATAACGTATAACGTATAACGTATAACGTATAACGTATAATGTATAACGTACAGCGTATAACGTATAACGTACAACGTATAACGTACAACGTATAATGTACAACGTATAACGTACGACGTACAACGTGTAACGTATAATGTATAACGTATAACGTACAGCGTATAACGTACAGCGTATAACGTACACCGTATAACGTATAACGTATAACGTATAACGTATAACGTATAACGTATACCGTATAACGTATAACGTACAACGTATAACGTACAACGTACAACGTGTAACGTATAACGTATAACGTATAACGTACAACGTATAACGTACAACGTATAACGTACAACGTATAACGTACAACGTACAACGTGTAACGTGTAACGTATAACGTATAACGTATAACGTACAGCGTATAACGTACAGCGTATAACGTATAACGTATAACGTATAACGTACAACGGATAACGTACAGCGTATAACGTATAACGTATAACATATAACGTATAACGTATAACGTACAACGTATAACGTACAACGTATAACGTACAACGTACAATGTGTAACGTATAACGTATAACGTATAACGTATATCGTATAACGTATAACTTATAACGTATAACGTAAACGTATAACGTACAACGTATAACGTATAACGTTCAACGTACAACGTACAACGTATAACGTACAACGTACAACGTGTAACGTATAACGTATAACGTATAACGTATAACGTACAACGTATAACGTACAACGTATAAGGTACAACGTATAACGTACAACGTACAACGTGTAACGTGTAACGTATAACGTATAACGTATAACGTACAGCGTATAACGTACAGCGTATAACGTACAGCGTATAACGTATAACGTACAACGTATAACGTACAACGTACAGCGTATAACGTACAGCGTATAACGTACTGCGTATAACGTACAGCGTATAACGCATAACGTATAACGTATAACGTATATCGTATAACGTATAACTTATAACGTATAACGTAAACGTATAACGTACAACGTATAACGTATAACGTTCATCGTACAACGTGTATCGTATAACGTATAACGTATAACGTACAGCGTATAACGTATAACGTATAACGTACAACGTATAACGTATAACGTATAACGTACAGCGTATAACGTATAACGTACAACGTATAACGTACAACGTATAACGTACAACGTATAACGTACTACGTACAACGTGTAACGTATAATGTATAACGTATAACGTACAGCGTATAACGTACAGCGTATAACGTACACCGTATAACGTATAACGTATAACGTATAACGTATAACGTATAACGTATAACGTATAACGTATAACGTATAACGTATAACGTATAACGTATAACGTATAACGTATAACGTATAACGTATAACGTATAACGTATAACGTATAACGTATAACGTATAACGTATAACGTATAACGTATAACGTATAACGTATAACGTATAACGTATAACGTACAACGTATAACGTACAACGTACAACGTATAACGTACAACGTATAACGTACAACGTACAACGTGTAACGTATAACGTATAACGTATAACGTACAACGTATAACGTACAACGTATAACGTACAACGTATAACGTACAACGTACAACGTGTAACGTGTAACGTATAACGTATAACGTATAACGTACAGCGTATAACGTACAGCGTATAACGTATAACGTATAACGTATAACGTACAACGGATAACGTACAGCGTATAACGTATAACGTATAACATATAACGTATGACGTATAACGTACAACGTATAACGTATAACGTATAACGTATAACGTATAACGTATAACGTATAACGTATAACGTATAACGTATAACGTATAACGTATAACGTATAACGTATAACGTATAACGTATAACGTATAACGTACAGCGTATAACGTACAGCGTATAACGTATAACGTATAACGTATAACGTACAACGTATAACGTATAACGTATAACGTATAACGTATAACGTATAACGTATAACGTATAACGTACAACGTATAACGTACAACGTACAACGTATAACGTACAACGTATAACGTACAACGTACAACGTGTAACGTATAACGTATAACGTATAACGTACAACGTATAACGTACAACGTATAACGTACAACGTATAACGTACAACGTACAACGTGTAACGTGTAACGTATAACGTATAACGTATAACGTACAGCGTATAACGTACAGCGTATAACGTATAACGTATAACGTATAACGTACAACGTATAACGTACAACGTATAACGTACAACGTATAACGTACTACGTACAACGTGTAACGTATAACGTATAACGTATAACGTATAACGTACAACGTATAACGTACAACGTATAACGTACAACGTATAACGTACTACGTACAACGTGTAACGTATAATGTATAACGTATAACGTACAGCGTATAACGTACAGCGTATAACGTACACCGTATAACGTATAACGTATAACGTATAACGTATAACGTATAACGTATAACGTATAACGTATAACGTATAACGTATAACGTATAACGTATAACGTATAACGTATAACGTATAACGTATAACGTATAACGTATAACGTATAACGTATAACGTATAACGTACAACGTATAACGTACAACGTACAACGTATAACGTACAACGTATAACGTACAACGTACAACGTGTAACGTATAACGTATAACGTATAACGTACAACGTATAACGTACAACGTATAACGTACAACGTATAACGTACAACGTACAACGTGTAACGTGTAACGTATAACGTATAACGTATAACGTACAGCGTATAACGTACAGCGTATAACGTATAACGTATAACGTATAACGTACAACGGATAACGTACAGCGTATAACGTATAACGTATAACATATAACGTATGACGTATAACGTACAACGTATAACGTATAACGTATAACGTATAACGTATAACGTATAACGTATAACGTATAACGTATAACGTATAACGTATAACGTATAACGTATAACGTATAACGTATAACGTATAACGTATAACGTATAACGTATAACGTATAACGTATAACGTATAACGTATAACGTATAACGTATAACGTATAACGTATAACGTATAACGTATAACGTATAACGTATAACGTATAACGTATAACGTATAACGTATAACGTATAACGTACAACGTATAACGTACAACGTATAACGTACAACGTATAACGTACAACGTACAACGTGTAACGTGTAACGTATAACGTATAACGTATAACGTACAGCGTATAACGTACAGCGTATAACGTATAACGTATAACGTATAACATACAACGGATAACGTACAGCGTATAACGTATAACGTATAACATATAACGTATGACGTATAACGTACAACGTATAACGTATAACGTATAACGTATAACGTATAACGTATAACGTATAACGTATAACGTATAACGTATAACGTATAACGTATAACGTATAACGTATAACGTATAACGTATAACGTATAACGTATAACGTATAACGTATAACGTACAGCGTATAACGTATAACGTACAACGTATAACGTACAACGTATAATGTACAACGTATAACGTACGACGTACAACGTGTAACGTATAATGTATAACGTATAACGTACAGCGTATAACGTACAGCGTATAACGTACACCGTATAACGTATAACGTATAACGTATAACGTATAACGTATACCGTATAACGTATAACGTACAACGTATAACGTACAACGTACAACGTGTAACGTATAACGTATAACGTATAACGTACAACGTATAACGTACAACGTATAACGTACAACGTATAACGTACAACGTACAACGTGTAACGTGTAACGTATAACGTATAACGTATAACGTACAGCGTATAACGTACAGCGTATAACGTATAACGTATAACGTATAACGTACAACGTATAACGTATAACGTATAACGTATAACGTATAACGTATAACGTATAACGTATAACGTACAACGTCTAACGTACAACGTACAACGTATAACGTACAACGTATAACGTACAACGTACAACGTGTAACGTATAACGTATAACGTATAACGTACAACGTATAACGTACAACGTATAACGTACAACGTATAACGTACAACGTACAACGTGTAACGTGTAACGTATAACGTATAACGTATAACGTACAGCGTATAACGTACAGCGTATAACGTATAACGTATAACGTATAACATACAACGGATAACGTACAGCGTAAAACGTATAACGTATAACATATAACGTATGACGTATAACGTACAACGTATAACGTATAACGTATAACGTATAACGTATAACGTATAACGTATAACGTATAACGTATAACGTATAACGTATAACGTATAACGTATAACGTATAACGTATAACGTATAACGTATAACGTATAACGTATAACGTATAACGTATAACGTATAACGTATAACGTATAACGTATAACGTATAACGTATAACGTATAACGTATAACGTATAACGTATAACGTATAACGTATAACGTATAACGTATAACGTATAACGTATAACGTATAACGTATAACGTATAACGTATAACGTATAACGTACAGCGTATAACGTATAACGTACAACGTATAACGTACAACGTATAATGTACAACGTATAACGTACGACGTACAACGTGTAACGTATAATGTATAACGTATAACGTACAGCGTATAACGTACAGCGTATAACGTACACCGTATAACGTATAACGTATAACGTATAACGTATAACGTATACCGTATAACGTATAACGTACAACGTATAACGTACAACGTACAACGTGTAACGTATAACGTATAACGTATAACGTACAACGTATAACGTACAACGTATAACGTACAACGTATAACGTACAACGTACAACGTGTAACGTGTAACGTATAACGTATAACGTATAACGTACAGCGTATAACGTACAGCGTATAACGTATAACGTATAACGTATAACGTACAACGGATAACGTACAGCGTATAACGTATAACGTATAACATATAACGTATAACGTATAACGTACAACGTATAACGTACAACGTATAACGTACAACGTACAACGTGTAACGTATAACGTATAACGTACAACGTATAATGTACAACGTATAACGTACGACGTACAACGTGTAACGTATAATGTATAACGTATAACGTATAACGTATAACGTATAACGTACAACGTATAACGTACAACGTATAACGTACAACGGATAACGTACAACGTATAACGTACGACGTACAACGTGTAACGTATAATGTATAACGTATAACGTACAGCGTATAACGTACAGCGTATCACGTACACCGTATAAAGTATAACGTATAACGTACAACGTATAACGTACAACGTATAACGTACAACGTACAACGTGTAACGTATAACGTATAACGTATAACGTATAACGTACAACGTATAACGTACAACGTATAACGTACAACGTATAACGTACAACGTACAACGTGTAACGTGTAACGTATAACGTATAACGTATAACGTACAGCGTATAACGTACAGCGTATAACGTATAACGTATAACGTATAACGTATAACGTATAACGTACAACGGATAACGTACAGCGTATAACGTATAACGTATAACATATAACGTATAACGTATAACGTACAACGTATAACGTACAACGTATAACGTACAACGTACAACGTGTAACGTATAACGTATAACGTACAACGTATAATGTACAACGTACGACGTACAACGTGTAACGTATAATGTATAACGTACAGCGTATAACGTACAGCGTATAACGTATAACGTATAACGTATAATGTACAACGGATAACGTACAGCGTATAACGTATAACGTATAACATATAACGTATAACGTATAACGTACAACGTATAACGTATAACGTATAACGTACAACGGATAACGTACAGCGTATAACGTATAACGTATAACATATAACGTATAACGTATAACGTACAACGTATAACGTACAACGTATAACGTACAACGTATAACGTACAACGTACAACGTGTAACGTGTAACGTATAACGTATAACGTATAACGTACAGCGTATAACGTACAGCGTATAACGTACAGCGTATAACGTATAACGTACAACGTATAACGTACAACGTACAGCGTATAACGTACAGCGTATAACGTACAGCGTATAACGTACAGCGTATAACGCATAACGTATAACGTATAACGTATATCGTATAACGTATAACTTATAACGTATAACGTAAACGTATAACGTACAACGTATAACGTATAACGTTCAACGTACAACGTGTATCGTATAACGTATAACGTATAACGTACAGCGTATAACGTATAACGTATAACGTACAACGTATAACGTATAACGTATAACGTATAACGTACAGCGTATAACGTATAACGTACAACGTATAACGTACAACGTACAACGTGTAACGTGTAACGTATAACGTATAACGTATAACGTACAGCGTATAACGTACAGCGTATAACGTATAACGTATAACGTATAACGTACAGCGTATAACGTACAGCGTATAACGTATAACGTATAACGTATAACGTACAACGTATAACGTATAACGTATAACGTATAACGTATAACGTATAACGTATAACGTATAACGTACAACGTATAACGTACAACGTACAACGTATAACGTACAACGTATAACGTACAACGTACAACGTGTAACGTATAACGTATAACGTATAACGTACAACGTATAACGTACAACGTATAACGTACAACGTATAACGTACAACGTACAACGTGTAACGTGTAACGTATAACGTATAACGTATAACGTACAGCGTATAACGTACAGCGTATAACGTATAACGTATAACGTATAACATACAACGGATAACGTACAGCGTATAACGTATAACGTATAACATATAACGTATGACGTATAACGTACAACGTATAACGTATAACGTATAACGTATAACGTATAACGTATAACGTATAACGTATAACGTATAACGTATAACGTATAACGTATAACGTATAACGTATAACGTATAACGTATAACGTATAACGTATAACGTATAACGTATAACGTATAACGTATAACGTATAACGTATAACGTATAACGTATAACGTATAACGTATAACGTATAACGTATAACGTATAACGTATAACGTATAACGTATAACGTATAACGTATAACGTATAACGTATAACGTATAACGTATAACGTATAACGTATAACGTATAACGTATAACGTATAACGTATAACGTATAACGTATAACGTACAGCGTATAACGTATAACGTACAACGTATAACGTACAACGTATAATGTACAACGTATAACGTACGACGTACAACGTGTAACGTATAATGTATAACGTATAACGTACAGCGTATAACGTACAGCGTATAACGTACACCGTATAACGTATAACGTATAACGTATAACGTATACCGTATAACGTATAACGTACAACGTATAACGTACAACGTACAACGTGTAACGTATAACGTATAACGTATAACGTACAACGTATAACGTACAACGTATAACGTACAACGTATAACGTACAACGTACAACGTGTAACGTGTAACGTATAACGTATAACGTATAACGTACAGCGTATAACGTACAGCGTATAACGTATAACGTATAACGTATAACGTACAACGGATAACGTACAGCGTATAACGTATAACGTATAACATATAACGTATAACGTATAACGTACAACGTATAACGTACAACGTATAACGTACAACGTACAACGTGTAACGTATAACGTATAACGTACAACGTATAATGTACAACGTATAACGTACGACGTACAACGTGTAACGTATAATGTATAACGTATAACGTATAACGTATAACGTATAACGTACAACGTATAACGTACAACGTATAACGTACAACGGATAACGTACAACGTATAACGTACGACGTACAACGTGTAACGTATAATGTATAACGTATAACGTACAGCGTATAACGTACAGCGTATCACGTACACCGTATAAAGTATAACGTATAACGTACAACGTATAACGTACAACGTATAACGTACAACGTACAACGTGTAACGTATAACGTATAACGTATAACGTACAACGTATAACGTACAACGTATAACGTACAACGTATAACGTACAACGTACAACGTGTAACGTGTAACGTATAACGTATAACGTATAACGTACAGCGTATAACGTACAGCGTATAACGTATAACGTATAACGTATAACGTATAACGTATAACGTACAACGGATAACGTACAGCGTATAACGTATAACGTATAACATATAACGTATAACGTATAACGTACAACGTATAACGTACAACGTATAACGTACAACGTACAACGTGTAACGTATAACGTATAACGTACAACGTATAATGTACAACGTATAACGTACGACGTACAACGTGTAACGTATAATGTATAACGTACAGCGTATAACGTACAGCGTATAACGTATAACGTATAACGTATAATGTACAACGGATAACGTACAGCGTATAACGTATAACGTATAACGTATAACGTATAACGTATAACGTACAACGTATAACGTATAACGTATAACGTACAACGGATAACGTACAGCGTATAACGTATAACGTATAACATATAACGTATAACGTATAACGTACAACGTATAACGTACAACGTATAACGTACAACGTATAACGTACAACGTACAACGTGTAACGTGTAACGTATAACGTATAACGTATAACGTACAGCGTATAACGTACAGCGTATAACGTACAGCGTATAACGTATAACGTACAACGTATAACGTACAACGTACAGCGTATAACGTACAGCGTATAACGTACAGCGTATAACGTACAGCGTATAACGCATAACGTATAACGTATAACGTATATCGTATAACGTATAACTTATAACGTATAACGTAAACGTATAACGTACAACGTATAACGTATAACGTTCAACGTACAACGTGTATCGTATAACGTATAACGTATAACGTACAGCGTATAACGTATAACGTATAACGTATAACGTATAACGTATAACGTACAGCGTATAACGTATAACGTACAACGTATAACGTACAACGTACAACGTGTAACGTGTAACGTATAACGTATAACGTATAACGTACAGCGTATAACGTACAGCGTATAACGTATAACGTATAACGTATAACGTACAACGGATAACGTACAGCGTATAACGTATAACGTATAACATATAACGTATAACGTATAACGTACAACTTATAACGTATAACGTATAACGTATAACGTATAACGTATAACGTATAACGTATAACGTATAACGTATAACGTATAACGTATAACGTACAACGTATAACGTACAACGTATAACGTATAACGTATAACGTATAACGTATAACGTACAGCGTATAACGTATAACGTATAACATATAACGTATAACGTATAACGTACAACGTATAACGTATAACGTATAACGTATAACGTATAACGTATAACGTTCAACGTACAACGTGTATCGTATAACGTATAACGTATAACGTACAGCGTATAACGTATAACGTATAACGTACAACGTATAACGTATAACGTATAACGTATAACGTACAGCGTATAACGTATAACGTACAACGTATAACGTACAACGTACAACGTGTAACGTGTAACGTATAACGTATAACGTATAACGTACAGCGTATAACGTACAGCGTATAACGTATAACGTATAACGTATAACGTACAACGGATAACGTACAGCGTATAACGTATAACGTATAACATATAACGTATAACGTATAACGTACAACGTATAACGTATAACGTATAACGTATAACGTATAACGTATAACGTATAACGTATAACGTATAACGTATAACGTATAACGTATAACGTACAACGTATAACGTACAACGTATAACGTACAACGTACAACGTGTAACGTGTAACGTATAACGTATAACGTATAACGTACGACGTACAACGTGTAACGTATAATGTATAACGTATAACGTACAGCGTATAACGTACAGCGTATAACGTACACCGTATAACGTATAACGTATAACGTATAACGTATAACGTATACCGTATAACGTATAACGTACAACGTATAACGTACAACGTACAACGTGTAACGTATAACGTATAACGTATAACGTACAACGTATAACGTACAACGTATAACGTACAACGTATAACGTACAACGTACAACGTGTAACGTGTAACGTGTAACGTATAACGTATAACGTACAGCGTATAACGTACAGCGTATAACGTATAACGTATAACGTATAACGTACAACGGATAACGTACAGCGTATAACGTATAACGTATAACATATAACGTATAACGTATAACGTACAACGTATAACGTACAACGTATAACGTACAACGTACAACGTGTAACGTATAACGTATAACGTACAACGTATAATGTACAACGTATAACGTACGACGTACAACGTGTAACGTATAATGTATAACGTATAACGTATAACGTATAACGTATAACGTACAACGTATAACGTACAACGTATAACGTACAACGGATAACGTACAACGTATAACGTACGACGTACAACGTGTAACGTATAATGTATAACGTATAACGTACAGCGTATAACGTACAGCGTATCACGTACACCGTATAAAGTATAACGTATAACGTACAACGTATAACGTACAACGTATAACGTACAACGTACAACGTGTAACGTATAACGTATAACGTATAACGTACAACGTATAACGTACAACGTATAACGTACAACGTATAACGTACAACGTACAACGTGTAACGTGTAACGTATAACGTATAACGTATAACGTACAGCGTATAACGTACAGCGTATAACGTATAACGTATAACGTATAGCGTATAACGTATATCGTATAACGTACAACGGATAACGTACAGCGTATAACGTATAACGTATAACGTATAACGTATAACGTATAACATACAACGTATAACGTACAACGTATAACGTACAACGTACAACGTGTAACGTATAACGTATAACGTACAACGTATAATGTACAACGTATAACGTACGACGTACAACGTGTAACGTATAATGTATAACGTACAGCGTATAACGTACAGCGTATAACGTATAACGTATAACGTATAATGTACAACGGATAACGTACAGCGTATAACGTATAACGTATAACATATAACGTATAACGTATAACGTACAACGTATAACGTATAACGTATAACGTACAACGGATAACGTACAGCGTATAACGTATAACGTATAACATATAACGTATAACGTATAACGTACAACGTATAACGTACAACGTATAACGTACAACGTATAACGTACAACGTACAACGTGTAACGTGTAACGTATAACGTATAACGTATAACGTACAGCGTATAACGTACAGCGTATAACGTACAGCGTATAACGTATAACGTACAACGTATAACGTACAACGTACAGCGTATAACGTACAGCGTATAACGTACAGCGTATAACGTACAGCGTATAACGCATAACGTATAACGTATAACGTATATCGTATAACGTATAACTTATAACGTATAACGTAAACGTATAACGTACAACGTATAACGTATAACGTTCAACGTACAACGTGTATCGTATAACGTATAACGTATAACGTACAGCGTATAACGTATAACGTATAACGTACAACGTATAACGTATAACGTATAACGTATAACGTACAGCGTATAACGTATAACGTACAACGTATAACGTACAACGTACAACGTGTAACGTGTAACGTATAACGTATAACGTATAACGTACAGCGTATAACGTACAGCGTATAACGTATAACGTATAACGTATAACGTACAACGGATAACGTACAGCGTATAACGTATAACGTATAACATATAACGTATAACGTATAACGTACAACGTATAACGTATAACGTATAACGTATAACGTATAACGTATAACGTATAACGTATAACGTATAACGTATAACGTATAACGTATAACGTACAACGTATAACGTACAACGTATAACGTATAACGTATAACGTATAACGTATAACGTACAGCGTATAACGTATAACGTATAACATATAACGTATAACGTATAACGTACAACGTATAACGTATAACGTATAACGTATAACGTATAACGTATAACGTTCAACGTACAACGTGTATCGTATAACGTATAACGTATAACGTACAGCGTATAACGTATAACGTATAACGTACAACGTATAACGTATAACGTATAACGTATAACGTACAGCGTATAACGTATAACGTACAACGTATAACGTACAACGTACAACGTGTAACGTGTAACGTATAACGTATAACGTATAACGTACAGCGTATAACGTACAGCGTATAACGTATAACGTATAACGTATAACGTACAACGGATAACGTACAGCGTATAACGTATAACGTATAACATATAACGTATAACGTATAACGTACAACGTATAACGTATAACGTATAACGTATAACGTATAACGTATAACGTATAACGTATAACGTATAACGTATAACGTATAACGTATAACGTATAACGTACAACGTATAACGTACAACGTATAACGTACAACGTACAACGTGTAACGTGTAACGTATAACGTATAACGTATAACGTACAGCGTATAACGTACAGCGTATAACGTATAACGTATAACGTATAACGTACAACGGATAACGTACAGCGTATAACGTATAACGTATAACATATAACGTATAACGTATAACGTACAACGTATAACGTATAACGTATAACGTATAACGTATAACGTATAACGTATAACGTATAACGTATAACTTATAACGTATAACGTATAACGTATAACGTATAACGTATAACGTACAACGTACAACGTATAACGTATAACGTATAACGTATAACGTATAACGTATAACGTATAACGTATAACGTATAACGTATAACGTATAACGTATAACGTATAACGTATAACGTATAACGTATAACGTATAACGTATAACGTATAACGTATAACGTATAACGTATACCGTATAACGTATAACGTACAACGTATAACGTACAACGTACAACGTGTAACGTATAACGTATAACGTATAACGTACAACGTATAACGTACAACGTATAACGTACAACGTATAACGTACAACGTACAACGTGTAACGTATAACGTATAACGTATAACGTATAACGTATAACGTACAACGTATAACGTACAACGTATAACGTACGACCTACAACGTGTAACGTATAACGTATAACGTATAACGTACAACGTATAACGTACAACGTATAACGTACAACGTATAACGTACAACGTACAACGTGTAACGTGTAACGTATAACGTATAACGTATAACGTATAACGTACAGCGTATAACGTACAGCGTATAACGTATAACGTATAACGTATAACGTATAACGTATAACGTACAACGGATAACGTACAGCGTATAACGTATAACGTATAACATATAACGTATAACGTATAACGTACAACGTATAACGTACAACGTATAACGTACAACGTACAACGTGTAACGTATAACGTATAACGTACAACGTATAATGTACAACGTATAACGTACGACGTACAACGTGTAACGTATAATGTATAACGTACAGCGTATAACGTACAGCGTATAACGTATAACGTATAACGTATAACGTACAACGGATAACGTACAGCGTATAACGTACAGCGTATAACGTATAACGTATAACATATAACGTATAACGTATAACGTACAACGTATAACGTATAACGTATAACGTACAACGGATAACGTACAGCGTATAACGTATAACGTATAACATATAACGTATAACGTATAACGTACAACGTATAACGTATAACGTATAACGTATAACGTATAACGTATAACGTATAACGTATAACGTATAACGTATAACGTATAACGTATAACGTATAACGTATAACGTATAACGTATAACGTATAACGTATAACGTATAACGTATAACGTATAACGTATAACGTATAACGTATAACGTATAACGTATAACGTATAACGTATAACGTATAACGTATAACGTATAACGTATAACGTATAACGTATAACGTATAACGTATAACGTATAACGTATAACGTATAACGTATAACGTATAACGTATAACGTATAACGTATAACGTATAACGTATAACGTATAACGTATAACGTATAACGTATAACGTATAACGTATAACGTATAACGTACAGCGTATAACGTATAACGTACAACGTATAACGTACAACGTATAATGTACAACGTATAACGTACGACGTACAACGTGTAACGTATAATGTATAACGTATAACGTACAGCGTATAACGTACAGCGTATAACGTACACCGTATAACGTATAACGTATAACGTATAACGTATAACGTATACCGTATAACGTATAACGTACAACGTATAACGTACAACGTACAATGTGTAACGTATAACGTATAACGTATAACGTATATCGTATAACGTATAACTTATAACGTATAACGTAAACGTATAACGTACAACGTATAACGTATAACGTTCAACGTACAACGTACAACGTATAACGTACAACGTACAACGTGTAACGTATAACGTATAACGTATAACGTACAACGTATAACGTACAACGTATAACGTACAACGTATAACGTACGACGTACAACGTGTAACGTATAATGTATAACGTATAACGTATAACGTATAACGTATAACGTACAACGTATAACGTACAACGTATAACGTACAACGTACAATGTGTAACGTATAACGTATAACGTATAACGTATAACGTATAACGTATAACGTATAACGTATAACGTATAACGTATAACGTATAACGTATAACGTATAACGTATAACGTATAACGTATAACGTATAACGTATAACGTATAACGTATAACGTATAACGTATAACGTATAACGTATAACGTATAACGTATAATGTATAACGTATAACGTATAACGTATAACGTATAACGTATAACGTATAACGTATAACGTATAACGTATAACGTACAGCGTATAACGTATAACGTACAACGTATAACGTACAACGTATAATGTACAACGTATAACGTACGACGTACAACGTGTAACGTATAATGTATAACGTATAACGTACAGCGTATAACGTACAACGTATAACGTACAACGTACAACGTGTAACGTATAACGTATAACGTACAACGTATAATGTACAACGTATAACGTACGACGTACAACGTGTAACGTATAATGTATAACGTATAACGTATAACGTATAACGTATAACGTACAACGTATAACGTACAACGTATAACGTACAACGGATAACGTACAACGTATAACGTACAGCGTATAACGTACAGCGTATAACGTATAACGTATAACGTATAACGTATAACGTATAACGTACAACGGATAACGTACAGCGTATAACGTATAACGTATAACATATAACGTATAACGTATAACGTACAACGTATAACGTACAACGTATAACGTACAACGTACAACGTGTAACGTATAACGTATAACGTACAACGTATAATGTACAACGTATAACGTACGACGTACAACGTGTAACGTATAATGTATAACGTACAGCGTATAACGTACAGCGTATAACGTATAACGTATAACGTATAACGTACAACGGATAACGTACAGCGTATAACGTATAACGTATAACATATAACGTATAACGTATAACGTACAACGTATAACGTATAACGTATAACGTACAACGGATAACGTACAGCGTATAACGTATAACGTATAACATATAACGTATAACGTATAACGTACAACGTATAACGTATAACGTATAACGTATAACGTATAACGTATAACGTATAACGTATAATGTATAACGTATAACGTATAACGTATAACGTATAACGTATAACGTATAACGTATAACGTATAACGTATAACGTATAACGTATAACGTATAACGTATAACGTATAACGTATAACGTATAACGTATAACGTATAACGTATAACGTATAACGTATAACGTATAACGTATAACGTATAACGTATAACGTATAACGTATAACGTATAACGTATAACGTATAACGTATAACGTATAACGTATAACGTACAGCGTATAACGTATAACGTACAACGTATAACGTACAACGTATAATGTACAACGTATAACGTACGACGTACAACGTGTAACGTATAATGTATAACGTATAACGTACAGCGTATAACGTACAGCGTATAACGTACACCGTATAACGTATAACGTATAACGTATAACGTATAACGTATACCGTATAACGTATAACGTACACCGTATAACGTATAACGTATAACGTACAACGTATAACGTACAACGTATAACGTACAACGTATAACGTACAACGTATAACGTACAACGTACAACGTACAACGTGTAACGTGTAACGTATAACGTATAACGTATAACGTACAGCGTATAACGTACAGCGTATAACGTATAACGTATAACGTATAACGTACAACGGATAACGTACAGCGTATAACGTATAACGTATAACGTACAACGTATAACGTACAACGTATAACGTACAACGTACAACGTGTAACGTATAACGTATAACGTACAACGTATAATGTACAACGCATAACGTACGACGTACAACGTGTAACGTATAATGTATAACGTATAACGTATAACGTATAACGTATAACGTACAACGTATAACGTACAACGTATAACGTACAACGTACAATGTGTAACGTATAACGTATAACGTATAACGTATATCGTATAACGTATAACTTATAACGTATAACGTAAACGTATAACGTACAACGTATAACGTATAACGTTCAACGTACAACGTACAACGTATAACGTACAACGTACAACGTGTAACGTATAACGTATAACGTATAACGTACAACGTATAACGTACAACGTATAACGTACAACGTATAACGTACAACGTACAACGTGTAACGTGTAACGTATAACGTATAACGTATAACGTACAGCGTATAACGTACAGCGTATAACGTACAGCGTATAACGTATAACGTACAACGTATAACGTACAACGTACAGCGTATAACGTACAGCGTATAACGTACAGCGTATAACGTACAGCGTATAACGCATAACGTATAACGTAAACGTATAACGTACAACGTATAACGTTTAACGTTCAACGTACAACGTACAACGTATAACGTACAACGTACAACGTGTAACGTATAACGTATAACGTATAACGTACAACGTATAACGTACAACGTATAACGTACAACGTATAACGTACAACGTACAACGTGTAACGTGTAACGTATAACGTATAACGTATAACGTACAGCGTATAACGTACAGCGTATAACGTACAGCGTATAACGTATAACGTACAACGTATAACGTACAACGTACAGCGTATAACGTACAGCGTATAACGTACAGCGTATAACGTACAGCGTATAACGCATAACGTATAACGTATAACGTATATCGTATAACGTATAACTTATAACGTATAACGTAAACGTATAACGTACAACGTATAACGTATAACGTTCAACGTACAACGTGTATCGTATAACGTATAACGTATAACGTACAGCGTATAACGTATAACGTATAACGTACAACGTATAACGTATAACGTATAACGTATAACGTACAGCGTATAACGTATAACGTACAACGTATAACGTACAACGTATAACGTACAACGTATAACGTACGACGTACAACGTGTAACGTATAATGTATAACGTATAACGTACAGCGTATAACGTACAACGTATAACGTACAACGTACAACGTGTAACGTATAACGTATAACGTATAACGTACAACGTATAACGTACAACGTATAACGTACAACGTATAACGTACAACGTACAACGTGTAACGTGTAACGTATAACGTATAACGTATAACGTACAGCGTATAACGTACAGCGTATAACGTATAACGTATAACGTATAACGTACAACGGATAACGTACAGCGTATAACGTATAACGTATAACATATAACGTATAACGTATAACGTACAACGTATAACGTATAACGTATAACGTATAACGTATAACGTATAACGTATAACGTATAACGTATAACGTATAACGTATAACGTATAACGTACAACGTATAACGTACAACGTATAACGTACAACGTACAACGTGTAACGTGTAACGTATAACGTATAACGTATAACGTACAGCGTATAACGTACAGCGTATAACGTATAACGTATAACGTATAACGTACAACGGATAACGTACAGCGTATAACGTATAACGTATAACATATAACGTATAACGTATAACGTACAACGTATAACGTATAACGTATAACGTATAACGTATAACGTATAACGTATAACGTATAACGTATAACGTATAACGTATAACGTATAACGTATAACGTATAACGTATAACGTATAACGTATAACGTATAACGTATAACGTATAACGTATAACGTATAACGTATAACGTATAACGTACAACGTATAACGTATAACGTATAACGTATAACGTATAACGTATAACGTATAACGTATAACGTATAACGTATAACGTATAACGTATAACGTATAACGTATAACGTATAACGTATAACGTATAACGTATAACGTATAACGTATAACGTATACCGTATAACGTATAACGTACAACGTATAACGTACAACGTACAACGTGTAACGTATAACGTATAACGTATAACGTACAACGTATAACGTACAACGTATAACGTACAACGTATAACGTACAACGTACAACGTGTAACGTGTAACGTATAACGTATAACGTATAACGTACAGCGTATAATGTACAGCGTATAACGTATAACGTATAACGTATAACGTACAACGGATAACGTACAGCGTATAACGTATAACGTATAACATATAACGTATAACGTATAACGTACAACGTATAACGTACAACGTATAACGTACAACGTACAATGTGTAACGTATAACGTATAACGTATAACGTATATCGTATAACGTATAACTTATAACGTATAACGTAAACGTATAACGTACAACGTATAACGTATAACGTTCAACGTACAACGTACAACGTATAACGTACAACGTACAACGTGTAACGTATAACGTATAACGTATAACGTACAACGTATAACGTACAACGTATAAGGTACAACGTATAACGTACAACGTACAACGTGTAACGTGTAACGTATAACGTATAACGTATAACGTACAGCGTATAACGTACAGCGTATAACGTACAGCGTATAACGTATAACGTACAACGTATAACGTACAACGTACAGCGTATAACGTACAGCGTATAATGTACAGCGTATAACGTACAGCGTATAACGCATAACGTATAACGTATAACGTATATCGTATAACGTATAACTTATAACGTATAACGTAAACGTATAACGTACAACGTATAACGTATAACGTTCAACGTACAACGTGTATCGTATAACGTATAACGTATAACGTACAGCGTATAACGTATAACGTATAACGTACAACGTATAACGTATAACGTATAACGTACAGCGTATAACGTATAACGTACAACGTATAACGTACAACGTATAACGTACAACGTATAACGTACGACGTACAACGTGTAACGTATAATGTATAACGTATAACGTACAGCGTATAACGTACAGCGTATAACGTACACCGTATAACGTATAACGTATAACGTATAACGTATAACGTATAACGTATAACGTATAACGTATAACGTATAACGTATAACGTATAACGTATAACGTATAACGTATAACGTATAACGTATAACGTATAACGTATAACGTATAACGTATAACGTATAACGTATAACGTATAACGTATAACGTACAACGTATAACGTACAACGTACAACGTATAACGTACAACGTATAACGTACAACGTACAACGTGTAACGTATAACGTATAACGTATAACGTACAACGTATAACGTACAACGTATAACGTACAACGTATAACGTACAACGTACAACGTGTAACGTGTAACGTATAACGTATAACGTATAACGTACAGCGTATAACGTACAGCGTATAACGTATAACGTATAACGTATAACGTATAACGTATAACGTACAGCGGATAACGTACAGCGTATAACGTATAACATATAACGTATAACGTATAACGTACAACGTATAACGTATAACGTATAACGTATAACGTATAACGTATAACGTATAACGTATAACGTATAACGTATAACGTATAACGTATAACGTATAACGTATAACGTATAACGTATAACGTATAACGTATAACGTATAACGTATAACGTATAACGTATAACGTATAACGTATAACGTATAACGTATAACGTATAACGTATAACGTATAACGTATAACGTATAACGTATAACGTATAACGTATAACGTATAACGTATAACGTATAACGTATAACGTATAACGTATAACGTATAACGTATAACGTATAACGTATAACGTATAACGTATAACGTATAACGTATAACGTATAACGTATAACGTACAGCGTATAACGTATAACGTACAACGTATAACGTACAACGTATAATGTACAACGTATAACGTACGACGTACAACGTGTAACGTATAATGTATAACGTACAACGTACAGCGTATAACGTACAGCGTATAACGTACACCGTATAACGTATAACGTATAACGTATAACGTATAACGTATACCGTATAACGTATAACGTACAACGTATAACGTACAACGTACAACGTGTAACGTATAACGTATAACGTATAACGTACAACGTATAACGTACAACGTATAACGTACAACGTATAACGTACAACGTACAACGTGTAACGTGTAACGTATAACGTATAACGTATAACGTACAGCGTATAACGTACAGCGTATAACGTATAACGTATAACGTATAACGTACAACGGATAACGTACAGCGTATAACGTATAACGTATAACATATAACGTATAACGTATAACGTACAACGTATAACGTACAACGTATAACGTACAACGTACAACGTGTAACGTATAACGTATAACGTACAACGTATAATGTACAACGTATAACGTACGACGTACAACGTGTAACGTATAATGTATAACGTATAACGTATAACGTATAACGTATAACGTACAACGTATAACGTACAACGTATAACGTACAACGGATAACGTACAACGTATAACGTACGACGTACAACGTGTAACGTATAATGTATAACGTATAACGTACAGCGTATAACGTACAGCGTATAACGTACACCGTATAACGTATAACGTATAACGTACAACGTATAACGTACAACGTATAACGTACAACGTACAACGTACAACGTGTAACGTATAACGTATAACGTATAACGTACAACGTATAACGTACAACGTATAACGTACAACGTATAACGTACAACGTACAACGTGTAACGTGTAACGTATAACGTATAACGTATAACGTACAGCGTATAACGTACAGCGTATAACGTATAACGTATAACGTATAACGTATAACGTATAACGTACAACGGATAACGTACAGCGTATAACGTATAACGTATAACATATAACGTATAACGTATAACGTACAACGTATAACGTACAACGTATAACGTACAACGTACAACGTGTAACGTATAACGTATAACGTACAACGTATAATGTACAACGTATAACGTACGACGTACAACGTGTAACGTATAATGTATAACGTACAGCGTATAACGTACAGCGTATAACGTATAACGTATAACGTATAACGTACAACGGATAACGTACAGCGTATAACGTATAACGTATAACATATAACGTATAACGTATAACGTACAACGTATAACGTATAACGTATAACGTACAACGGATAACGTACAGCGTATAACGTATAACGTATAACATATAACGTATAACGTATAACGTATAACGTATAACGTATAACGTATAACGTATAACGTATAACGTATAACGTATAACGTATAACGTATAACGTATAACGTATAACGTATAACGTATAACGTATAACGTATAACGTATAACGTATAACGTATAACGTATAACGTATAACGTATAACGTATAACGTATAACGTATAACGTATAACGTATAACGTATAACGTATAACGTATAACGTATAACGTATAACGTATAACGTATAACGTATAACGTATAACGTATAACGTATAACGTATAACGTATAACGTATAACGTATAACGTATAACGTATAACGTATAACGTATAACGTATAACGTACAGCGTATAACGTATAACGTATAACGTACAACGTATAACGTACAACGTATAATGTACAACGTATAACGTACGACGTACAACGTGTAACGTATAATGTATAACGTATAACGTACAGCGTATAACGTACAGCGTATAACGTACACCGTATAACGTATAACGTATAACGTATAACGTATAACGTATACCGTATAACGTATAACGTACAACGTATAACGTACAACGTACAACGTGTAACGTATAACGTATAACGTATAACGTACAACGTATAACGTACAACGTATAACGTACAACGTATAACGTACAACGTACAACGTGTAACGTGTAACGTATAACGTATAACGTATAACGTACAGCGTATAACGTACAGCGTATAACGTATAACGTATAACGTATAACGTACAACGGATAACGTACAGCGTATAACGTATAACGTATAACATATAACGTATAACGTATAACGTACAACGTATAACGTACAACGTATAACGTACAACGTACAACGTGTAACGTATAACGTATAACGTACAACGTATAATGTACAACGTATAACGTACGACGTACAACGTGTAACGTATAATGTATAACGTATAACGTATAACGTATAACGTATAACGTACAACGTATAACGTACAACGTATAACGTACAACGTACAATGTGTAACGTATAACGTATGACGTATAACGTATATCGTATAACGTATAACTTATAACGTATAACGTAAACGTATAACGTACAACGTATAACGTATAACGTTCAACGTACAACGTATAACGTTCAACGTACAACGTACAACGTATAACGTACAACGTACAACGTGTAACGTATAACGTACAACGTATAACGTACAACGTATAATGTACAACGTATAACGTACGACGTACAACGTGTAACGTATAATGTATAACGTATAACGTACAGCGTATAACGTACAGCGTATAACGTACACCGTATAACGTATAACGTATAACGTATAACGTATAACGTATACCGTATAACGTATAACGTACAACGTATAACGTACAACGTACAACGTGTAACGTATAACGTATAACGTATAACGTACAACGTACAACGTACAACGTATAACGTACAACGTATAACGTATAACGTTCAACGTACAACGTACAACGTATAACGTACAACGTACAACGTGTAACGTATAACGTACAACGTGTAACGTATAACGTATAACGTATAACGTATAACGTATAACGTATAACGTATAACGTATAACGTATAACGTATAACGTATAACGTATAACGTATAACGTATAACGTATAACGTATAACGTATAACGTATAACGTATAACGTACAACGTATAACGTACAACGTACAACGTATAACGTACAACGTATAACGTACAACGTACAACGTGTAACGTATAACGTATAACGTATAACGTACAACGTATAACGTACAACGTATAACGTACAACGTATAACGTACAACGTGTAACGTATAACGTATAACGTATAACGTACAACGTATAACGTACAACGTATAACGTACAACGTATAACGTACAACGTACAACGTGTAACGTGTAACGTATAACGTATAACGTATAACGTACAGCGTATAACGTACAGCGTATAACGTATAACGTATAACGTATAACGTACAACGGATAACGTACAGCGTATAACGTATAACGTATAACATATAACGTATAACGTATAACGTACAACGTATAACGTACAACGTATAACGTACAACGTACAACGTGTAACGTATAACGTATAACGTACAACGTATAATGTACAACGTATAACGTACGACGTACAACGTGTAACGTATAATGTATAACGTATAACGTATAACGTATAACGTATAACGTACAACGTATAACGTACAACGTATAACGTACAACGTACAATGTGTAACGTATAACGTATGACGTATAACGTATATCGTATAACGTATAACTTATAACGTATAACGTAAACGTATAACGTACAACGTATAACGTATAACGTTCAACGTACAACGTACAACGTATAACGTACAACGTACAACGTGTAACGTATAACGTACAACGTGTAACGTATAACGTATAACGTATAACGTATAACGTATAACGTATAACGTATAACGTATAACGTATAACGTATAACGTATAACGTATAACGTATAACGTATAACGTATAACGTATAACGTATAACGTATAACGTATAACGTATAACGTACAACGTATAACGTACAACGTACAACGTATAACGTACAACGTATAACGTACAACGTACAACGTGTAACGTATAACGTATAACGTATAACGTACAACGTATAACGTACAACGTATAACGTACAACGTATAACGTACAACGTACAACGTGTAACGTGTAACGTATAACGTATAACGTATAACGTACAGCGTATAACGTACAGCGTATAACGTATAACGTATAACGTATAACGTATAACGTATAACGTACAACGGATAACGTACAGCGTATAACGTATAACGTATAACATATAACGTATAACGTATAACGTACAACGTATAACGTATAACGTATAACGTATAACGTATAACGTATAACGTATAACGTATAACGTATAACGTATAACGTATAACGTATAACGTATAACGTATAACGTATAACGTATAACGTATAACGTATAACGTATAACGTATAACGTATAACGTATAACGTATAACGTATAACGTATAACGTATAACGTATAACGTATAACGTATAACGTATAACGTATAACGTATAACGTATAACGTATAACGTATAACGTATAACGTATAACGTATAACGTATAACGTATAACGTATAACGTATAACGTATAACGTATAACGTATAACGTATAACGTATAACGTATAACGTATAACGTATAACGTATAACGTATAACGTATAACGTATAACGTATAACGTACAGCGTATAACGTATAACGTACAACGTATAACGTACAACGTATAATGTACAACGTATAACGTACGACGTACAACGTGTAACGTATAATGTATAACGTACAACGTACAGCGTATAACGTACAGCGTATAACGTACACCGTATAACGTATAACGTATAACGTATAACGTATAACGTATACCGTATAACGTATAACGTACAACGTATAACGTACAACGTACAACGTGTAACGTATAACGTATAACGTATAACGTACAATGTATAACGTACAACGTATAACGTACAACGTATAACGTACAACGTACAACGTGTAACGTGTAACGTATAACGTATAACGTATAACGTACAGCGTATAACGTACAGCGTATAACGTATAACGTATAACGTATAACGTACAACGGATAACGTACAGCGTATAACGTATAACGTATAACATATAACGTATAACGTATAACGTACAACGTATAACGTACAACGTATAACGTACAACGTACAACGTGTAACGTATAACGTATAACGTACAACGTATAATGTACAACGTATAACGTACGACGTACAACGTGTAACGTATAATGTATAACGTATAACGTATAACGTATAACGTATAACGTACAACGTATAACGTACAACGTATAACGTACAACGGATAACGTACAACGTATAACGTACGACGTACAACGTGTAACGTATAATGTATAACGTATAACGTACAGCGTATAACGTACAGCGTATAACGTACACCGTATAACGTATAACGTATAACGTACAACGTATAACGTACAACGTATAACGTACAACGTACAACGTGTAACGTATAACGTATAACGTATAACGTATAACGTACAACGTATAACGTACAACGTATAACGTACAACGTATAACGTACAACGTATAACGTACAACGTACAACGTACAACGTGTAACGTGTAACGTATAACGTATAACGTATAACGTACAGCGTATAACGTACAGCGTATAACGTATAACGTATAACGTATAACGTATAACGTATAACGTACAACGGATAACGTACAGCGTATAACGTATAACGTATAACATATAACGTATAACGTATAACGTACAACGTATAACGTACAACGTATAACGTACAACGTACAACGTGTAACGTATAACGTATAACGTACGACGTATAATGTACAACGTATAACGTACGACGTACAACGTGTAACGTATAATGTATAACGTACAGCGTATAACGTACAGCGTATAACGTATAACGTATAACGTATAACGTACAACGGATAACGTACAGCGTATAACGTATAACGTATAACATATAACGTATAACGTATAACGTACAACGTATAACGTATAACGTATAACGTACAACGGATAACGTACAGCGTATAACGTATAACGTATAACATATAACGTATAACGTATAACGTATAACGTATAACGTATAACGTATAACGTATAACGTATAACGTATAACGTATAACGTATAACGTATAACGTATAACGTATAACGTATAACGTATAACGTATAACGTATAACGTATAACGTATAACGTATAACGTATAACGTATAACGTATAACGTATAACGTATAACGTATAACGTATAACGTATAACGTATAACGTATAACGTATAACGTATAACGTATAACGTATAACGTATAACGTATAACGTAAACGTATAACGTACAACGTATAACGTATAACGTTCAACGTACAACGTACAACGTATAACGTACAACGTACAACGTGTAACGTATAACGTACAACGTGTAACGTATAACGTATAACGTATAACGTACAACGTATAACGTACAACGTATAACGTACAACGTATAACGTACAACGTACAACGTGTAACGTGTAACGTATAACGTATAACGTATAACGTACAGCGTATAACGTACAGCGTATAACGTACAGCGTATAACGTATAACGTACAACGTATAACGTACAACGTACAGCGTATAACGTACAGCGTATAACGTACAGCGTATAACGTACAGCGTATAACGCATAACGTATAACGTATAACGTATAACGTATATCGTATAACGTATAACTTATAACGTATAACGTAAACGTATAACGTACAACGTATAACGTATAACGTTCAACGTACAACGTGTATCGTATAACGTATAACGTATAACGTACAGCGTATAACGTATAACGTATAACGTACAACGTATAACGTATAACGTATAACGTATAACGTACAGCGTATAACGTATAACGTACAACGTATAACGTACAACGTATAACGTATAACGTTCAACGTACAACGTACAACGTATAACGTACAACGTACAACGTGTAACGTATAACGTACAACGTGTAACGTATAACGTATAACGTATAACGTACAACGTATAACGTACAACGTATAACGTACAACGTATAACGTACAACGTACAACGTGTAACGTGTAACGTATAACGTATAACGTATAACGTACAGCGTATAACGTACAGCGTATAACGTACAGCGTATAACGTATAACGTACAACGTATAACGTACAACGTACAGCGTATAACGTACAGCGTATAACGTACAGCGTATAACGTACAGCGTATAACGCATAACGTATAACGTATAACGTATAACGTATATCGTATAACGTATAACTTATAACGTATAACGTAAACGTATAACGTACAACGTATAACGTATAACGTATAACGTATAACGTATAACGTATAACGTATAACGTATAACGTATAACGTATAACGTAAACGTATAACGTACAACGTATAACGTATAACGTTCAACGTACAACGTACAACGTATAACGTACAACGTACAACGTGTAACGTATAACGTACAACGTGTAACGTATAACGTATAACGTATAACGTACAACGTATAACGTACAACGTATAACGTACAACGTATAACGTACAACGTACAACGTGTAACGTGTAACGTATAACGTATAACGTATAACGTACAGCGTATAACGTACAGCGTATAACGTACAGCGTATAACGTATAACGTACAACGTATAACGTACAACGTACAGCGTATAACGTACAGCGTATAACGTACAGCGTATAACGTACAGCGTATAACGCATAACGTATAACGTATAACGTATAACGTACAACGTATAACGTACAACGTATAACGTACAACGTACAACGTGTAACGTGTAACGTATAACGTATAACGTATAACGTACAGCGTATAACGTACAGCGTATAACGTACAGCGTATAACGTATAACGTACAACGTATAACGTACAACGTACAGCGTATAACGTACAGCGTATAACGTACAGCGTATAACGTACAGCGTATAACGCATAACGTATAACGTATAACGTATAACGTATATCGTATAACGTATAACTTATAACGTATAACGTAAACGTATAACGTACAACGTATAACGTATAACGTATAACGTATAACGTATAACGTATAACGTATAACGTATAACGTATAACGTATAACGTATAACGTAAACGTATAACGTACAACGTATAACGTATAACGTTCAACGTACAACGTACAACGTATAACGTACAACGTACAACGTGTAACGTATAACGTACAACGTGTAACGTATAACGTATAACGTATAACGTACAACGTATAACGTACAACGTATAACGTACAACGTATAACGTACAACGTACAACGTGTAACGTGTAACGTATAACGTATAACGTATAACGTACAGCGTATAACGTACAGCGTATAACGTACAGCGTATAACGTATAACGTACAACGTATAACGTACAACGTACAGCGTATAACGTACAGCGTATAACGTACAGCGTATAACGTACAGCGTATAACGCATAACGTATAACGTATAACGTATAACGTATATCGTATAACGTATAACTTATAACGTATAACGTAAACGTATAACGTACAACGTATAACGTATAACGTTCAACGTACAACGTGTATCGTATAACGTATAACGTATAACGTACAGCGTATAACGTATAACGTATAACGTACAACGTATAACGTATAACGTATAACGTATAACGTACAGCGTATAACGTATAACGTACAACGTATAACGTACAACGTATAACGTATAACGTTCAACGTACAACGTACAACGTATAACGTACAACGTACAACGTGTAACGTATAACGTACAACGTGTAACGTATAACGTATAACGTATAACGTACAACGTATAACGTACAACGTATAACGTACAACGTATAACGTACAACGTACAACGTGTAACGTGTAACGTATAACGTATAACGTATAACGTACAGCGTATAACGTACAGCGTATAACGTACAGCGTATAACGTATAACGTACAACGTATAACGTACAACGTACAGCGTATAACGTACAGCGTATAACGTACAGCGTATAACGTACAGCGTATAACGCATAACGTATAACGTATAACGTATAACGTATATCGTACAACGTATAACGTATAACGTATAACGTACAACGTATAACGTATAACGTATAACGTATAACGTACAGCGTATAACGTATAACGTACAACGTATAACGTACAACGTATAACGTACAACGTATAACGTACGACGTACAACGTGTAACGTATAATGTATAACGTATAACGTACAGCGTATAACGTACAGCGTATAACGTACACCGTATAACGTATAACGTATAACGTATAACGTATAACGTATAACGTATAACGTATAACGTATAACGTATAACGTATAACGTATAACGTATAACGTATAACGTATAACGTATAACGTATAACGTATAACGTATAACGTATAACGTATAACGTATAACGTATAACGTATAACGTATAACGTATAACGTATAACGTATAACGTATAACGTATAACGTATAACGTACAACGTATAACGTACAACGTACAACGTATAACGTACAACGTATAACGTACAACGTACAACGTGTAACGTATAACGTATAACGTATAACGTACAACGTATAACGTACAACGTATAACGTACAGCGTATAACGTATAACGTATAACGTACAACGTATAACGTATAACGTATAACGTATAACGTACAGCGTATAACGTATAACGTACAACGTATAACGTACAACGTATAACGTACAACGTATAACGTACGACGTACAACGTGTAACGTATAATGTATAACGTATAACGTACAGCGTATAACGTACAGCGTATAACGTACACCGTATAACGTATAACGTATAACGTATAACGTATAACGTATAACGTATAACGTATAACGTATAACGTATAACGTACAGCGTATAACGTATAACGTATAACGTATAACGTACAACGTATAACGTATAACGTACAACGTATAACGTACAACGTATAACGTACAACGTACAACGTGTAACGTATAACGTATAACGTACAACGTATAATGTACAACGTATAACGTACGACGTACAACGTGTAACGTATAATGTATAACGTATAACGTACAGCGTATAACGTACAGCGTATAACGTACAGCGTATAACGTATAACGTATAACGTATAACGTATAACGTATAACGTACAACGGATAACGTACAGCGTATAACGTATAACGTATAACGTATAACGTATAACGTATAACGTATAACGTATAACGTATAACGTATAACGTATAACGTATAACGTACAACGTATAACGTGTAACGTTCAACGTACAACGTGTATCGTATAACGTATAACGTATAACGTACAGCGTAGAACGTATAACGTATAACGTACAACGTATAACGTATAACGTATAACGTATAACGTATAACGTATAACGTACAGCGTATAACGTATAACGTACAACGTATAACGTACAACGTATAACGTACAACGTATAACGTACAACGTATAACGTACAACGTATAACATACAACGTACAACCTACAACGTGTAACGAATAACGTATAACGTATAACGTACAGCATAGAACGTACAGCGTATAACGTATAACGTATAACGTATAACGTATAACGTATAACGTATAACGTATAACGTATAACGTATAACGTATAACGTATAACGTATAACGTATAACGTATAACGTATAACGTATAACGTATAACGTATAACGTATAACGTATAACGTATAACGTATAACGTATAACGTATAACGTATAACGTATAACGTATAACGTATAACGTATAACGTATAACGTATAACGTATAACGTATAACGTATAACGTATAACGTATAACGTATAACGTATAACGTATAACGTATAACGTATAACGTATAACGTATAACGTATAACGTATAACGTATAACGTATAACGTATAACGTATAACGTATAACGTATAACGTATAACGTATAACGTATAACGTATAACGTATAACGTATAACGTATAACGTATAACGTATAACGTATAACGTATAACGTATAACGTATAACGTATAACGTATAACGTATAACGTATAACGTATAACGTATAACGTATAACGTATAACGTATAACGTATAACGTATAACGTATAACGTATAACGTATAACGTATAACGTATAACGTATAACGTATAACGTATAACGTACAACGTATAACGTACAACGTACAACGTGTAACGTGTAACGTATAACGTATAACGTATAACGTATAACGTATAACGTACAGCGTATAACGTACAGCGTATTACGTATAAGGTATAACGTATAACGTACAACGGATAACGTACAGCGTATAACGTATAACGTATAACATATAACGTATAACGTATAACGTATAACGTACAACGTATAACGTACCACGTATAACGTACAACGTACAGCGTATAACGTATAACGTATAACATATAACGTATAACGTATAACGTATAACGTACAACCTATAACGTACCACGTATAACGTACAACGTCCAACGTATAACGTATAACGTAAAACGTATAATGTACAACGTATAACGTACGACGTACAACGTGTAACGTATAATGTATAACGTATAACGTACAGCGTATAACGTACAGCGTATAACGTACAGCGTATAACGTATAACGTATAACGTATAACGTATAACGTATAACGTACAACGGATAACGTACAGCGTATAACGTATAACGTATAACATATAACGTATAACGTATAACGTATAACGTATAACGTATAACGTATAACGTATAACGTATAACGTATAACGTACAGCATAGAACGTACAGCGTATAACGTATAACGTATAACGTATAACGTATAACGTATAACGTATAACGTACAACGGATAACGTACAGCGTATAACGTATAACGTATAACGTATAACGTATAACGTATAACGTATAACGTATAACGTATAACGTATAACGTATAACGTATAACGTATAACGTATAACGTATAACGTATAACGTATAACGTATAACGTATAACGTATAACGTATAACGTATAACGTATAACGTATAACGTATAACGTACAACGTATAACGTACAACGTACAACGTGTAACGTATAACGTATAACGTATAACGTATAACGTATAACGTACAACGGATAACGTACAGCGTATAACGTATAACGTATAACATATAACGTATAACGTATAACGTATAACGTATAACGTATAACGTATAACGTATAACGCATAACGTATAACGTATAACGTATAACGTATAACGTATAACGTATAACGTATAACGTATAACGTATAACGTATAACGTATAACGTATAACGTATAACGTATAACGTATAACGTATAACGTATAACGTATAACGTATAACGTATAACGTATAACGTATAACGTATAACGTATAACGTATAACGTATAACGTATAACGTATAACGTATAACGTATAACGTATAACGTATAACGTATAACGTATAACGTATAACGTATAACGTATAACGTATAACGTATAACGTATAACGTATAACGTATAACGTATAACGTATAACGTATAACGTATAACGTATAACGTATAACGTATAACGTATAACGTATAACGTATAACGTATAACGTATAACGTATAACGTATAACGTATCACGTATAACGTATAACGTATAACATATAACGTATAACGTATAACGTATAACGTATAACGTATAACGTATAACGTATCACGTATAACGTATAACGTATAACGTATAACGTATAACGTATAACGTATAACGTATAACGTACAGCGTATAACGTATAACGTACAACGTATAACGTACAACGTATAATGTACAACGTATAACGTACGACGTACAACGTGTAACGTATAATGTATAACGTATAACGTACAGCGTATAACGTACAGCGTATAA